>VDFB02000003.1:212108516-212209833 GCA_007258455.2 Sequoia sempervirens | reverse complement strand
CCACCCAACCTATTTAGGTCCAACCTTTACTGGGAGAGTTATAAAACCAATTATAGGGAAGCCATAACCATCATGAGCTTTTAATCATGCTTTTGATTGTTCATAATCATCTGCATAAAGTTCATGTACATACAATAACTCTTTTTTTATCATATTCACTATGTACATGGGATCAATGATATCTCTTTTCGGTTTCTGCAAACTTGATATAAAAGAAGACCATCGAGTGTAGTTGAGAAGAATCAATATATGTAAAAGAAATGTCAAACAAAATATTGGTTTTTCCTTATGATTGGAATAATAATAATGTTTATAAAGATGAAAACATTATCATCTTCTTCATTATCATTGTATTGGAACAAAGTTTGCTGTGAATTACAATGTATTTGTAAATATTTGTAAGTACGATTAGGTGAAAACAAATTTATTTCCTTTGTCATTGTTAGGTCATCCAACTGATTTGATTAGAATGATGTCTTGCACTTGGTTATAAATATGCTTACATCTTTCCATATCATGTCGAGGTGTACGATGATATTGAAAAAATGTTTTTGCATTAAAGTTTGGTGGTAAAGGTTTAATTGTTTGAATATGACTAATTGGAGGAAGATGACCATTCTTGTTTAACAATTGCAACATGATCACATGGAGAGAATCAAAACAACTATGAAAAATTTCCTATCTCATGGCCTAAATTTTATATCTAGAGTTATGTTTACAGATACTTCTCGGTTCAATATGAGCAGCTCGATGAATGTTTATCAAGTAATGAATATTTTGTTTTTCTTTTTAAATGATTGATAGTTTTTTTGAGGCATGACTTATATGATTGACCAATACGAGCCTATGAAGGGGTACCTTCATACCAACTAATCAATATTCGATAATCAAGAAGGGTTATACAAAAACGTGTTAAGGATGGATATTTCATTAGCAATTTCATCTTGAATATTAGGTTGTAAGTTACCTATAAACACCCTTTGAATGTCAACATCTTGAAGACTATAGGAGAATTTCAAATAAAGGGATTAGTATCATTTCATAAAGTTTTTAATTTTCTCTTTAGGTCCTTGATTACAATGAACTAAATTTGTTAATGTAACTTGATGACTGATGTTCACTTGAAAGTGATGGAGGAAATCACTAATGAGTTGTGTAAAGGAGGTAATTGATTATTTGACAATGAACAAAACCAAATCCAAGGCCATATCTTTCAATGATCTAGAAAAGAGTTTCACTGAGTGAATCTTCAAAAATAAAGTCTCTACAAAGGTAGTAAAACTAACAAATGGTTATTAGGATATTTTTTACCATTGTACTTTCCAAAGCGAGGTATTTCCAATGTTTTGTAGTATAGGTGTATTTAAAATAGTGAACATTAATGAACTATGTGTAAGGTATTTTGGATGTTTACTATTGGTTTGATTTTGGTTTAAGTTTGAAATTTATTGTTGTAATAATGCCATGCTTTAAATAAAAAAGTTGATTTATCACAAAATCATTGGGCCACATGTTGTGAGAGTTTTTCAAGTATGGTGAACTAGTATGGAGGAATGGTGGGATATTATATTTCATGTTTAGGAGGGGTGATGAATATGGAAGGTGTTATAGGTGAAGGGACAAAACTATTATAATTTCCACTAGAAATTCCTAAGCTTGAGTTTAAACCATTGTTATATTCCATCATTGATGCTATGACTGGAGGTGTAAAGTTGGGAATAGAAGGCATTATTGTGGGAGAGGAAACTTATTTTCCAAAAGGATTTTGAGCATTAGTCAAAAATTTCGTGAAACTAGCTACCAAAGGAATATTAGAATCTACTATATTAGCTAGGCTACGTAACACTTCTATCCCTTCCTAATCATTTACCAACTTCCCAATGCTATCCAAAAGAGGAATTGCTTCTCCATCCAAAGGTTCAATGCTTAAGAATTGTTGAATTCATTGTAGGTCTTTATCCAATTATTCTAGATTATCATTGGGGACCTTAGAAATAACATATGCCAAGTCCACATAAATGTTAGGTTACAAAAAAGACATGGGTAATGTAGGACTAGGGAGGGAATATAAGATGGATTGGGTAGACATAATACGTTGAGTGAAAGAGTTATAAGAATCAAGCTCAACATTGGCTATGATTGCAACATAGGAAGCCATAAGTCTACAACTACATCTCACGTGGGTATTAGTGAAGTGACACAAGGTCATGAAGCTCATAAATTTTCTACAAGATTCAAAACAATTTAATGCTCATACAATGAAGGGAAAACACAAAATAGTCACAAAAACTAAAATAATTTGCACACACAAAACCCAAAACAACATAAGAATCATAGAGATAGAACTATGATCCAAATCTTTGTCAAAACTGATTGGACAGGGAATTGGCACCCTAGACTGATGAGGTTGATTTTTGTTAAATTTAAAATCTAAAAATGAGATATAGTATCTGAGGATCCTAATTGAAGATGTTTAGGTCTGCCAATAGGAATACTTTTAGAAATGCACAAAATTTTAATTTTATATACATGCAGCCATAATGCCTGATTAAATATAAAAACAAATCAATCTAATTAAAATCAGACAATATAAATGAAAATAGTATAAAAAAACCCTAGTTTTTTTTAAAAATCCAACAAAAACCCTAGTTTTTAACAAAAATCTATAAAATTCTCTAATTTTTAATCCAAATACATAAAAAACACTATTTTTAAGTGAAAATCCATTGCAAACATTCAATTTTCATCAAAATCCATGCTAAACTCAAAATTTTCATAAAAAAACTATCAAAAAACCCTATTTTGAAAAAAATCAACTAAAATTAAACAAATCTAATTGAAAATTTGATTAGAGCAAATAAAAAATCAAGAATCTAACCTGTTGGAGATGGATTTCAAATCGGATATCTGATTTGCACTTTCCACTGTGCGCCTGCCGTGGTTAAGCCGAATGCAAATGACTTTTGGTCGGTTTCATTCGGCCCGAAGTTATATCTATATGCCCACAGAATCGGATATCCGATTTGTAAATCTATCTTTTTGCTTTGCCTCGGTAGTCACCCGAGCCCCAAAAAGTCAACTCGGCATTTTCACGTTTTTGAGTTGTAGAAACACGTATTTTTTTCTCCATTGCCACTTTTTGGCATACCATGATCCTGCACATGCCCACAACCCCAGATTTGATGGAACCAATTATTCAATGTTGAAGAAAAGAATGGAATTTTATTTGAAGTGCATCGGTGAACCCTATTGGTTGATCACAAAAAATGAGTATACTATCCTTGTTAATGGTCCTTCCACTTTTGATGAGAAGAAAGATGATGAGAGTAATGCCCAGGCTATGGAAGCTATCCTGAGTGCTTTAACCGATTTAGAGATGGAAAACATGTTGGGATTGAAGAAAACACATGAAATGTGGAAAAATTTGGAGACCTTGTATGAAGGAGATGTACATGTGAAGATGGACAAGCTACAAAGCTTAAAATGCAAGTATGAGAAACTACAGATGGGTGAGGATGAGAATATCTCTTCCTTTATGTAGAGAGTGAATGAAATAGTGTTGGGCATCAGGTGTGTTGGTGGTATCATTGAAGAAGATGAAATTGTGGCTAAGGTTCTCAGATCATTACCTCCTTCCTACAAATCGAAGGCTCATGCAACCGAAAAAATAAGATTTGTAACAAATCTAAAAAGAGATACACTGGTTGGCAAGTTAGTTGCTTTTGAGCTTAGCGATTTTGGTGATTCTACTCCTAAGACTGGGACTACATTTAAGGCTACTATATCTAGGAGAGGCATGCCAAGATATGAACTGGGAGAGTGTTCTAGAAGATATGAACCGGGTGAGCATTCTAGAAGAATGAAAAAATATGAGGAAGATATGAAACAACTTGAAGATCAAGAAAGAGAGGTAGAAGAGCTAGAAGAAATGATTGCAAGAAGAGAAGGAAGAAGTAAAGGTAAGCATTAAGGAAAATTACCTCTTATATGTTTTTCATGCAATAAAATAGGTCATTTTTCATCAAGGTGTATTGATAGAGTTCCAAGACCTAAACCTAATAAGCAAAAGTTTCAAAAGAAGTGTTATTTTGCTGAGGAATATGAATCAGATGATGAACATGAAGGAAATGGAGACAGATGGGTGTTCATTGCCCTTAAGGAGAATAAATTGAGAGCCACTGAATCTATCATAGTTGAAAAATATCTTAAATCCCATATAGAAGAAAAGGATGAATGGGTCACTGATAGTGGATGTTTACATCACATGATTGGTGATAAGGACAAATTTGTAAGTCTAGAGAAGTATGATGGCGAGATTGTGAGATTTGGTGATAACAATGCCCATGAAATTAGTGGCAGAGGGTCTATCCATCTTGGTGGCAATCACAACACATGATGTTCTCTATGTTGAAGGTTTGAAACACAACATGTTGAGTGTCAGACAGATGGTGCATAAGGGTAATGATATGCAATTCAAAGATGTAAGATGCAAGATATATGGAAGTTTCGAAGACCTAATCGCTTTAGGCAGACAGAAAAAGGTAACATTTTTCATTTGACTATTGCTAATGAAAGTTGTTTGGTTGCACAATTTGATGATAGCTGGCTGTGGCATAGAAGACTATGTCATGTAAAATTTGATAATATTGTTAAGATAAGTTCCTCTCAAGCGGTTAGGGATCTTTCAAAGATAGTAAAGCCTGCTAACACAATATGCAAGGAGTGCCAAATGGGAAAGCATACATGAATCACATTCCAGAGCAAACAGTATCACACAAGTGGATTTTTGGAGTTAGTGCATATTTACCTATGTGGTCCAACTCAAGTAAAAAGCCATCATGGTGAAAGGTACCTTATGTTGATCATTGATGACTTTTCTACAATAGTATGGGTTACTTTTTTGAGAGAAAAATGTGAAGCATTTCAAAAGTTCAAAAATTTCAAAGCAATGGTAGAAAATGAGAAAGGTTTGATAGAGGTGTCGAGTTTACCTCTAGGGAGTTTAATGCCTTTTGTGAAGAAAATAGAATAAGGAGACAACTATCTACTCCCTAAACCCCTCAACAAAATGGTATTGTAGAGAGAAAGAACAAACCCATTATGGATGCTTCCAGAACAATGATGCTAGAAGGGAATGTACCCGACACCTACTAGAGTGAAGTAGTAAGCACTGATGTATACACATTGAACTAGGTAAATGTCAATTTGAATTCCGGTAAGACTCCATATGAATTTTGGATTAGACATAATCCTACTATCAAGTACTTTTTGGAAGTAAGTGTTGCATCAGAAGAGATGATGATATAGGAAAATTTGAAGAAAACTTGATGAAGGAATCTTCCTAGGATACTCTACCAAGAGCAAGGCATACCAGTGTTTCAACAAAAGGTTGAGGAAAATGGTTGAGAGTAAAAATTTTAGAGTTGATGAGGACTTTGGAAAAACATCTAGATGCAATGGCTATGATTCAGATGAAGATAATACAAATAGAGGAAAAAGTATTCATACACAAAATAAAATTTAGATCATGCCATATGTTCTGGTAAAACCACCTCAACCTGTTCCGGTAATTCAAAACAGTCAAGAAGCAAAGACAAGTGCAAGTGTTGAAGAAAGAGAAGAAGAACCTGATGTTTGATAGAGCCCAAATGTTCCAAGGTATGTAAGATTAAATCATTCTGAGAATCAAATCATAGGAGATAAAAACAAGGGTGTACAAACTAGAAGAAAGATATCAGAACAATATTATCTGATTTCTTAGATTGAACCTCAAAGTTTCCAAGAAGCCTACAATGATGAGTACTGGATGGAAGCTATGAAAGAGGAGTTGATGCAAATAGAAAATAAAAATACATGGGTACTTGTTCCTAGACCTAAAGACAAGAATGTAATTGGCACTAAATGGGTCTTCAAGAATAAGCTAAATGAATAGAAGGAATATATTTTGAAGAAACCTTTGCTCTAGTTGCCAGAATAGAAGCGATAAGATTGTTTCTTGCCTATGCTACTCACAAAAATTATAAGGTCTATCAAATGGATGCTAAGTCATCCTTTCTGAATGGAGAATTAGAGGAAGAAGTCTACATAGAACAACCTGATGGATTCCTACTGTTTGACAAGGAAGATATGGCCTACCGGTTAAAGAAGGCCTTGTATGGATTGAAACAAGCCCCCAAAGCCTGGTGCGCCAGATTGGAAAAATAATTGTTGAAGCTTGGATGCAACACATGTACTATTGATAGAAACATGTACTTTAAATTAGATCATGACAAAGAGTTAATTATTGAAGTATTTGTTGATGACATTATTTTTGGAGGAATTGATAATATGTGTATGAAGTTTGCTGATCAAATGAAGAATGAATTTGAGATGAGCATGATTGGTGAAATGAAATTCTTTTTGGGATTACAAGTTACTCAATTAAACAATGGGATCTTCATATCACAGTCCAAGTATGTGTGAGAATTGTTAAAGAAATTTGGTATGGAGGATTCAAAACATGTTGGTACTCCCATGATAACCAAATATAAGCTAACTCAAAATGATGATTCTCCCAAAGAAAATAAAACAACGTATAGGTCAATGATTGGAGGATTTCTATATCTGACTCAGACTAGGCTAGATATTATGAATGTTGTATGCATAGTTTCTAGATTTCAGTCTAATCCAAAGGAGTCTCATGTGAAAACAGTTAAAATATTTTTTTAGATATCTTAAAGGAGCAATTGATTTTGGGTTATGGTATCCAAAATATGATAATCTTATCCTAAATTCATATACAGATGTTGATTGGGCCGAAGATGTACATGATAGGAAGAGTACCAGTGGTGGTGCACTCTTCCTAGGGAAGAAGCCGGTGTCTTGGTTAAGAAAAAAGTAGAACTTTATCTCTTTGTCTACTGCTGAAGCTGAATACAGTCCTGCCGCAAATAACTGTACACAAGTGATGTGGATGAAACAAATTCTTAGAGACATTGGTGTTGAGTGTGATGAGCCAATGGTAATATACTGTGACAACTCTAGTGCTATCAACATATCAAAGAATTTGGTACTACACTCAAAGACTAAGCACATATCAATCAAGTTCCATTTCTTGAGGGAGAAGGTAAATGAGAAAGAAGTATGACTGGAGTATGTTCCCACAAAAGAACAGAATGTAGATATCTTCACAAAGCCATTACCGAAGGATAATTTTTAGTATCTTAGAATATTGCTAGGGGTAATCACCCCTCCTGATAAAAACTAAAAGATACATTTTCATTCATCAATCTGAGTATATCACAGCCATATCCTAATCCGGATTGATGTTTTCTGTGGCTAATACTCAGGGCCGAAGTAGTTAGATATGTAGATATGTGGTTTCAAAGTGTGTATGTGGAAAGGTAATGTTTACCTTTGCCATTGATGTCAAAAGGGGAGAAGAGTAATATGAAAATCCCTATGGTCTGAGGAAAATAAGAGTTGTGGATTTGGGTTTATGGTATTTTTCACACCATGTGTTGCCATCAATGCCAAAGGGGGAGATTGTTGGGAAATGGAGTTGTGTTGCTGATATGTGGTTGTCATTGATGTCAACACTATTAGCACTGTGTGGTTGAAGGCTGCATATGTTGAGGATATTGAGAAAATTGTAAAAGAATAAGTCTCAGGCAACCCGTGGATCAGTCAAGACGTGAAGGTGTTGTGTTTAGTATGTAAAATTTCACCTATTGTGGACTAGAGGATTTACTGCTAAGAGTTTCTAGATCATCCACCAGAAGTTTTAGAGGTTTGCATGATTATTTGTGAGTGTTATGGAGATCTATATTCTGACAGTGTTTCAGTGGTTTTTGTTAGTGTTTATGATCAAAGTTCGTATGATTCTCATGATCTTACTTGTTGTAGATGTTTCTCTGTTGTTTCTTGGTGCTCATGGATATTTCTAGTATGTTCTCCATCATTGTTGCTAGTCTTCAATGATCAAAGTGATTGAGGTCAAAGATTTCTCTTGTGTATGTTTTGTTTTCCTTGTTCCTAGCCAACATGTTGGTGGTAGCATGTTGCGTATTTTTGGAGTTTGAAATTAAATTTTTTGGAAAGTTCAAGGATATTATTTTTGGTCTTATCTTTATCCTAGCCAATGGTGTTTAATCCACATTGAAGATTTAT
This sequence comes from Sequoia sempervirens, assembly GCA_007258455.2. NCBI lineage: Eukaryota > Viridiplantae > Streptophyta > Pinopsida > Cupressales > Cupressaceae > Sequoia > Sequoia sempervirens. Next base: position 212,201,685 of record VDFB02000003.1, on the reverse strand, counting down.
TTGTAATATTGAGCCGACATTGCAAATATTGTAAATTATATTTTTGTATCTTTTGGCCAACTAGGTTATTGATGTAAATACGTTTAGCGGATATATATATATGAGAGATTAGTTGTGCAATTTGAAGTGTGAATTAAGGCTATAAAGTGCAAAAGTGTGCACATAGTGATTTGTCATTCAAGTGTGAAGAATAAGAGTGAAGCAATAAGAGAGGTCGTGTGTGCTTAATTGGAACTATAATCTGGCTTTTGTAGAAGCTATTCTATCAGTTCAAATTGTTGTGGATCTAATCATTCTCTATTGGGTAGTGATCCCTTTTGTAATTAAGCAGTGATCTCTAGGCAGTGATCCTGAATGCATGTGCATTCCCCTTTTCATTTTTCATTATACTTCTAACAAGGTATAATTGTGGACTAACATCCACTGTGGTTTTTCACCTAACAAGGTTTCCACGAAAAATAAACTTGGTGTTCTCCGTGTTTCTGGTGTTCTTATTGTTTGTGATTAATTTTTTGTTCATTAGATTAGAGATTAAGTTAAGTAAGAAAATTTTAAAATTGTTTGGTTTCTGTGACAACTGATTCACCTCCCCGCCCTCTCAGTTGTCTGTCCTTGTTTTTCTAACAATTTCATCTTATTTACTTATTGATTTATGTTTTCTTAACTTCAATTACAAAAGAAGGAAACTATAGAAATGGAATAATATTGATGTTCAAATTTGAACCTTAGGAAAACATAGTGACTTGATGGATGACTATATGGATATTCTAGAATTAAGTTGACTACTTTTATAATGTCAAAATGATACAAAAGTACTAGTTAGACTCTAGCACACTGTTATATTATGCTAATAGATGGTCTATAAGGGAGGGATGCCCCTTTATTTATGGAAAGTGGCCTTCTGGGATGGGTTCCAAAGACTATAGATTTTACTTTTCTATAATCTAATTTTAAGTTCTATTTGTAGCATGAGCTTGGCAAAGCTTAATAGTCATTATGTGGTGTAGTGTAGGAAAATGTATCACTCTACATTTTCACACTTGTTTGGGCCATCCCTACTAAAATTGGGCTTCTTTATGCCTTATTTGGCCCTATTTTACATTGACAAGCCTTATTTAATGCATCTTTCTATGGATAATCCTCATACATATATAATAATCAATAATAATTTAATGATTTTGGGTTATGTGTCCTAGATTTAGTGATTTGGGACTCATACACCACCATGGTAATATGGTCCCCATCTAAGTTTGGGGACCTAATCTTGAATTTGGTATTAAAGTTAAATTTTCTTGAAATTTGTGTCCCAAGCCTAGGCTATTGGGACTCATACGCTCCAACTGGCGTATGAGTCTTACTTAGCTTGGACCTATTTTAAATTCAAATTCTTGGTGAGATTTTATACTCCTAGATCTGATGTCAGCTTGTAGTGTTGTAATTTCAAGAAATTTGGCATAAACAAGTATAAATACAAGGTTATTTCACATATTTTCACCTGGCAAGTTTACAAGTCATCTAGCAATTTTCATGAACAAGTGTGATCGAAGAATTCAAGCATTTAAGAGAATTCAAGAGCTGATTATCAAGCATTTTGAAGCTATATTCAAGAATCAAGTATCATGTCAAAGTCATCATGCATCATGCTTATTTTTGAGCTAACATTTGGGTATGTGCAGGATCATGATGGGCCAAAAAGTGGCGATATGATGGGTATGAGTAGGGTATGTGGCCAACGACTTTTTTTATACCTAAAATTGATGAAATGAAAAGGGTTTTTAAAGGAGATTCCCAACTTTCCGCCAATATAAATTATGCTTTACTTTGAATTTAATAAATAATTATTATTCACTTTCTATTTGAATTACAACTAAAGTCTTGATTGATGGGCTGATTGAAAAACATCTATAACTTTCAAACGATATCACATTTTTTGAATATGAAGCATGCCTCACATTCTATGCTTTGAATACTATAGGATAAAAAAAAAATCGAATTTCATGAACTTTTGACCAAGTTAAGGTGGCCACACATACGAGTTTTTATATTTTTAAAAAGTTGTAATAAAAAATTCATAATTAATTATTTACCTGGAAAAAAATTACAAAAAATATGCATCACATCAGGACATGAGTCGTCTTATTATATATAAAATCTTATAAAAAATATCATCATTTTATTGTGGTTAGGGTGGTTAGACAGACACCTACTTCTTATATTTTCCCTAAATAAACCTAGTAGTTTAGAAACTACAATCAATTTGCTACAGATTCTAGTCTTACATATTTTTGAAATAATATAGATAACTTATTCACATTTTTTACATCAAGTTGCCTAACTCTGATTTTTTAAAATTTTATTGCCACTTAAGGGCCTATTTTTTCTAGGATGATCCTACACATACCCATTTGTGATGTAGGGTTTCATGATTCAACCAAGCATTCAACTCAAGATTCATAGTATTCAATCTAGTGTCAAGATCTACTTTCATGCTATCCATTTCATACAAGATTGTATCCTTTGTTACAAGGGTTTGGTTAGTTTCAACATAGCTTATTTGTTCATTCATCATTCCTTCATTCTATTTCTATTCATTTCAAGGTTTGATTACCAAAACGGGGTTTGACCAAGGAAAACTCCTATCCACTAGAAAAACAACATTTTCCCCCCTCTTTGATGTGTGATTTATATTTTTAGGTTGAAGATCCATTAAAGTGAAAGATTGGAGAAAGTTTTCAAACTTGCAAAGTTGTCAAAGTTGTCACCTTTCTTGGAAGATTATGGAAAGTCACCTACAAGTTAGAATTCATATTTTTAGAATCAAAGGTCAGAAAGGATAGAAGCTACATGAGATCACTTGATGATATCAGAGTTCTAGATCAACCCTGATGTTGGGACTAAATTGCCACCTTGGGCATATGAGTCCCAGTAGACCAATTTTCAAATATTTCCTATAGATCTTGGTTTACCAGTTGTAGATTTTGGATTCAACCTAAAACCCTAAATTGGGACTAAATCGCCCCAACTAGCATATGATTCCTAGTGTACTTTAAAAGTCAAATTTTAGGATTAGAAACCTTGTTTATATCTCCTTTAGTTTTCTAGGTGTACCTCTGTTCATTATCAGTTTATTATTCTGATTTGACATTTCATTTTCTAGGTTACATAGCTAGATTTTCATAACATTTACATTTCCTTGTTTATAAGACTTTTCTTAGTGGTGAACCCCATTTTTTATGGAGATAAGGGGACAACTCAACGAATCAACACAAATTCAATTGATCTCAACACCTTTTAAATCTTCAAAACCCTAACAAGGGTGATTTCTCCCACAAGCTTACTATTTCCTTGTAGGTCTACAAACCTAGTTTTTTGACCTTATCTCACAAAAGACTCAACAAACCCAAAATATATTGGTCTTTCTAAATTCCCACTAAAGTGTTCAAAAACATATCTCAAAACTTCATACAACTCTTTTGGAGCAACTTATTCAAACCTAGACTTCAACACTATCTTAAAACACCTATTAGTTCACTTTTCCAAAGAAACCCTACTCTAAACACTTCTCCAAACCCAAAATACAATTGGGCAACAATAACGAGGTATCCAAACCTCCAACATACCTAACCTCGAAACCTTTGTTTTTATGCTTTTTCAAGAGGGTCTATTGAAAAACCCTATTCCAGACCTTCTCGCACCTAGCCATTGCTTCAAACATGTCTTCAACTAGACCTTTACATACTCAAAAGTTCATCCTACAACCTTTAACATCTTTTTTTTCATCAAACCCTTGTCCAAAACCTCCATTTTCATGTCCAAAATCACATAAAATATACTAGGATAGTCATCAATATTTCATCAAACCTTAACTCCTGCTCTTAAAAATCATCCAAACTCCTAATTCTACCATGTTAGACCCATTCCACGAGTTATAGAAACTAAAATTAGTGGAATGGGTCAAAATTTCATGTTTAAGACCTTCAAACCCTCTAAAATAGGCTTAATAGACTTGTCTTAGAAAATTAGTCGCAAATCCCTCAAATTTAATATGAAAGGCTCAAACCACTTGTAAATTGATGTTAATGTATATATCTATTGAATATACAAACTTCAATAGTAATATTCTACTGTACGATACCATACAATGGTTGGAAATAGCAATTTTACAATAAAAGCATAGAAAAACAAGGGTATGATATTGATTTTTCTCTCCAAAACTTCAAGAGAGCATCTACATCGATGTTTACAACCATATAAATCCTTTTTCCCTCCAAATATAACTACCCTAATGTACAAAACTTCCTTTTGATTTGTTTGATTGTTGGCCTTCCCAAGAAACCTGCTTTTTTGCACTTTCAATATGACAACTTTTTACAAAACATGTTTTTTTGGCATTTTTGACTCCAATGACCATCCAATCAATTAAAATACTATTAGATAGTCCCAATGGACCCTAAAAAATCTAAATCCCTTGACCCCTATTACAAATTTGACTATTGACTCTTCATGTGCCATTTAACAACATTTGGCAATTTTGCTTTACAAGTTTGCATTATTTTGCAACTTTTGACATTTTGACACAAATGACTCAAAAATGACCCAAATTAGATGGAAATGGTATCAATAGACCTTATTAAATGTAGAAAGACCCTAAACACCTACAATCAACATATTGACCCCCTAATGTAAAGTCCATGTGCATGGTGCTCCCGCAACACTTTTTTCTTTAATCACACCCAAGGAGATTTCCTAGCAGCCCTTCCATCAATTGAGCCACTTGGTTGAGGGATCTATAGGGATTTTATTGAATAAAATAGAGTGAAATAGAGTCCCCTAAGTTGTTCATCTCCTAAAAGGTGGGCGCACCCCATTTTTCTTTATTTTATTTTGGTGAACCTAGCCTTTAGACACCTTATTTACAATTTGGAGTGCATCATAGTCGTATATCTATCTTACATTAACTTTGCATTAGATATTGCATTAGTTAATTTGCATTTAGGGCTTCTAAATCTTGTATTAGTGAAAGTGCATATAGGTTGCATTTTTGCATCTCACATCATTGAATTTCATTTGAAATTTGTAATTGCATATAGTCTAGACAACATAGAAATAAAAAACCTTAAGGGTAAAAGTACAAAGTTGCGTCACACTTTTTAAAGGAAACAACCAACACTGAAGCAACTTTCAAACTTGAATCACTAAAAAAGTGACATATATGTTTTAAATTTTGAAATGATGTAAACTAATTAAATATTTATTTTTTAGTATACTTTATGCTTATATTTTTAAAAAAAAAAAAATTTAAAAAATTGAATATAGTTTTTCATAAATTGACACTATAATTTAGTTGTAAAAATGCTGAAAAATGAAGTTACATTAGACGCCAACCTTTATATAGTAACTTTTTATTTTTTCTCCTTCATTTTTTTTTTGTGTATTTAGAACTTAAAAATTTAGTGCATATATATGTTTTTTTCTAATTTTGATAACTATATTTTAAAATACATATTAAAATGTGCACATATTAAAACATAGTTGTTTCCATTTGACGTCAACTTTCATATTATCTATTTATCTAAAATGGGAAAAAAATTATACCCTCTTGATATAGATTCTTTTATCTATTGCATCATATTTTTTTCAAATTTTAAATAAGGTTTTACTATTTTTCCTTTACATGGAAATCAACCAAATACTTGTGTTCATAACATACTTTTAGTAAAAATGAAATAGAAAATATAAATAATTATTAAATTTAAATATATATATATATATGAAAACTAGACTTATGGATCTATAAAAGGGTATTTTTCATATTTTAAAAAAAAATATTTATATGAGTAAAAAATTGTTGAAATATCAAAATTTTCATTTTTTTTTGGGGTAAATTGGCCTCAAAGTGGTGCTACGTATGCATTTCGCCAACAATTTTAGTTGGAAAAGTTGTGGACATATCTAACTTAGCTAGAAGGAATCTTACAAGATCATATGTTTGACAAAAACAAATTTATATTTAGATATACTTAAATTCACTTGTGCTAATAAGTTGGCTGAAAGTGACATAGCTTTGTACTTTTACCCTTAACATTCACCCAAAATTTGCTGAAATTAGTGTCAAAACCCTTATTTGGGACTCATTCACCCCTTTGGGTGATTTATTCCTAGTACAAGTTGTTTTATTTGATTATTATTTAGCATTTGAACCCTTCAAAAACCCTAATTAGGACTCATGCCCCTCTGGGCGATTTAGTCCCATGTTAGATCTGAAATTACATTTTACAGCATTAAAAACATTGTTTCTATTCTTTTTTTTGCTGTTAGATATTTTTATAGATTACTAAGTTTTTTTTCATTCATTTCATTGCATCTAGCTTAATTCCATTTAAATTATAATTATAGAATATGATTTATCTTGTGTTCATTTCATTTATCCTGCATTCATTGATTGTCCCATGCATGAGTTTTACAAATTGGTGTCCTATTACTAATACTATAGTGAGACATAGTTTGAGACTCATGTCATCCCACAATAGAACACTTTTCATGGATCTTGGGTTATCTAGCTCTTTCACTTATAGTGCTAACACTTGTTCACTAGGTATGGGTCATAACTTTAACAACTATTTACCTTCAATTAGCATGAAAAGTGTTGATACAATGGTTACTAGCATTCCTCAAGAAAACATAATCCAAATCCATGAAGAGTTAGAAAACCTACAAAATCAAGTAAGTATTGAAATCCTTTCCAACACTATTATTCCCACCATAGATAACATACACTGTGCATGATTGAAAGTGAAGAAGGAATAGAAATTTTGTGTAACCTAGCTCAGATTTTTTACAAACTTACTAGTTGTGCTCAACCTTTGAACAATGTCCAAAGTCAAGGAGGAACTCAAATTCCTCCTCCCATTTTCATTACCTCTATTCCCACCTATACCAACCCTCAAGTTACAACAAAAATGCAGCCTACTAGTAATACCTTTCCTACCTTGGGTATTTTCGCTAGCAATTGAAAGGAAAGAAAAGGTGCGGAAACAACTATCCTAATGTCAAAACCACAGGGAAGAATGTAGACAGTACTTTTAATTTCCAAATTACAATCCAATTAAGACACACATGAAATATTTTCAGAAACAGAAAAATACACAAAGACAAATGAACACCAGATTTACGTGGGAAACCCTTTCGGGAAAAAACCCACCACACCAAGCCAAATCTCTTTGTATTTTAGTAATCAAAAAATTACATACAATGCAGAGACACAACTCTGTGGTATATTTTTTTGTAGTTGCTTCAAACACTGTTCAACCTATCATAGAAAAAACTCTGTAAGAATCGTTGCCAATCCAACTCAAAATGATTATCTTCAAATCTTACCACCCGCTGATTTTATCCTCTTGTTTATCCTTATCTGCAATTTCCCATCGTAGAAAGTTTCCATTCCTATGTAGATTTTTCCTTGCATACAGTTCAGCTCCAACATCGCAACTGTTGCAAAAATACAACTGCCAACCATTTGAATTTTTCTTCCTCTGATTGGTCCACAAGACACCACATAGGATAGTCATCAATCGGTCAAGGGAATTCAACCTGTGTTGGCATGTTGGTGAGACACTAATTGTGTCTCTCTGATGCCAACACAACCATCATTCGATATCGCCAAGAGTCCTTACTATCAGCAAGAGGTTACACTGAGTCCAGAAAGCTATCGCTAAGACTTCGCCTTGTTGCCAAGACCTCATACCAAATCCACCGAGATCCATTGCATTCCTATCGGCATCCATCTATCGGCAAGAGTTGTCTCAATAGGCAAGGCATTACACTGAGTCCACAAGGCTATCACTAAGACTTATCGCTATCGGTGAGACATCATACCAAAGCTCCAAAGTCACATCAAAATGTCCTACCATCGGCAAGACTATCATCTTTTGCCAAGACATCACACTGAGCCTTCGAGTCATTCTGAAGTGTTCATCAGTCAGCAAGACTTACTGCTATCACCAAGAGGTTACACCAAAGTCACACAACCATCGGCGAGACCTCACGAGTGAGCGAGATGACATACCAAAAGGTAAGGATTCCACTGAATAGTCTACCGCTTTCGCTGAGAGGTCATAGCAAACACAACATGTCACCCCGAAGACCATATACTATTGGCGAGACCAACACCCATCACCAAGAGTTCACACTGAAGTCTTTGTGTTACTATGAAGACTCCAAATGTATACTTGTCGGTGAGACTTTCCATATTAGTAAGACTACATACCGACAATAAACCTTTCAACCAAGTCTCCCTGATAACTACGAGTGAAGAACCATTCAGTGAGAGAACTAACTGTTGGAAAGAGATCTTACCGAGTCTCCATGTCATAGCAATAGGTCATTTGGAAAGACTGAAACAAGGTCACAGCGACTAGAGCATTTCAACAAGGATTCAGAATAGCTAGTTGGCTAGACATCAGTAATGTCACATCGAATTTTCCCTTTAGAAGTTACATGCCAGTAAGAATTGAGGCATATTTTTCCAAGAATCTCCCACTTGACGAAGATCTTACTGACACCTCCAGGGCATAATAAAACTACTAAAAATCATGGGCCTTGAGGCCCATTGAACTGGCACACCACCTGAACTTGCCTATGCTCACAGGCTTCATCAATGCATCTACAACATTCTCCAAAGTATCCACTTTCTCCAAAGAGACCTTTTGATCCTCCACCATATCTCGTACAAAGTGATACTATACATCTATATGTTTCGTCCTGGCATGGAAAGTAGGATTCTTTGCCAAACATATAGCACTCTGACTGTCACAGTAAATAGTAATTTTTCCTGCATCAAAACCAATATTAGGACACAAACGTTTTAACCAGATTGCTTCTTTATAGGAATGTGTAGCTGCCATGTATTCTACCTCTGTAGTGGACAAAGCGACTACAGCCTGTCACTTGCTCATCCAACTCACTGCACCACCATTCAACATGAAAGTATATCCACCGGTGGATCTCCTACTGTCAATGTTCCCTGCCCAATCAGAATCTACATAATGTCGAATGCTTAGAGTCCTCTGTCATTCAACCAAGTTTCCATGGTAACACAAAGCTTAGTCTAAAGTGCCCTTTAGATATCTAAACACTCTCTTCACAGCATCCCAATGTGTCCTTCCAAGATTAGCCATAAAATGACTAAGAACTCCCACTACTTGGGCAATGTTTGGCCTTGTACAAACCATTGCATACATTAGACTACCAACCGCACTAGCATACAACACACTGGTCATGTCCTCCATCTCAGTAGGAGATTTTGGATAGTCTTCAATAGATAGCTTCGTTCCTTGCAAAATTGGAACAACTAGCTGCTTGTAATCAGTCATTCAAAATCTCTCTAGAACAGTCATGATGTACTTACTCTGACTGAGCCAAAGTTTTCTATTTTTCCTATTCCTGGTTATTTCCATTCCTAGAATATACCTTGCTGCACCAAGATCTTTCATTTTGAACTTTGCAGACAACTAAGACGTAAGATCAAAAATCATTAGCTTACTATTGCCTATGAAGAACATATCATCAACATAGAGAGCAATAATAAGGACTTGATCACTTTCAGCTTTGTAATATACACAATGATCATATTTTGATCTTACAAATCCCAATGACAAAAAAAACGTGTCAAACTTTTGGTACCACATTCTAGGAGACTGTTTTAACCCATACAAAGATTTCTTCAACTTGCAAACCAGTCTTTCTTTACCTTTTTCCAAAAAGTGCTCCAGCTGGGTCATATAAATTTCTTCTTCAAGATCACCATGAAGAAACGATGTCTTCACATCCATCTATTCAATCTCTAAGTCATACGCTACTGCAAGTGACAAAAGAAATCTAATAGATGTCAGCTTAGCTACAAGAGAAAATATTTCTCCATAATCAATTCTCTCTACCTGGGAATAACCTTTTGCAACTAGCCTTGCTTTATATTTTTCTACACTACCATCCAGACCAATTTTCTTTTTAAATACCCATTTGCAGCCCACAACTTTTCTGCCTTTAGGCAATGGCACCAAACTCCAGGTATCATTTTTTTCTAATGATGCCATTTCTTCATTCATGGCTTCCAACCAAGAGTTTGAATTAGACATTTTAAATGCCTCTTTCACAGTCCTAGGTTCATTAGTGCTAGAAATTAAAGCATAGGTACAAGTAGACTCTATCAAAGAAAACCCATACCTATCAGGTTACTTTCTTTCATGAGTTGACCTCCTCACAGGCTAAGGCTGAGGTGGTTCTTCGTCTTCTTCAGAACTTTCAGAGCTACTTGAGCTTTCCTCAGTATCAGGTACATTTTCATTTTTCAATTTCTCTTTATCTAGTGTCAAAGGAATTTCTGCTACATCTTTTTTCATTTTTTGATGTCTTCTCTGACTATAGATCCGATGTAGAAAGCTTCAGCTCACGAAAGATAATGCTTTTGCTATACAAAACCTTCTCAGTCTCAGGATTCCAAAGCTTGTATCCTTTTATGCTAGCACTATAGCCAATAAAAATACACTTTATAGCTTTTTTTTCCAACTTAGATCTTTTTTCAAACGACACATATGCATATGCCTCACAACCAAAGACATGAATATGTCTCAAAGAGGGCTTCTTTCTAGACCATTCTTCCAAAGGAATCTTCTCAACAAGAGCAGAGTTAGGAGAATGATTTACCAAGTAACATGTTGTAGAGACTGCTTCAACCGAGAACTTCTCCTCCAAGCCAACACTACTTAGCATACTTCATGCTCTTTCCATTACTATCCTGTTGAGCCTTTCAGCAACTCCATTTTGCTGTGGAGTGTAGGGTGTAGTCTTATGTCTTTTAATCCCATGATCTTTACGGTACCTTTCAAATTCATTTGAACAAAACTCACTGCCATTGTTAGTCCTTAAAAATTTTATTTTCCTACCAGTCTAATTTTTAACAAGGTTTTTAAATTCCTTAAACCGACTAAACACTTCTGATTTACTTTTCAGAAAATATACAAATTTTCTTCTTGAATAATCATCAATAAACAACACATAATATCTTGATTTAGATAAAGAAGGAACATTCACTAGACCAAACACATCATAATGTATATAATCAAGCAAACCAGAAGATTTGTAAGGACTAGAATAAAATGAAACATGGTGTTGTTTACCATATATACAATGTTCACAAAACTCGAATTCGAGGTTACAATCTTCAAGCCCCTCAACCAGGTTTTTAAACCTTTCTCACTAATGTGGCCTAGCCTATGATGCCAAAGCATAGTATTTTCGATTGGAAGTTTAACATACATGGAGTTTACACCATCAGGAACATTTCCCTCTTTTCCTCCATGAGTAGCTTTCCGTGACTTTGCAGAGACACTATTGCATTGAATAACTTGTGCATCCAGCTTATACAAGGTACCAATACGAGCACCTCTTGCTAGCACCATAGACCCTCTAGTCATCTTGCAGCCATTTCCAAAGAACGTGACATTCACTCCAATATCATTCAACTTACTTAGAGAAAGTAAATTATGAGCCAAACCTGGTATATGCATCACATCATTGATTCCCTTCACTCTTCCATCAGGGAATTGAATTCTAACTCTTCCACGGCCAAAAATTTCCAAAGATGAATCACTTGAAAAATACGCCCTTCCACCATCATAGTTTTCATACTTTGTAAACCAGTCTCTATGAGATGTCATGTGGAAAGATGCTCCAGAATCAATCAGCTAGACATCATCAGATGCCCGCGTAGCCAAGGCTGTAATGAAGGCATCTACATCACTCTAAGAAGAATCATTGTTAGAAGAGGTCTTCTTCTTCTTCTTTTTCTCCTCCTTACAATCCTTTCGGACATGACTAGGTTGCCCAAAATTCCAGCACTTCACCTTGGACTCCTTGCCAGGAGACTTTGATCTCCCTTCTAATTTTGATCTGGATTTCTTGTCCTTCTTGCCTTTTTCCTTCGATCTGCCTCTAATAGCCAGAGCCTCCTTCGCCATATCAGAAGATTTCCTTCTCATCTCTTCTGAAAAGAAAGAAGCAACAACATCTTCCATCTTGAAAGTGGATGTCGTACTCCCAAGAATCTGGCAAAGAACACAATGTAAGAGCATACAACGATCTTCATCTTCAAACTTCACACCAACAGATTTTAACTGAGCAATCAACATGTTGAAATCATTCAAGTGATCAACAATAGATCCTCCCTCCTGCATTCCCAAAGAGTACAACTTCTTCCTCAAGAAAAATTTGTTCACCAAGGAATTGCCCTGATAAATAGATGCCAGTATTTTCCACAAGGAAGATGTAGTCTTTTCTTCATGAACATTCAGAAGAACAAAGTCTGCCAAACAGAGCCTTATCAGCCCTTTTGAATTTCTATCTGCCAGGTCCCAATCCTCTTGCTTCATGTCTTGAGGTTTTATTTTGAGTTTCCACAACTCAAAGTTGCTACCATTGAATTTCTCTATATCCATCTTTCCGGATGTGATTTCCATCTTAACCCGTAATTAAATTATCAGACCTCTATAAAACTCCCACTAAAAAATAATTGACACAAAAAACCCAACCCACTCACAACGATAACACAACTGGCCAGGCTCTGATACCACTTGAAAGGAAAGAAAAGGTGCGGAAATAGCTATCCTAACACCAAAACCATAGGGAAGAATGTAGAAAGTACTTTTAATTTCCAAATTAAAATCCAATTAAGACACACATGAAAGATTTTCAGAAACAAAAAAATACACAAAGACAAATGAACACCAGATTTATGTGGGAAACACTTTTAGGAAAAAAACCCACCACACCAAGCTGAATCTCTTTGTATTTCAGTAATCAACAAATTACATACAATGCAGAGACACAACTCTTTGGTATATGTTTTTATAGTTGCTTCAAACACTGTTCAACCTATCACAGAAAAAACTCTGTAAGATTCGATGCCAATCCAACTCAGAATGATTATCTTCGAATCTTACCACCTGCTGATTTTATCCTCTTGTTTATCCTTATCTACAATTTCCCATTGTAGAAAGTTTCCATTCCTATGTAGATTTTTCCTTGCAAACAATTTAGCTCCAACGTCACAACTGTTGCAAAAATCCAACCGCTAACCATTTAAATTCCGCTTCCTCTAATTGGTCCACGAGACACCACATAGGATAGTCATCAATCTGTCAAGGGCATTCAACCTGTGTTGGCATGTCAGTGAGACACTAACCGTGTCTCCCCGATGCCAACACAACCATCATTGGATATCGCCAAGAGTCCCTACTATCGGCAAGAGGTTACACTAAGTCCAGAAAGCTATCGCTAAGACTTCGCCTTGTCACCAAGAACTCATACCAAATCCACTGACATCCATTGCATTCCTATCAGCATCCATCTATTGGCAAGAGTTGTCTCAATCTGCAAGACGTTACACTAAGTCCACAAGGCTATCACTAAGACTTATCGCTATCGGTGAGACATCATACCAAAGCTCCAAAGTCACATCGAAATGTCCTACCGTCAGCAAGACTACCATCTTTTGCCAAGACATCACACTGAGCCTTCAAGTCATTCCAAAGTGTTCATCAATTGGGAAGACTTACCGCTATCGCCAAGAGGTTACATCGAAGTCACACAGCCATTGGTGATACCTCACGAGTCAGCGAAATGACATACCAAAAGGTAAGGCTTCCATCAAATAGTCTACCGCTTTCACTGAGAGGTCATAGCGAACACAACATGTCACCCTGAACACCATACACTATCGGCAAGACCAACACTTGTCGCTAGGAGTTCACACCGAAGTCTTTGTGTTACCGCAAAGTCTCCAAATGTATACTCGTCGTCGAGACTTTCTGTATCGATAAGACTACATACTGACAATAAACCTTTCAGCCAAGTCTCCCCAATAACTACGAGTGAATAACCATTCGGTGAGGGAACTAACTGTCGGAAAGAGATCTTACTGAGTCTCCATGTCACAGTGATAGGTCATTCGGCAAGACTGAAACAAGGTCACAACGACTAGAGCATTTCAACGAGGATTCATAATAGCTAGTCAGCCAGACATCAGTAATGTCACACTGACTTTTCCCTTTAGGAGTTACATTCCAGTAAGAATTGAGGCATATTTTTCCAAGAACAGTCCTAGTACCTTTGTGGCATCGCATGTCATATCTCCTACCGCTTTACCTACCATAATCATTCCATTCACTTCCCCCTCAAACACATATACATCTCTACCATATTCACCTCCATCTCAAAATACAACCAATGATTCCATCCTTAACCAATTTTTATTAAATATTTCATCCCTTCAAAAGAAAATTTCCACCATAAATCAAAATCAAAATGGCCAACCTACATACTATGTCAAAAGCAATCCCTTATCCTTGGAGATATTAAGAATGCCGATACCATAAGGTATAGATATTCCTAGGTTTGAGAAATATGGAGGAAAAGGAGACCTTTCTAACCATGTTTCCACGTATACTGCCAAGTTATGTAGTGTTTCTTTCCTTGAGGATAACCTCTTTGCTAAGCTTTTCCCTAGGTCCTTGAAAGATACTACTTTAGAATGGCTTTCCTCAATACTAAACATCTCAATTCATTCATTCAATGAACTTGTTGAGGCCTTTAATAACCATTTCCAAGTGCACATGCCTTCTAAGATGACCTAAGCCAATTTGATTAGATGCAAGCAAAAAGATGATGAAAAGGTTACTGACTTCATTTCATGCTACCAAATGCTTTATTCCAAAATCATTGTAAAGATTCTCGATCCTCACCTTCAACAAATGTTCATTGAGAAATTTCAAACTAAGATACAAGATAAGCTTAGTATGATGAATTTTCCTTGCTTTATACACCTATGTACTACCCTTCATGATTATCAAAACTCAGTTAGTAGTCATGAAAACACGCCTCTAGTCATCCTGAGAAGTTTGAATCCTCAAATAAAAATAATTGCAAACCGTTTAGGAAACAAAATAAAGGCTTCCTTCAACTAAATCCTCGACAACCAACTCACCATGTTGATACCCAAGTGGCTATTATAAAGAAGAAAAATACTCTTACATTTGGGGATCCGACTAGACAATTTACTCCCTTACCTGATACCCTCTATAACACAATGTTACAACTTATAGAACAAAATATGATTTCCTTACCTCCCATTAAAAACACCAAATCCTAATAATACTTTACCTCTGAATTCTTATTGTCATTATCACCGAAAAAATGGACATGATATGGAACATTGTAAGTGTCTTAAACATCTTGTTCAAGACCTCATTGATTCCAATCAACTTCAAATTGGAGGTGTTAATGATCAAGGAAATAAGTCCATTGTGCCTCCTAACCAAAACACACAAATCTTTTCCAACCCCATATGCCAAATCATAATATTTCATTTGTCAAAGCTAGTGAAACTAAGAAGAATGATGTGATGAATGTTGACACAAATGATGACAACATGGATACTATTGAACAACCTATCTTGTGGACACTAATGAAAAAATACTATAGATGGTTTGGTTGCATTGATCAATATTCTACCTCATAAAGGGTCAAACTAAAAATCCTCTTGACATTGATTTCTCATCTAAATATATAGTTAGAAATGCACTAGATGGTCCTCTTTACATAGCTGATTGAATCAATGACAAGCCCACTAATGGGAAATTAATTGATCTCGTCTATGGAGAGAATGCGATCACTGAAGAATTCTTACTTGTACATGAACTCTATCAAGAAACATATGATAAACCAAAAGCATGGATAAAAACACATAATGGTTTTGCTTTCCCTACGATGGGATTTATCACCCTTCTTTTAAAAATCAAACCGAAATAAATAGATGTATCATTCTCCACCATCTCAACATTGGATCAATTCCATATAAAGATGGGTTATCCATGGCTAAAATCCATGGATGCCATCCTGTCGGTTGTGCATAAATGTTTAAAGTCTCCCTTTGAAAATGAATTATTTACTATGCACCATAGTGGTTTTAATCTAGTGTCTTCCCATGGGAATATTTTATTGAATTTATTTTGGCCTAATTCTCTGGGACCTATTAAACCTCATGAGAACTTCTTTTTCAAATCATATCAAAATTTTATGGTGAAATGCATAGCAAAGCTATCCCTTAGAAACATGCCTCAACCCATGATTGAGCCTCCTATACTTGATAGAACTATGATTGAACCAAAATACATTCCAAAAAACCAAGACCAACCCATGATGTATGCCTTGCCTATCTCCTACAAAAGACCAAGAGATGGTGAAAACAAATACATCACACCTCCTAAGATAAAAAAAAAGTTTATATAGCTAAGCAGAAAGTGGTAGAATAGCCTCCTATGGTTCCTTTTATTCCTCCCCTTTGGGAAGAGAAGCAACCTATGGTTGGTTTATCCACTCCTACACAATCACAACTTTAAAATTGTACTAAACAAAATGGAAATTCTAGAGAGCGTAGTCATAGATGGTGTGCTCTTTCTTGAAGATTAAATGAAGAGAATGTAACAAATAAAATCAACATTGAAACTTGATTGAAGCAATACACAATGAGTATCCCTCTTTGCCACAACAAAAATATCCTATATCACAACCACAATAAGAGCTAAATCCTTCTTTAGACATTATCATTCGACCTCCCATTGTGATTAACTTAGATGACAATGATGAGGTTGCTAGAATAATGAATTGAATACATTGTTCTCCTCTTCTATGAGCTTAAATTATAATTCTCCTAAGAAGAATGTTGAACTTGGTGATACTCCTAGTTCAACACTTGTTTTTGTCCTTTTGACTAGTTCTCCTCCTTTCGTATATAATGAAAAATATTAGGATGTAGATGACATGATAATAGTTTTAATTGCATGTTCCTTACTAGTATTTTTCTAATGTTTTCTTTTTCAAGTTTCTTTTATGTGATTGCATGTGTGTAATGTGATCCCCCATACCATTTTATTTGATGTATCTGTCTATTTGTGACATTCCTCTATATGCATCTACATTCTTCTCTATGTAAACCTTTATCTCTTTCATTTTTTTTTTTCCTAAATTGGGGATGATGCAAGGCATAGAAACATTTAGGTCTCTTCCATATTGACCCAAAATATTTATCTTTATCATTTTATTTGTCTTGTGTTTTCCTTTTGGACATGATGCAAGGTGTCAAGACATTTAGGTCTCCTCCATGTTGATCCAAAAAAAATTCTTTGTTTTCACTCTCTTTGTGCCATTCCTCCTATTTGATGAGTTTTTAGGGAATGATGACAACTCCAAGCTCTCTAACAACATTGTAGCAAAGAAAAATTGACCTCGAATCCATGGATCCTTATGTGATTTTGGGATTTCATTTTGGGGGCAACCCCCTTTTGATGACATAGATTTATTTCGAAACATATGACTTGGCATAGCGATTTACAAGTAAGCTCTCATCTCCTCTTTATTGTTAGCATTTATCATTTGCTACTTTAAAGTAATTGCTCACAACATGGTGTTTAGCAATCTCTTTAAAGTAGGGGCATATATTTGCATTATTATTTTTCATTTTACAACTCATGTTTCATTGTGAAGTCTTCTTACATGATGCGATGTATCTTTCTCTTTGTGGTGACGTTGGGTCTGATGTCCTTCAAGAGTGTGATCTCTCTTAGCATATTATATTTCTCTTACTGACTTGATGTGATAAACTACATCTCCTAAGTTTTGAATCTTCTATTCTTTTGTTGGTCCTTTCTTGGAGACATTAGGCACAATGTTCCCTAAGTTAAGACCCTACATGAACTAAGAAAAGCTCCTTTGAACATACCTTACACTATTCTTCATTTAAAATATATGTTATATGGCCACCTTGTATAACACACTTTTCTTGCTTATGGAATCATCTTATTTGTTCATGGGAATCAAGCACACAAAGTTTTTCTTAACTCATGAAACTTGTTCTTCGTGTTGTGTGAAACCTTATCAAAGTTATTAGGAGGTATAGCTTTGGTATGGCTACTATATGGGATCCAAACTTAGGCATGACTTTTCCATAGCCACTTGCTTGTTTATATGAACGTATATTGACCACGTGCATATGTGTATCACTTGGGGCTCACCTAGTGGATGGATTGAAGTTCCACTAGCCCTTGTGGGCGGGTGTTTGGTTTGCATAGTGGACATCGTGTTCTATTTGTAAATATTTTTGGAAAAAAAACTTAGATTTGATCCACATTGTGTTGGATAAATAGTCAAGGCCTGATCCACCCCTTTTGTTTTTGTTTTTTCTTTGGCAGTGTATGCTTGTGCCTTGTTGTTACTCCTTACATTACTCATATGTGTGTTCTTTTGTGCCTATGTCAGTTTTCCATAGGATTTGATCTTGGGGGCTTGCACAACCCTCTTGATCATTGTCATCCTATCTCACTAGCATTGGTACACTTGGACGCCTCTTGATGTAAGTTTGTCTACTTTAGTGTGAGTTTGAAGCAAGTTCCTCCTCAGGCTAAATTTAGTGTAGGAAAATGTATCTCTTTACATTTTCACACTTGTTTGGGCCCCCTACTAAAATTGGGCTTCTTTATGCCTTATTTGGTCATATTTTGCATCCACAAGCCTTATTTAATGCATCTTTGCAAGGATAATCCCAGCACATATCTAATAAACAATCATAATTTAATGATTTTGGGTTATGTGTCCCAAATTTAGTGAGCTAGGACTCATACACCACCTTCGACATATGGGTCCCACCTAAGCTTCGAGGCCTAATCTTGAATTTGGCATTAAAATTAACTTTTCTTAACATTTGTGTCCTAAGCCTAGGCTACTAGGACTCATATGCCCCATCTTGTGTATGAGTGTCACTTATCTTGAACCTATTGTAAATTCATATTATTGGTAGGATTTTATTCTCCTAGATCTAATGTCATATTGTAGTATTTTAATTTTAGAAAATTTGACATAAACAAGTATAAATACAAGGTTATTTCACATATTTTCACCTAGAAAGTTTACAATTCATCTAGCAATTTTGATGAGAAAGTGTGATCTAAGAATTCAAGCATTCAAGATCATTCAAGAGATGATTATTAGGAATTTTGGAGCTATATTCAAGGATCAAGTATCATTTCAAGGTCATCATGCATAATATTTTTTTTTTGAGCTAACATTTGTAATGTAGGGTTTCATGATTCAAGCAAGCATTCAAGTCAAGATTCATAGAATTCAATCAAGTGTAAGGATCTACATAGATGCTAGCCATTTCATACAAGGTGGTAGCCTTTTTTACAAGGGTTTGGTGAGTTGAAACATAACTTATTTTATTCATTCATCATTACTTCACTCTATTTCTATTCATTTCAAAATTTGCTTACCAAAATGGGGTTTGACCAAGGAAAGCCACTATCCACTAACAAAACAACAATTTTCCCCCTCTTTGATGTGTGATTTATAGATTTAGGTTGAAGATCCATTGAGGAGAAAGATTGTAGAAAGTTGTAAAAGTTGCAAAGTTGTCAAAGTTTTCACCTTTCTTGCAAGATTTAGGAAAGTCTCCTATAGGTTGGAATTCAAAGTTTCAAACTCAGAGATGTGATAGGAGAGAAGTTATAGGAGATCACTAGAGGATATCAAAGTTTCAGATCAACCTTGATATTGGGACTAAATCACTGCCTTTAATGTATTAGTCCTAGTATACCACTTTTCAAACATTTCTTGTATATCCTAGTTTAACAGTTGCAAATTCTAGATTTAGCCTAAAACCCTAAACTAGGACTAAATTATCCCAATAGGCATATGAGTCTCAGTGTTCTCTAAATTTTACTTTTTTTAGATTACAGACATTGTTTGGCGCTTCATCAATTTTCAAGGTGTGCATCTATTCATTCATATTTTATTATTTTGATTCAAAGTTTCATATTCTATGTTACATAGATAGATTTGTATATCATTTACATTTCCTTCATTCTGAGCCTTTTCTTAGTGGTGTACCCCCTTTTGTCTTTAATCACACCCATGGAGTCCTCCTAGCAGCCCTTCCCTCAATTGAGCCAAGTTTTTTAGGGATCTGTAAGGTTTTCCTTGAATGAAATAGAGTGGAATAGGGCCCCCTAAGTTTTCCATCTCCTAAAAGGTGGGCACACCTCATTTTTCTTTATTTCATGTAGAATGGACTAATTTATTTATTTACTCTCTCTTTGTATTTACCTAACATATAACTTGGATGTTTTAACCGTAGATAGAAATTCATGTAGTTAGGAATGCATTAGATTCTACCTTATATACTATATCTCTTGTTATGTGTTTCATGTAGGATAAGGTATTCTTCGATGGATAGAAGAATAGCGTACCTTCATGGATGGGTGGAAAAGAGCCTGAACCATGTTCTCATCCACTAATGGAGGTGGTCTTACAATGATGAATTATAGTGGAGTTCCATATTATTTGATGTACTTGTATCATTGATGTAATTATTGCATTGACTATGTGGTGGTCGAATGCCAAGTCAAACTATGTATATTCGATATTGACATTTGGAAATGAATATATATATATATATATATATATATATATATATATATATATATATATATATATATATATATATATATATGGACATGAAATTGCTATGATGGAAAATTGCTATGGAATTTCTGTCTTTGATTTATATTCATAATTTTAAATATTAATTTATTTGAGGAATATTAGTTGGGCATGTCATAGAACTCAATACCATGATATCCTAAAAGGTAAGGTACAACCACAATCTCCAAACTAAGAAGATAAAAATACTACATATTCATTTTCAATAAAACAAAAGATGTCATAATGCTCATTGCAATCTGAAGGCAGAATCCAAGAGCTCCATATGACACCAACAACCATTGCAAAAGACTGTCCGTCTTTTAATAAAATATTATCCCTGGCTCACTACACATTGCAACAACTTAGAACCAAAATATTGAAACAAAGAAGATAGAACACATTATGTAACTACAAAAAGCTCCCACTAAAAGTAATACTAAGTTATACATGGCATCATGACCAATATCTTTACCAGCACTCTACTCAAAGTGAACAAAGCTTCTCATGCACCATAAACAACTACTAAAGATTCAAATGAATAATTATATCAAGTACTCCCACTAGCCATCTCTCATTGCAACAAGCATTCCAATGTAATAATGGTGACCAAGAATAAGGCTTACCAAGAAAAATCTCCGTCAAACAATTTCTTAAAGATCTACACATATGCAACATCTTAAATGAGAAATACATAATCAATGCTCCAATTTTGAAAAATAGATTCAACCACACATTAGTATCATGAAAAACAAAGATAATTAGGTATAACACGTGGATTTGTAAGACTCAAACACTAGAATCAACACTAGATCTAATAATTTTCAAAAAAACCCACACATGTAGGAGTAACCATGGATCAATAAGAACCCTCCAAGAATCCATGCAAACCTATAATTTTCTTCATCTAGAGCACCTTGAATATAGCCTCATCATAGATCTACATACCACATATTTTAGTTAACATGTCAAAAATGTAAAACCAACTCTATAAATTTGATAGTGATATAACCATCTAGACATTCACATCAAAAATTTCATCTAAATAATGGAGTAAGCGCAAATCTACAAACCCATAGCTCAAAACAAGAGTAAACTACAACCCAATAGGAAAAACCAAGTTGTCTAGGAGCTTATAACATATCAAACACATTAGATCCACAACTTACAAAGAGGTTAGTGGCTTATCTTCTAGTTCTTTCGTGTAACCAAGGGCTAAATCCATGTGTGTCGTAGAAAAAAGTACCCTTTGCTAGACATTAGATTAATTCATGATTAATTGGACTTAATGAGGCCTTAATCTAGTGTTGTGAGGAATTTTATGCATCCACACTAGGTCTTGGACCTTTACAAACTAATTAAAATGCTTTTAAAGATATCTTGTGAAGGTGTTGTAAAGTGTTGTGAAACATTTCCACATTCTCCTAGACTCTATTCATTCTAATTCACCTAAAAATCATCTTTTTACACATCAACAAGTCCTATTTTCAAGTGTTGTAAAGTCTTGTAACAGAGATTCACACTTTTCTAGGCATATTTCCCTTATTTATCCCTCCCTTATGACTTATTTGACCCCTTTTATGCCCTCATATGCTTTAATTAAGTGTATTTTTTAATGTAAGCCCGACACACCACATTAAATGCAACTTAATTCCCGATACCTTGTTTCAGGCCCTAGGTGGGACCCATTCACCATGGGTGGCGAATGAATCCCCCTTGGCTCCAAAATTCAAAATATTTCAAATTTCCTTTCGGGTTTTATTCAAAAATTACTTGATCTTGGCCTGTGATGAGGTATGAATGGTTAACTAAGGCACAAGTGTGTATAAATAAGCATATTTCTCCTCATTTTGACATCTCCATCTTCATATTCTTAGTCAATCTTCCATCCATCCATCACTTCTCAAACAAGTTAGGGCTTTCACATTCCAAGTCATTAATTTAGCTTCCTAAGACATTCAAGGGAAAATTTTACATGTATTACTGTAGAATTTCAAGATCACTCATGGAAAGGTAATCTATTCCATTATTGCATGTTTCATTCTATTCTTTCATCATTTTGGTTTAATTACCTAAGCCAGGTTTGACCAAGGCAAACCCACATGCCTTAACATTCAACATTTCTTCTTTTCTTCCTATGTGTTTACAGATTTAAAACTCTTGGAAGCTTGGAAATCATTAAAGATCAAGTTACAAAGTTGTTAGAGTCCTTCCTTCATCATTTAAGTCAAAATATCAACAAAAAGTCATTTTCAGGCTCGAATACGATAGTTTTAGAAGCGAACACCTATAGAACATCACAGTGCAGATCTGAAGCTCCAAAATTCATTCTTCAATATTTAGAAATTAAAAAGTGGACTGATTCACCATGGGTGGTGAATGAGTCCCACTTTACAGGTCAGTTTTGTGTTTTCTGCATTTTTTGACAACCTTTTGACAGAAACTGGTTTCATCTCAGTTCACTAAAATTGGGACTAATTCACCTAGGGTGGCGAATGAGTTCCTCCAGACCTGAAAAACATCTCAAAGTTAATTTCTAGTCTTCTTCAACATTAAAAGTACACTCTATCTAGCCTCATCCATTTCTATTTTCATTTACTTAGGTTTGTAGTTCATATTTGCAATCAACACTGTGTTTCCCAACATCTTACATTAGATTAGTTTTCATTCATTTATCTGCATTTATAAGCATTCAAACACATTCACACACATTTCACACAACCCTTTCGCTCATTTCTTCTAATGTTAACAAAATCATTTTTGGCCCACCTTTCTTCTTCTAGGTGAAAACCGTAGGAGTGATAGAAAGCAAGTAGGTGCCAAAAATCTATGTTACACCATGAAATCAACATAATCAAGTTCCATTTTGTAATTCAAATCAAGAGTGTTTCTCCATGTGACCAATATGTTACTACCCATCCAACATGAACACCTTATCACTACACACTACCACAAGGTAAAGGAACAAAACTATGACATAAGAGCTCCAAGTTACCAAAAAATAAACAACTCCACAAAGATCCATAATCATGAGCTTATAATACCCAACACAGATCACATTGACAATATCCATGGCTTCCATTTTCACAAATCTACAAAACAAAGTTAACTCAAGAATATTCATTGCTGCCCCATAAACCTTCCAACAACCTCTGATTCCTTCTAATCCATTAAAGTCATATTTGAATAGAGATTAAATTAGATACCCCTTAAGAGAGAGTGGAATAAAACTAGTATGACCCACCCTTTTGTCAA
This sequence comes from Sequoia sempervirens, assembly GCA_007258455.2. Classification (NCBI taxonomy): domain Eukaryota; kingdom Viridiplantae; phylum Streptophyta; class Pinopsida; order Cupressales; family Cupressaceae; genus Sequoia; species Sequoia sempervirens. The sequence continues at coordinate 212,177,847 of VDFB02000003.1, read as the reverse complement.
ATTCATGACAAAAAGTGAAAAACTCCCTTTTAAAAAGAAATGCGGTTGATCAAAACCATTACAAGAATGGTTAGTACAAAAGTTTGTTTTCTACCAATGGAAAAACAAATTTCCTCTCCGCCATTTTTACGAAGTTTTGAAGTTGATCAAAACCACTATGTGGCTAGTACAAAAGTTTGTCTTCTTTACAAAGGAAAGAAGGAGTATTTGACCATAGTCAATAGGGAGAATAGATCAGCCGCTCTCCCTTTGAAATTTGACGCCTCTCCAAAACCTTCACATCACCATATTCTTTCGTAGATTCTTTGGAGGATAAGGCACTAAGTGTGGAGGTGACGAGTTGATTGGAGACTCTAAAATGTATGCCTTCTCCTTTATTCTTTACGCCTACAAAACACCCAACACAGACTGAGATTAGCATGATGTGATGGGTCATTTGATGCGGGTGAGGAGTGTGCCTCCTCCTGTGCAGCCTATGATCACACCAGAACAAATCACCAAATCAAAGGCAGGTGGACATGATGGCCTTAACATATAAGAGGAGCCTCTTCCACTTCCCACGCGTTGCACAAATTCCTTGTGTGCGCCCAAGTTAGCTGAGTAAAGGGCTCTCTCATTGCAAATGCATAACAATACAGATTTGAGCATCCGCTGGCAGCATGTTGTGGGTGATGAGAAATGGTTGAGGTTACCCGTTTCTTCTAATGAGGTTGTGTGAGCGCCACCAAATACCCAAATCATGGGTTCAAAGTTGTAAATCGGCTAAGCAAGTATAAACTGCAACAGAGGGACTAAAAGGCAGCAAAGATTCTCCCCAACATCCACCAAATTGCACCTTCCACTGCAGATTTTAAACAAATCGATGACTCCTACAAACACACTTGAAACCATTTGAAACCAAACATGAAATGTCACCACTGTAGCTGTTTGAAACTGCCGATGATGAAGGATGTGATAGGGTCGACCAAACTGCACCAGGAGACTGACCGTAGGAAGAGAAGAACGATATGGTGACGCCAAGCCTCTGTGATGTGATAGCAAACATCCTTGGCTCAAGTGCTCCTCTTGGCATTCGATGGTCAATGCCTTGTTGGAGAACACCGTTGCAAATTCCACATAGGTATGTGATGCGGCCTGTAGATGTGTGGAGTTGACGAACCCACCAAACTTCACGCCTACCTGCAAATCGTACCTATGTTAGTGCAAAACTTCGTGTGATGTGTGGGGAATGTGAGGAGGTTTTGGCACTTTCAACAAGTCACCAATATTACTGATTTATGGAAATTAGAACAAAGGCTCCAATATATGCAACAATGCCTCTATTGCCAAATATGAAGCCAAGGACGTCGAAAACTGCAAAAAGGCCGAATAGGCCAAAAAAAATTTCCAAAAAGAGAGTAGATCGAGGCTAAGCAGGTGAGATACCTCTTTGAAAAACCTGCAAAAACCAAGATTGTACCTAAAATGGGTAGATGGGCAGAGGGTTTAAAGGCCCTCTGCTATTTTTTTTTCAATTTTTTGTAACTTTTCTACACAAAAAATATTAGCACAGGCTCCTAATTGCAAAAAAATATCGAAAATTGTACATTGAAATGGTCGAGTGTTTGATTTTTCTCAAAATGAGAAGATTTTCACTTGCATGGCTTTGATACAATGACAAAATGTTAGCCAAGATCTGCAAATGAAAACAATATAAACTTCTACAAAGCATGAGCACACAAAAATCCAAATTGATATTCAAGAGATGAATTCAAGAGTTCAATGAGAAACTACAATGAGCCTTGCTTATATAGGCAAGGAGAAGGAAAACAAGATCCACCAAAAGTGGATAGGATTGGAGTGGTAGCAAAAGGTCAACCACATAGATAGGGTGAGACTCCTAACCACCCATGAATGAAGGGAAAGAATCCTTCAACATGGAGTGGTAGTGGATTGCCACCCAAAAAGATAGTGAGAGGTGTTAAGGACCATTTCCTTGACACCTAAGCATAAAGACCCTAAATAGGCTTAAGAAATCCATACGTACACCTATGTGTACACAAAGTGTTTCTACAGAGTAACACTGCATTCAATTTTTCCTCATCATTTTCTACATCCAAGAGGCTGCATTTATAGAATTGTGAAGGCATCTAATGCACCAAACATGGTGTCCAAAGATGAAATTTCATTCCAAACATCCTCAACCTTAGGATTACCTCATTAGAATGTGAAAGGACTCCAATTTTGGTTCCAAAACTTTCTCTCCAACTTGGTCGGCCAACCATGAAAGATAAACATTACATTAAATGTAATAAATGATGGAAAACCAAGCAACACTTATTGCCTCTTTCCAAGAACCAACTTGGATAATCTTCGATAGCAACTTATTTATCATTTCCTTTATCTTTAATTATTCCATTTTAGGTGTCCACATGTGGGGAAAACAATTTTAATTTTTTTATGTCCATAACCCACCTTTACTATTGCTAGAGGAGGACCCATCATCCCTTATGAGTATATTAGAAGCAATGGTGAGAATTAATGTTACAAAATAAATTACCAATACACCCTAATTTCCTAGAGACACTTTCCAAGGATGTTGAAACCATGACATATGATTTAGAAGGTGGATGGCATCGTATTCCTAATAGTTAGTGGTGAACAATTTATTTCAATGGAAAATTGAGTGCAACTTACATTTGATTGGATGGGACTCAAACACATATTACTAGTAACAAACTAAGGTATGTTAATGTTCATTATTTCCCAAAACAAACCATGATTCTTTGGTGACGGGTTTGTAGGAATTCTTAACCATCATTCTCGAAACAAGGCCTTATGGGAAACCTTGATCTCTCTTTCCTTTCTATCTTGTTTCTTTTGAACCCTCTCTTTCTTTTTCTTCCACTCTCTTTCCTTCCTTTGTACCTATTTGAGTTACTCTTTCTCGTAACATTGAATTTCCTTGTCAGCTTTCCTTTGCTCCTTCAAATCCAAGGCCACAGTTTGTGCTACCCTTTTCTCCTCAATCTATTGTTTCTTTCTTTATTTTATGTTTTCTAATTTTATTTTCTTGTGCTCCTAATACATTAGGAGAGTCATGTAATCATTAGTTATCAAAAAATAAGATTGTCAACTCACCCAAATAACCCAATCAACAAAATTTTTCATTCTTTCATTGACACTATTAACTGGAAGCTTGAGGAATTTACCAATTATAAAAAAAAGATTGGGATTTGATTGTTTCAGTCAATTGCAGTCAATGTACTCCTCTTGCTTGCCAAAACCTTGATTTTTCTAGCTAACATTTACATAGTAATGTACTATTTCATCTAGAAGTGTGGTAGGTGGAGATGGAAAGAAAAAGTCCCCTACTATTCTTTTGAATGTAAGTAAAGAATGAGGCCGTCAGTAAATTCCTTAGCTTCTATTTTGACCATTACCTGAGATTGTCGATATGCAATTGAATGTGTAGCACTATTATGTCTAGTATCTTCTACACCTTCCTACACTTAAAATTTTGTTATTCTTTGCAATGTGTGTGCAACTTCATCTATTGAAACAACAACACCTGAAATAATAAGGATGTGATGCAATTCAAAAGCATCCTCAACAACATTTAACTGATATGTGTTGCTCAGATGCATGTCATCCATTAGGGAATTGGACTTGAAGGACCATATCTATGTCCTCTTAAATCCTATTGTGATGTTGTATACTATTTATTCTCTTTGAAGTGACTTGCTTCCTAGCTCTGCCAATTCTTTCCTTCTAATTTCAATGTTTGGGTATCTAGCCATCCATGCAACTCATTTAGATTTCAAATATGATTTTAAAGGTAAGAGCATGCTCACATCTAGTGGTTGTAGCTTATTTGATGTGTGTGTAGGTAGTGTAACTAGATCAATCCCTAATATGTGTGTGTGTGAGTGCAACATGGCTACCATGCCTATAAAAAATGAAAAGGTGCCTATTATTTGGTGACACACCCCCTAGAATTGATTCTGAAAAATAGTTCAACCACTTCATGAAAAGTTATTTTTTCATCCATGCATGTGGTTGGGCTACCATACAAGCAATTGGTTCATAAATAACAATGTAATTTTGTAGCCCCTTCTTTCCCTTGAATATATAGAACCCTAGTATGCTCTGACTAGATACACTAACACATTAGACAATTGTTATCCATTCCTAGATCTTGGGAATTATGTACAAGACACTCCTGCTACTGTGTATTTCAACACCCTCATTACTCCACTTCTACCTACTTGAATACCTATTTCATTGTAGCTCCATATTCTATATGGACCATACAAATTATGATGATAGGCTAGCGATAGTGTTTTGTAAAATGTGGATACAACTATGGGTCAGAGGTTTAGTGTAATTTCCTTGCCAAGACCTTCTATTGTGTGCAATGTTAATTTTGGATGATGCCTCTTAAATCTAGACCACCTTGAATTACTAAGTAGCCCATCCTTGAAAGGGTTGGGTCTATTTTGTAAAATCTAGGAAACCTCTACCTTGAGATTCATAATCTGGAGGTCATGGGTCATAGCTGCCGTTTGTTTACACCAATCAATAATAAGAACCTCCTCTTCTATAAGGATAGTTGGAAGACATTTCTTCAAAGTTGTTGTAAGCCCACTTAACTAATTGGTGAACATTGTAGCAGGAATTCTCCATTTGTTGGAAACAACCCTTGTGGACATCCCATTGTCCTCCAAATCCTTTAGATCCATGTCCATGTCCTTCATTGACCATTCCCATTCTTGTGTTGTTGTTCACAACTTGCTTACAAGTGCAATAATATCTATAGCTACCTCAACAGGTTGAGGAGTACAATTTTCTTATACATTAGGTTCTTGCATAGGGGGGACTATAACCCCTCTTTTACGTGTTGGAAACTTTGTTGTGCCAGTCTTCTTTGTTGGATTGCTCATCATCTCAACTTTATATTGCACCTACATATATTAAAAAAATTATTTTAAGAAATGATAAAAATCATCAATGAACACCATTAAATTCATAGTGATGCATGAAAAGATTATTTAAATTCTTTACCATGCATGTTGATAGCTTAGAATGCAATTACTAGTATCTATTTGATTTTTATCTTGTCTTATTATTATTTTTATATAGAAAAACTTGATAACAATTTGAATTGAACTAAAAGCACATCTTATGCACTTAGAGCACATGAGGTGTAATAATCACATTGTATACAATAGAAAAGAATTGAAATTCATAAACATAATAATATGAAAGCCTATATATCAAGTTACAAGTGAGTGGGTGACATATTTACATGGCATATAGAAAATTGGAATTCAAAGGTATATAGAATATAAATGAAATCACATTTTCTTTAGAAATTATAACAGAGTGAGTGAGACAATAACGTACTATAGAATAGATAGAAATTGGTAGGAATTAAGAATTGACCTAAAATGACTTGGTCTTGTGCACTTAGAGAAGATTAGGTGTAATAATCACATTGTATGGAATAAAAATCCATTGACATCCATAAAGAGTATAAGTTGAAACCCTGTATATTAAGTTACAGGTTAGTGGGTGATACATTTACACTGCATCCAAATGATTGGCATTCTAAGGAATATAGAATATAAATCAAATCACATTTACTTGAGAACTTACAATGGAGTGGGTGACACAATAACATCCTATAGAACAGATAGTTATTTGTAGGCATTAAGAATTAAACTGAAATCGCTTGATCTTGTGCACTTATAGAAGATTTAGTGTAACAAACACATTTTATATAACAAAATACTAGAAGTGTACATGGTTGGTACATATGTTGGTATAGTGCTACTTGGAATAACTACATAACTCTGTTAGTTTTAATATTTTCTTCTTTTCAGGCATATATAATATATATATAATATATATGTGTAAATATATATTTAAATATATATATATTGCATTAATATTATAGTGAGACATGCACAAACATTGGTTAAAAATTTTCTATATGAAAGACAATGGTACATGCTTAGTGAGGTAAAAAGAACCCTGGATATGAGTTACAAGTGAATGGGTGACACATTTATACTGCATACAATAGATTGGTATTCTAAATCATAAGGAATATAAATTAAATCACATTTACTTGAGCACTTACAATAGAGTGGGTGAGAAAATAACATCATATAAAAAAATTGGTATTGCTAGGAATTAAGAATTGACCTTAAATGAATTGGTCTTGTGCACTTAGAGTAGATTTGATGTACCAATCACACTGTATGGAACACAAATTTATTGACATCCATAAACAGTACAAGTTGAAACTCCAAATATTGAGTTACAAATTAGTGTGTGACAAATTTACACTACATAAAACTGATTGGCATTCCTAGGCATATAGAATACAAAAAAACCTAGGAATTTAACTAAAAGCACTTGATCTTGTGCATTTAGACTAGATTGTGTGAAACAATCACATTATATATAATAGATATGCATCATTGACATTCATAAACAATATAAGTTGAAGCCCCTCATATTGAGTTACAGGTTATTGTGACAAACGTTTATATCACATACAATAGATTGGCATTCCCATGCATAAAGAATATAAATGAAAAACCCAATGTAAATAGTATTAGGTTGAAACCCTAGATATTGAGTTACAGGTTTGCGAAAAATATTTGTATAGTATGCAACAAATTGGCATTCATAGGAATAAAAAATTAATAGCAATAGCATACCTGTAACATTATAGCATGATGCTAATGTTGCTTCTTTTTCTACAATTGCCTCTAGGAAGATAGAGATATGAATATGAAAGTGAGATGTGCTAAAGGAAAATTCACAAAGATTGAGTATTGCATTTTTTATTTTGTAAATCTCTTTATATGTTCAATGTTGGCTTACTATGGAGTATTTAATTTCTATCAAAAAAATTTCAATTTTGAAAGCTTGTTTTGGTGCCTTCAATTGCAGAGATTTTATGTATTTATGTTGTGCAATCCTTTTTTTCTTTCTAGGAGATTTTGGTGGCATTAGCACTATTTTTTTGGTGGTTGTAGGTGGCAAATGAGGAAAAGGGACTAGTAGTTGTGTGTTGAATTTGACTGATGGAACACATCTGAATGATTGTTTTTCCTTGAGTATTATGTTGTTGAGAAAGTGAGATAGAGGAGTGGGTTCAATTGGATTTGGTGATGGAATAGTCTTTGTTCCTAGTTGTTCCTATGGCATTAGATATTTGAAAATATTAATGGTGAAGTAATGCAATAGGTGATATATAAGGGGAGCGTAGGTTAGACTATTTTTATATTTTGGTTGCATTTTTTCATGCTCCAAGCCATTCTAATTCAAGTTGGATTATATGTTGGTGGTTTTAGGTGGGTTTTGAACATTCTCTAATAGGTAAGAGTTTGAATAGTTACTTGTATTTTAGACAAATATAAACCATTTATAAAACACTTTTTATCTGTACAATGATTGAATAGACTTTGTTTAATTTATGGATAAATTGTTTTACAATTGGATATTAAGGCAGTCCACTATGAGGCCCACAAAGGACTACTTCTATTTAGACCTCACACCATTATTAGGCCCTCTTCCCTAATGGACAAGTTTCCAAGATGAAAAAGATAGAAGTAAAGAATAGGAAACTGGTAAGAGAACTGTTAGGAGACTAAAATTGTCATTGGAAGTGACTATTTCAGAGGACACAAAAGTCTCTATACATTTTTTCGCATGGTCATATATAAGGAGGATGCTATTCTACTCATATATTCAAAATCTGTTCTTTACAAGATTATGAATAGCAAGGATCTAGCAACCATGACCTTGCCTATGCAGTTATTAGGCAAATAAAGACTTGACATAAACTTTTCTGAGTTGCTGCTCATTAATAGACAACATTACAAAGATTGAGTTGCTCCTCAAACATCATTATAGAACTTCTTGAGACTGTTGCTCCTGAATAGACAACATTACAACTATTACATTCATTTGGCTATTTCTCACAGCTCTGCAGAGCTGGACTCTATTTGAGAGTAAATAACAAAACTAACTTAAACCAATACATAGAAACCTAAGCAATTATGGAGAACATAAAATAACATATTTCATAGCACCAAGAAAATGTGCGAAACCTGCAGAGGGATTAATGCGATATCTTTACAAATCTATCTTCAAAATCCATTTTCTTAATTTATCTTCAATGCTGCTACGAAGGCTGATACAGAGAAAACAGGTTTAGTTGGAGTAGTTAATGATGTAGTTGAGATTATATCTCCAACAGTAGTGATGGATACCTCAGCTATTGAAGCCCTCAAGAAGATGGATCAATGAAAAACGAAAAATGTTCTAGAGAAGGGAAGTGTCATCACAGCTACCATAGAGGGCATTAAATAAATGGTATGGAGATGCTCGAAGTTTCAAAATCCTTTTCAACGAATTCATTATCGGGCATATCGTGCCATCCTCGTATTCTAAGAGAGCACATTGACATTTTTGTTAAACAGTGCACACTCCTTCAATGTCTTGCATGCATGCATTTTAATGGATGTTACATGCTTTTTGAAATTTATTTTTTCTTTCACAAATAGTTAAAATAATTTGCATCATCTCCTTTTACATGGATAGTGGCAGCTTCTTTAATGAATATTTCGATAACCCTAAACTTATCATTGATCGACGATGTGAGTACTCTTCACAACTTCTTAATTTTAAATATCATAAATTGCATTTTCTTAAACATTCACTATGTCTTCATTTATTAGAATAACCTCATCGGTGCTTTGGATGCCTTTCGCAACTCTCAACTTTTAAAGTTAAGACTTTCTCTTTTGATAAATAGCATGGCTTCAAGATGGGTTCCATCGGTAGTTTGGACATTATCAACAACCAACAAATTATCAAGATCAAAACTTGGACTTTGATAAACACTTATTAGTTTTAAAACAACTTAACTTATTGGTTCTTTCCCTTGTTTTTTATCTTTATAAGCATTGGAGTGTGATTTTGAACTAACAACCATTTGGAATGAACACTTGCGCTTTCCACCAGCGTTTATCGATTCCAAAATGACTTCGTTGGTGGTGTTCTATATGCTATTCATAAACCGCTACTATTAAAATTAAAACTTGCATTTTTTTTAACAAACCTTCATTAGTGTTTAAAAAATTTTAATAACCGAAGTTTATTCAATTCTAAAACTTTCCATATGTGCCATTAAACTTTTGCATTGTCGTAATTTTTGCATTACCTTCCATCGCATTGACAGCTAAAGTGAATTTGAGTTTAATATTTTTCACTCCTCTCATTATAATACTTGTATGTCTAATTAAATTTTCTCTCTTCATAGAGGCTATGGACCATCACAATATAAGATCATTGGTCTCGGTATGTATGACTTTTCAAAACTAAAGTTGTCCTAATTTCTCTCTCACTTTCTATAAAGTTTCATTTTGGTTCCCATTTGGTCATCTTCGATTTGGAAACTTAACAGAACGTTGCTGGAATGACTCCAAAGTACTTTGGCTACATGTTCAAGGACGAAAACCCTTGTCATATTGATCTAGTTTCTGTGGTGAAAGATCCACCCTAGCCATATTTGACTGGCTCCATCCATAGATCACATTGGGCTTCATCAAAGTTTTGAGTTTTAGAGTTTTAGGTGGTTAAAGATGATTATTTTTGTATTATTTTGATGTGGGTTTGTTGGTATGAGTTTGGTTTGGTGTGTGGATCATTTTGGTGGTGATCTATAGGTATTTTGGAGTGATTTATAAAGTCTGATTTGGATTATCATAAGTTCTGGAAACTTAGTTTAATGAGTGGCTAAAAGAGAAGATTGATCATTGCTCCTTGCACACTTGGGATATCATTTTATGCATTTTCTAAAAAAATTCTACATGTTTGGATACCCCATTTCAAGTATTCATACGATTTACTTGGTGAAGTTCTAATTTTTCTAGGTTGGTCACCCTTCCTAGGAGGTCGTACCATTCTTGGTTTCTCGGCTTTGGTGATCTAATGTTGTATAGGCTGTAAACTAGTGCCTTTTGGTGCCCGGGGTGGCTATTTAAGGGCGTTGAAGACTTATTTGTGGGTCTACACATGACTTGTAATGTAATGTACAATATCTTTATTTTCCCTAAAATTTTCCTATTGATCATAAATTGCAATAAATTATGGCTAGGGTTTCACCTTATTAAATAAATATCTCTTTAATGATATAATCTTGTATTGAAATCTTGCATTCACCACATGAACAATATATGCAAATATGTATATATGCTTGTTAGGGTAAGACCATTTCATCACACCTAAAGGTTATCAACAATGCAAGCATGTGAAAAAATTTGGAGAAGGGATATGATGGGTCCACCCAAAGCCATTTGCCAAGTCTAAGAGGGTGTATATCATGGACCACCCCCTTGGCAACTTGTACCTACTTTCCCCATCAATGTCACAACACCTAAAGACACTTGACATCCTATGGGATTGGGTGGAGGTTGCAAGTGGAAATTTTGGCTCTCTACCACTCCACCCCTGCCCCTTCCCACAGGGTGGGTTTTAGACTATTAACATAATACCATTTCAATCATAAAGATCTTTCTTATTATCTATAAGTAATATGCATACATAGGTCAGTGATTGTGTGTAGAAATACATTTATTCTTCCTTCCTTATGCAATACTATACTAATATAGATGTAGGACAACAAGTGGTAGAAATACCCCTGATTATATTGATATATTTGATAATAACAACCTATTGTGATAGACGTGTTTGATTGTCTCTTTCTTTCTAATCCATACATTCCTTATCTTTGATTGATCTATCCTTAATGCTTAGAGAATATTTTTAGTGTAAGTCAACACAAAGGAGTCTATTAGCCATGTTCATATTTAAAGAAGCATGACAACTTATAAGGTTTAATAATTGTTATAAGCATCATTATGAAATAATCACATATAATCTGTGTAGTCATATTTTATATGAGTATATATAAATATATCCATAATTATGTGTAAACTTACTATCCACATATATTTTGTAGTACTATACCTATCTGATGATGTTCGTTGCTAGGCTCAGGTAATACTCCTTTCTCATGTCCTTATTCACTATTTGTGATCAATCAGACTTTCTTATTTCTTCCTTTAGATCTAAGTATACAATATAAATTGTAACTGCTACTATATGAGTCCATATTTCCTTATTATATCTCTTGCTTAGAAATATATTCCAACTTCCCTATTATTCTACTAAAACTCTCCATATTTGGTCTCTTAAATCTGCATATTATATCTCTCCTCTTCTCTCAGAAAATATTCCCTTCATTTCCTGATTACGTTTATTGTTTCTACAATTGATATCTTTTCATATCCACAAGCCTCTGATTTTTGATATTCAGAGTATATTTCTTATTTTATTTCCTCCCTTTTATATGCTTATGTCTCTAGAGAGACGTGTCTTTTTTGAAATGAGATAGCCTTTTGTTAATGTTGCTTATAAAGGTCTGCCTTTAATTAAAGTTTATTACTGCCCTTAAAACATGAATCGCTATTGTCTTAAACTTATCGTGCCACCCTTTAATGATTCACTGCCTTTTTGCTCATTATATATAATCATTCTCTTCATGTGGGGAATCACAACCTTGTAAGAATTAATCGCTGCCTTGTCCCTATATGTTCATATATTAATATATTATATGTTTTCTAATATATAAATTGAATTCATTGTTAATATATTTATTTTTATATATGTATTTTTCAATATCTATAGTATTATATTATAATTATAATAATATTAAATTTCTAATATCTATATTTATATTTTTTGATATTTATATTGTTATTTATTTTATTTATTTATTTGTATTTCAATGTTAGGGTTTTTAGTGTTGCAAATTCGGGATCATGGTATGTAATGTTATTCTTTATGAGTTATTACTATTGGAGGCTCATTTCTAGGTCTAATTATTCTGATATTAGGTTTGATAATGCATTGTAATAATCTAATTTTAAGTCTGAAATAATTGCTCTTGTTATATGTTGTTATATATGTTGAAAAGAATTGTATCCTATTAGTTTCCATTTCTATTTTCCATATTTTTTATATATTTTATACATCTTGAAAATGCATTTCAAAAGAAACACAAAACACATCCACAAACAAGCAAACAAGCAAACAACAAGTAGTGGTTTTTTAAAAAATCAGCGGTGTATGTTACACATATCAACACACATGGCTATAAGTTGTTACAATTGTCTAGTATCATTACATGACACTCTCTTTTGTGTGGGATTTTGTATGCATGAAAGTATTCATGCACAATACTGAAGCATTGATACCTATGCATGAACTAATCTATGGTAATTCAAAATTGCTTCTCACATAAATTTAAGATACAACATGATCTAGTTTAATTAAAATACAATCATCATAACAAAAAAGTTTCTATCTTAAAGATTAATTCTAGGCACAAGTAAAACATTAACTTTGCAATTCTAAATCTCATTTTTTAGTTTGGTTTCAACTCATGTTCTAAATTTCTTCTTCTAACATGACAAATTCAATATGTCTCACATTTAGATTTCAAGTTTCTTATTCCTTTGAGACTCATCATAAAGATATGATATAGATCTAGAATATAATCTCAAACTAGATAGTCTCATCAAATTAAGTATAATGACTAGTCAAATAATATGATGATCTCATAAAATAGTTTACTATCATTAACCTTAACTCACAAACAAATTGTACTAGCAATTTCATGTAGAAACATGCAACGATGTATAAGAGAGGGAGGGGACATGTGAGCAATGAGGCTAGCAGAGTTCAAAATCTGTTGTGCCACATGCAAAGAAGAGCAGGACATAGCGATAGATAAAGGGAACTTCAATAATACAGAAGAGGAAATACAATGAACAATTTAGGATGCAACAACACAGAGCAAAATAATCAATAATATGTAGTGTAACCAAACATATAATCAATAGCATAAAATATTTTATTCTATTGCAACCATAACCAAAAAATGAAAGCCATAAATCAAACAAGATTGGTTTCAATAGCCACTCGGATGTAGAAATCTACAATACAGCCTGAGCTAGACAATAATAATTGACCAAAACTCCATAACCTGAACAATTTAATTCTTACATATATATATACATATTGATATTAAAATGTACCCAATATAGTGTAAGTTAGAAAAACAATAATTAATAATATGTAATGTAACTAAACATAGAACGAACAACATGTATTGTTTTATTATGTTCTAACCAAAACTAGAAAATGAAACCCATAAAATAGAGCCTTTTCAACAACACCTTCTACAAAATAAAACAATATAGCTTAAGCAACAAAACTATAATCAACAATGCCTAATTGAAGCTAACACAATGTATACAAGATAGAGAAATTGAAATAACATAGCATACACAAGAGGACCCTATCGAAAATAGAAGAATATAGGCTATAATAGAGAACAATTATCAATAAGTTTATTGTCTTTTGTCAACAGTATGGCTTTGAAAATTGAAAGGACACAGTATTTTGAAGAGGACCACATCAAAAGCAATGTCCAATGAAACCTAAGAGAAAGTGGATTAACATTAACTATTTTATTCCATGACAACCATAGCATGAAACATATGAATTCTATTTGAATCTTATGTCAGAAATATAGAGATGTGTACATAAAATATATAAAATAAAACACAAAAAAATGAGTCATGGTTTCCAACCTTCCATATTGGGTCATGCAACCTCATGCACTGTCATCAAACTGCTGAGCAAGAATATACATTCTTGACCAATCTGATCAAGGCTGGAATGAATTTTGGTTATCACAATTAACATACAGTATATTAGGATCTAATTTCCATATGACCATTGCAATGAATTTTGCAATTAGTTCATCAAATTCACCATTATAGCTAGAGTATGGTCTGAGAAAATAACAAAAAAATGTGAAGTTTAGTATGGTGAACATCTGTATTTGAGATAGAATAAGTAAATCAACAGATTTAAAGCACTGTATAGTGTATAGTACGGAATATACAATACACATGTAATGCAAGGTATAAAATAAGTAAAATTTAAGCATACTTGTGAATCCACTACATTCCTACAGGTAGACAAGAAAATGAGGGCTGATATGCACCCTACCACTTTGATCAATGATACAAGGAATTTTTTGGCCACTAATGAGTATAAATAAAATAATTGGAATCCCATTATGGCTTGAGTATGATATGGAAGAATAAGAGAAAAGTGAAAATATTAGTGTAGTGGTTATATCTAATTAATACACAACATGTTAACCAAGAGATATCAAAGTTGATTATTTTATAACATACAATTTTCTATGAACTTGTAATGTGAGGAATGAAGTAAACAAAATTTAGACAGACCTAGTGTATGTCACAAAATGAACTTTCAACATAAGAAAGAAACACTTGATGTCCACCCTACCATATTGGGTCATGGAGCACCATGCGCTCTCACCAAACCCCCAAGCAAGGAAAAATAAATTTCCCACCATTGGCATCAATGGTGAAAGCAATGTGTAGGCAACTACTTACTTAATGCAAGCTCTAAAGGAATCAAAAGTTCCACGTATAATGATTGTTTGGGTTGAGTATGGTTGCAAACATGAAAGAATAATGCCAAATTTAGTGTACTAAACACATACCATTGGTCGACGATAAATCAATCAGAAAATATAAAGAATTATAGAATTATAAGGAAGATAACAATAATTAATAATACATAATGTAACTAAACATAGAATGAACAACATGCATTGTTTTATTCTGTTCCAACCAAAACAAGAAAACAAAACCCATATAATAGATCCTTTTCAACAACACCTGCAAAATAGAACAATATAGCTTAAGCAAAAGAACTATAATCAACAATGCCCAATTGAAGCTAACATAGCATATAAAAGATAGATAAATTGATATAACATGGCATGCACAAGAGAACCCTATTGAAAATATAAGAATATAGGCTAAGATAGAGAATAATAATCAATAAGTTTTTTGATCTATTTTCAACAGTATGGCTTTGAAAATTGAAAGGACACAACCTTTTGAAGAGTACCCCATTGAAAGAAATCTCCAATGGAACCTAAGAGAAAGTGGATTAACATTAACTATTTTATTCCATGACAACCATAGCCTGAAACATAGGAATTGTATTTGAATCTTATGTCAAAAATATAGAGATGTGTACATAAAATATATAAAATAAAACACAACAAAATGAGTCATGGTTTTGAACCTTCCATATTGGACCATGCAGCCTCATGGACTGTCATCAAACCGCCAAGCAAGAATATATGTTCTCAACCACTTTGATCAAGGTTGGAATGAGTTTTGGTTATCACAATCAACATACATTATATTAGGATCTAATTTCCATATGACCATTGCAACTAATTTTGCAATTAGTTCATCAAATTCACCATTATAGCAGGAGTATAGTATGGGAAAATAACAAAAAACTGTGAAGTTTAGTGTGGTGAACATCTGTATTTGAGAAAAACATAAGTAAATCAATAGATTTAAAGAGCTCTATAGTGTATACTACGAAATATTCAATACGCATGTAATGTAAGGTATGAAATAAGTAAATTTTAAGCATACTTGTGCATGTGCTACATTCCTGTAGGTAGAGAAGAAAATGAGGGTTGGTATGCACCCTACCACTTTGATCAATGATACAGGGAATGCTTTGTCCACTAATGAGTATAAATAAAATCATTGGAATCCACGTTATGGCTTGAGTATTGTAGACATGCAAAATTAACATTATGCATTCAATCAGGTTCATTCATCAAGTAAACTAGGTTTCACATTAGGTCCATTCATCAGTTAATCAAGTTCATATTCATCCATTCATCAGGTAATCTCATTAATCTCCATCTCCTAAGGTCATTAATTTAAAATTAAATAAACATTATCATCAACCTTTTAATCAAATAAATCAAACATCCATTTAATTAAATCATAATGCATATTCCATCCTTTTCTAAATTAAACAAATCAAATGTTTAAGTCATAAAAGTCAAAATCATCCTAATCATCATTAAGCTAACCTAATCCTAATTAGCCTAACCTAATCACCCATCACATCCTCTAGATAATCCCACTTGCACAAATAAATCAATTTATTGATTTATTAAAACCCTTATTTTCCATCAACTTGGCATAAAACAAAATATTCCTTCAAATTTGAAAATGATGACAAGTTGACTTGTCCCTCCAACATTGCATTTATATCTCATTTTCTTGTCCCCCTCTCAAAATTTATTGCACAATTTGAATTTGAAACTCCCTCTCATGGACACATTTCCCAAATCTTGCACATCCCTTGGCCTATCACAACTTGACAAGTGGCCTCTTCTCATTGGTGGATCTCTAGTCCCACATTCACCCATTTGGCCAATCTCTCATCAAGAAAATCTATAAATGAAGGCCTTAATCTTCATCAAATCATCTACATTTTACATGCAAAGTTACTCTCTTGGTTTGAGAACTAATTTTTCTTTTCATCTCCATTGCATCTCACCATTTTAGCTTTTGAGCAAGGATTGTGAAAGGGTCATTTGCACATTTGACACCAATCCACTATGGAATAGGTACTTGTTAATTGTTTTCATGATGCTTTTAGTCTTCTCTTATCATTTTTTGCATTTTGAAGCATTTACAAGGTATTTCATAGGAGCATTTTGATGGATTTGTGGAATACTAACCCCTACATGAAGTTTAGTGTTTACAGATTTTAATGGGTGCTTCAAGTATGATCTGGAAGAATAAGAGAAAAGTGCAAATATGAGTGCAATTTCCATCTCTAATTGATACACATGTAAACCAAGAGATATCAAAGTTGATTATTTTATAACATACAATTTGCTATGAACTTGTAATGTGAGGAATGAAGTAAACAAACCTTAGATAGACCTGGTGTATGTCGTAAAATGCACTGTCAACATAAGAAAGCAGTGCTCGATGTCCACCCTACCATATTGGGTCATGCAGTTCCATGTGCTCTCACCAAACCCCCAAGCAAGGAAAGATAAATTTCCCACCATTGGAATCAATGGTGAAACCAATGTGTAGGCAATTTCTTACTTAATGCAAGCTCTAAAGGAATTGAAAGGTCCACGTATGATGATTGTTTGGGCAGAGTATAGTTGCAAACATGAAAGAATATTGCAAAAATTAGTGTACAAAACACATAACATTGGTAGATGATAAATCAATCAGAAAATATAAAGTAGTGATCCCATAATAGTGGTTTACAATTTTTGGTCAAACTGGACACTGAAATTATTATTTTTAACTAAATCTTCACATTTGGGCACCTATAGCGGCTAAATCGTGAGGAATTTGAAGATGGTGCAAACTAGAGTCTCATCAATTTTTTTTTGTAGATTCTAAAAAAAAAAATTTCAAAAAATTTGGAATCAAATTGCACTTCTTTTCCATCTCCCATGAAAATTGATTTTTTCAGAAAACAACATTTTTAAAAGTGCCTCGCATAACGATAACTTTTTTTCCATGAAGGATAAAATTCTAATTCTTTCAAATTTAGATTTGTAACTCTAATATCTAGTGCTTCCACTTGGTTAGATAGTTTTTATTGAATATTGTTTCCTTAATCAAGTTTCAAAGTCAAATGAATTACAATTATAACGTGATAACACGTAACTTTTTTTTCATATATGTCAAAAATTTAATTTAATTTTTTGATAATCTTCTATTTTTCCACATGTGAAGAACAAAGAAATTCATTTTGATGAAAAACCTATGTTTAATAAAACTTAAAAACAAATACATAACAAAACCAAAACATATTAAAATTATATTCATTGGATAGCTTGTTCAGGAATACCATAATCATTTCAAATAAGTTTTAAATGAATTCATTTGATCCCCCAAAAGCTAAATCAAAAGTGATTTTTTATCAACATTTTGATAGGTGTAAAGGAGACACATTTATAGGTATGGTTTAAAACTAGCGAGGTTCTATCCAAGGGGGTTTGATCTAAGGTGATTTGATCAAACCATCTTCAATTGGAATCCTTAAAGTGGAACTTTTTAAGGCTTAAATCATTATATTTTCTAAAAATTATGTGATTTCAGCTAAAATTCGTTCCCCTCAGGAATTGTAAACCACTATTGTGACAGCACCTAAATTTAGACTTATAGAATTCATAAAAAATTGTATGCAATGAAGGTCGACTAGAAGAGTGCAAGCAAATAAAATGTAGGAATACCTTCTACAGGGAATCAAATGGAAGAATTAGAGAATAAGGGAGGCCTAATTTGCACCCTTCCACATTATTGCATCAAGTGTCATGAATGGATTTTCACCAAACCTTTGAGCAGAGTAATTTTTTTTCCATGACTTTAATCTATATCTCAGTACATAGATTTTCGATCTAAAATGTTGTCAAAAAAATATCATTAAACACAAGGGAAATTAGAAGTTTAGTATAAAAACGTATGCCATTACTACAAAATATTTAGATGAGAAAATATAAACAACAATATAGTTAGTAAAAAAAAATCTAATATATGTGGAATGAAATACATGATATAAAAAGGATGTAGGTATACCTTTAGCAGAGAGCAACAAACAATATGTGCACAATTCAATATAATTTTCTTCTAAAACTTGGTAATTTTATTAACCTGAAATCACTATTATCTTTTTAAAGAAATATATAGAGTTTTGGCATTTGTCACAAAGAATTTTCAATGTAATTACAAAAGAAGAGATGGAAAGAATGAGATATATCCTTACCTTGTATACAAATAGAATACAGTTCCAACTCGAACAACATAGGAAACTTGTGAACATAAAGGTATTAACAATTATGAAGATCTGCAGTAACAGTTGGAAATGTTCCCAATCTAAATTTGTTAGAATATGAAATTGTTAGAAAGAAATAATTCAAGTGCAATAGCTTTGGAGGGGAGACTATTCTGTAAAGCGCACAAAGATATTGAGATCAAAGTTAAATTTAGATAACTGATGTTTGTTACTGGGAAGAAGGGGAAACTGAAAGAAACAGTTGAGTTGCAACTTCTCGTAGTGATGTTTTTATAACTTAAACATTCGAAATGTTGGGTAAACTAAATAGAAGTGGGAATGAAGGGTGTTGTGAAATGATTTAGATAAAAAGGAAAAGGAGAAGTGGCGTAGTCACTATGAAAAACAAAAGTATTCCATGATGGTGGTAGTGTAGAAAATTGTTGGAGATGATCCTCTTCTTTAATTTGAAGTGGATTGTATTTGTTCGAATGTAGCCTAGAATACCTATCAAAAGAGGAAGGTGGATGTAGAAATATTCCTGCTAGTGATTTAATAAAGGAGAGTTGTGAATGTTAGTCTTACCTTTTTTTAGTTCTAATATCCATTGTAGCTTTCTCTAGTGTTAAGCCTTGAGATTTATGGATTGTTATAGCCCAGGACATTGCCATCGAGAATTGTCTTCAGCTGCCTCGTGTGGTTGGGATAATTGAGATGAATCTTGGATTGTCATGATCCGATGCCAACCTAATGTAGTTTTGGATGTTAGCAACAACATATTCAGGAAGTTGAGATGGTTTAACACCCCTAGCATATACAATAGCCTTCACTAAACCCAACAATCCATTCGCAGGCTAGCTGCTACCCAAAGATTTGTTGTCAACATTACTTGTTGAAAAATTGCAAGCAAGAGCTCAAATTGAAGTTATTCACCATTGGCATAATCAAGTGCATTTTGTTGGGAACATTCTGTAACACTAACTACAATTGGAACATTTAATTGTTGTAGCATTTTCCTATTGTGCAAAGCAACCAAGCTATTCGTTGGGAATAAGTGGATAGCTTGATCGAACTCCTAGTTTTTCTTAGATGCAAGCTGCATGGATTTTGTTCGATTCATATGAATTTTTCAATCAGATAAGGATACCTGGTAGTTTCTAATATTCATAAGGAGCATACGAAACTATTGTCATGATTTAGATTTCTCATGTTGGTGAAAGATAGTGTCAAGTGTAACAACAATATTAAAAGTGTGCCAAAGTGCCAACGCTATGGACTGAGAACTATAGATAGGCCTATCCATAATAGGGGGAAGTTGTGCCAAGTCACCCATGAGTATAATAGAAACACCACCGAATGGCTACAAATGTCTTCTAGGGAATGCTTTCCGCAATCGGCTATCTATTTTTAGCAATAACTTGGGACCCAAGAAAATCATTTCATCAATTAGTATGTACTTAATATGTTTGAAGTATTCTTGAAATATGGTCAATGGTTTTCCTTTCAATGGATTCATATCTTTTATTATTATGTGAAGAGAAGTATGCACTATGGAGGAATGAACATTGTAAGCAACAACACTCGTTGGTGCCAAAACAAGCAAAGGGTTCATTTTTTTACTCAACGATTGATTTAGTGCTCTTCGTATCTTATCAATCAAGAATGGTTTACCTGTGCTATTTTTTTCCTTGAATGATCATATGAAGTGGAGGTGATGAGGGTGGGCCAAGGTGGTGCTATTCAATGATTCTCAAAGCAAGCTCTTGTCTAGGAGATAGTCGATGACAAAGGGCTGGTGTTGCAAAAGAGCAAAGGGTATCTTCAATTGTATGCAATTTACTTGTTGAAACAAACTATTCAACAATGCTATGAATATTTTTTGGAACATGGTGGTTGTCCCACCTATGGTGCAGGTCAATGTCCCACTGACCCAAGAGTTGTAGCTGGCCAAAACAAAAATTGTTTGTGGCAACAAGTCGAGAGAGAAAATCCCATTCATATTGATCTGTATGTGGAGGAGACTATGCATTATCAATGTCGCTATCACTACCCTCCCCATCGATAGGGGGTAAGTAAGTCAATTCACATTCCAAGCAACATAGCTAGCAGAATGAAGTAGCCTCCAATTTTGTGTTATGCTTTCTCTTGTAAGCCCTATGTCAGCCTCCACATTTCAAAAAGGTTTGTATAATAATAATTCTGACCAACAAAATGTTTCATAATCATCACTTTGTTCTAGCGGGATGGTCTTGAAAAGTGGGTAAACAATGATGATTGCGGGTTGTGGACGACCACACCAGGCTAAACCTTTGTGATTTTTGCGATATGTATAGAGTTGTTCCAAATGAAAAAGGTATATTGCCTCAATTTTAGGCAGTCTTTGCATGTAGGAATGAATATAGGCACTGGAAAGCTCATCACCATTGTCAACTATTTTCAATTGATGGAATGTTTTCTTGCTAACATTCAAAGACAAGAAATGTCAACTTGAGATGACAAGAGGAAAATTTTGTAGCATATGGAATGTCTCTTGTGCACCAATGCCATGATCAACAACCAAATTCAACATCAATTTTTGGTATGAAAGCAATGCTTTATCCCTAGATGAATTTGTATTTGCAAGCCTTTGCGAGATATCAATGTAGCTTTCAAATTTTTTCTCAGACTTTGATGCATATTTGGAAATGTAGTTTAGGGAAATTTTTCTAGAAAATACTGGCTGACAATCAACATTTTCTCACTAGATTGCAAGCATCTCAAGGTTGTGGATATTAACATGCTCATCATTTCTTGCTAATTTGTATGATTTGTTTAATTCACCATCAATTGTCAATGTCAAAGATGGTTGTTTATTCCATGGAGCTTTGTAGTGGCATTGTAATTGTTGGCCTTTTTCCTTAGGAAAATGTATTGAGTGCACTTGGTATGCCTTTGAACCATGTTTAACAACTGTTCATAGTCCACCACTGGATCCATAGAGGAAATTTGCATAGTATTAAGTAGGAATGGGTCATCGAAGGCTGAGCGGTGCATCCTTGATATTAATTGCTCTAGGGAATAAGGGCTCCATGCTGAAACATAGCGATCAATTTTTTTTTTGCTTGTTGAAGCTCATATGGGTTGGAAAAATCATGCATGTCCATTTTGGGGCATTTGTGAGCCACAAGAAACCATGTACATGTGCTGACCTATGATGTTTCCACTCATACCTATACCAATAGTCCTCTGTGTGGAAAAGTCTCTCAATAACCTCTTCACGAAAAATAGTGAATCGCAGGTGCATGTACAAGGCTATTATGTGTGGGTTTTGAACAATGTTCTATGTAAAGTGCCTTCAGGATTATGTCAAATCCAATTGGGTATGAGGTTGAATCACCCTATGTAGATCAGGCCTTTTCGTATCTGTAGAGCTCAAAGTAAAGAAAAGAGTTAGTGTACCAAGCTAGTGGATCATTGTTGCAAGTTCTTGTTGGCTCTTGGCCCAATATGAGTGAGTTCCTTGCAAGTATGAACCAAAGAAAACAAGTTGGTTTTCTACTTGGGTATCTGGAGCATCTTGAAGAAATTGTTGCAAAGTAAGAACCACATTTGGGATTCTTTCCTCCAAGTTTGTTTTCATAAAAATTTGATGTTGATTGTTGGCTTCGATGTCTCATTATCAAATTATAAATGTAATATCTAAATCTGACATGCTCACAAATCTATTATCACAGTATCTCATCAAGTGCAAGGCATATTCATGTAAGTGAATCTGTATTGTTCTCAATTGTAGCAAAATTCCCATGCCATTCGGGAACAATGTTGAAAAAGCGATACTTAATAACCCTTTTGTATTATATTCATTGATAGGGCTAGAATCTATTTTAGGCCAAGCAAAGGTATTTTGAGTAGTGTCTTTAATTTGTAAGGCATCTATAATTTCCTACAATTCTTGAGGACGATTGGGCATCAATGGAATAAATGATGACAAGTCTTGAAGGTCAGCTTCCTCATCAACAACACTTTCTATAGCTGCCATTGATTCATTTGGTCCATGCCTCAGTTCTTCCATTATGTACAAGAGATCAGAGATGTCAGTACTTGTAGGAAGCAAAAAATTTAAAGAATCACAATCTATTGCAAAATCACTATATTACAGGTCATTCTCAATTTTATACATTAATACATCCATGACATTGTGTTTATCAACGTAGCAATCATAGTTTGTCCCCTACATGCCAGAGTTTGTGGGAAGCTTATAGTATGGACACTATATTTGTATTGGCCTCCTCTAGCATGGGTTACTTGTAAAATGGGAGAAACTCTGGCTATAAGCATTTCTTCAACTTGAGTAAGCTTTGCAAGGCTGGTTGGTTGTGGCCTTGTATCCATTTTGTTTTCCAGGATATATCTATGGACACCCTTTTCAGAAGCACAACACAAAAAGACAATGCCAGCATAGATCTTATTGCAAATAGAACAATTTTACACATCAAACAAAGGATCAATGCACCCATGGAAGGATTGCATTGCTGTACATAAAGGTTTAGCAAACATGTTGCCTGAGGGTAGGCTTGTTGAAGATGTGGCTGGCAAGGCATGCCTAGCAAAGGGCTGCGACAATGTACAACTAGGTATTGCAAAAGAAGATTCATAGCAATGGGTGTGGTTCAATGGCGAAGGGGTGGAAGCTGAGGGGGAGCAATAGTGAGTAAATGTTACTAGTGAGATTGCTTGCAATGGTGGTGTTCCTAGTTGGGCATGGTCTGGGAAGCCAGCTGGGTCTCTAGCACTTCTTCATTGGAAGTACTTGGCTCTCCAATCTGTGCAAATTTGGTCTTTGTGGTGTGCATAATAAAGTTGGCTTCTTTCATGCTTTCCTGCCTTTCTACGATCTACACTTGATGTCGCATTAAGACCTGAAGAAGGCTATGATTCCTACAACAATAATATTAAAAACAAAATAAAATGGTTGCAAACACCGAGTTAAAGGGAAATGGCATAACTATAGAGGTCAACCTAATTGAATATGCAACAAAGTAGCCAAAGGCACAATAACACCAATATGTATACATAATTGTATGTATTCATATGCATTGTATTTAAAAGTACTTTCAAACTCCAAATAAAAAAAAAAGAATGCAAGCAATCAATCTCATTGGGTCAGTGGCTAATTCAAAAGGAAATGCATCGATTGCATTACTAAATCTGTGTATGGACAGGAATTAGCAGTAACACTATGTGCACTGAAAAGACTTCAAGTTTTAGGAGAGCATTATTAGTGTTAAACCATGTCACATATACTAATAATTTGTGAAGTATAATATGATACATAGTTTAATACATAAATACTCTTATAAAAAATAATTCTCTTCAATGGTATTAGGTCAAGTATCTCCACAAATTTCTACCATGCGATCAAACATGGAATGAATTTTTCTCATTATTACAAATATAGCACCTTCCATTCTAACAGTTACTTTTAAAACCTAAAAGAAATAATAACCAAGACATGAATATTGGCATTATGCATTACATGAATATATGCAAATTTTCTACTTACATATGCACAACCATGGTGCAAGGGAGGGAAAATTTAGAAAATAAAAAATCCACATGCAAAACAAACTTTTTGTGATAGTCACTTATTGACAGTAACCAAGATAAACATATATCGAAAAATGTCTACAAATGTATATATGCATATGCAATCTATGTTCAATGCAGAGTTTCATGAATGGAAAGTATGATGCACTATTTAAGGAAGATAGTGGTGCTACAGTTGCCTATCGTTGTGCATTGTCCCTTCCTTCATGACACTCTCCATTGAAAATAAGTTTAGTTTTTTCATTGGACATGCATATAAACATATAAATATACATATACATATAGTAGAACGAAGACAAAAATTATAACAATTTAAGGGTTTTGCTACTTGGACATATAAGAGGATGTCTACGCCAGCTAAGAAAGAAACAATGCAATTAATCAACAATGAGGCAATGTAAAATGAAACAAACCAAAGAAATAATCACTCTGCACTATACAATTATTACTAAGACATCACAATCAACAATACACATCAGATGCATAGCTACCGACTTGCTAGCTATAAAATATAAAACATTGTAGAGAAGTAAAAAATAAATTGGAAATTACAAACCTATACATTCACAAATAATTTTTGCAATAATGATCCATTGACAACAACCAAAGCATGTGCATATGTAAAGGTATTTACAAATGTAGCTATACATATGAAATGTTTTTAATGGAGAGTGAAATTAATGGAAAGTACAATGTACACTTTAAAGAAGAGTGTAATGTCGTTGCTCCCATGGTTTGCATTGTACCTTCATTCATTCGAATGACCATCCATAAAAGCTTCATGCTTTCCATTGCAATGTATGCATATATACATTTACATATACATATAGAAATATTACAATGAATACAAGCATGCTTGCAAACACTAAACCAAAAGAAAAGATGTAATGTCCACCCTACCATATTGGGAACACAATCTTATCAGTGAACATTTATATATACAAATAGATATACATATGAAATGGAAAACAACAAAACAAGGTTTGCTCTCCACCCTACTATATTGGGTCATGAAGCCCCATGGGCTCTCACCAAACCCTCGAGCAAGAATATAGATTGTCCATCACTTTTATCAATGGTGGAAGCAATCCTTCAGATCACACATACTAGACATCCTATGATTGCAACAATTATTTTTGTGAGCCTTTATGAAATAATGAGCAGCGAATAGCAAATTTGAAATGAAAAACAACAAAAGAAGACCTGCTCTCCTCCCTACCATATTGGGTCATGAAGCCCCATGGGCTCTCACCAAACCCCTAAGATAGAACATAGATTTTCCATCAGTTCTATCTATGATAGAAGAAATCTCTTTCATCACACAAGAAACAACTCCTTTTGTGAGCTTCTAACAAATAAGAACCTAAAAGGAATGCTTAACAACTACGCCACCAAATACAATCCAACATCATTGATTGGATGCATATAAAGGAACTTGCTATTTCGAAATATACATACTAAAGAAGTACATGTAGAAATGTACATGCATGGCATTACATGTAGACAATATAGATATATAGATGAATGAGAACTTATAGATATAGACACACAATGTTACATCTGTTGGAAAGGGTGGATGGACTTCAACCTTCAAAGAAGCTTGCAATATTGGCTCACAGTTGTCGAAGGAGCTTAATTTAGAGAAGAACACCCAATAATGCCATATTGAAAATTGAAAATGCTTTTGCTATCTCTGCTCACATTTTTGAATAGCAGATATTGTCATAACCATTACCACCACATGGAAATTATACAATAGTAAATGTTGATGCAAAGAGGATGAGCTTATGTGAAGGTGCAAGTCCAACCATGATGCAGGAGCATCCAATGGTGTAAGGGCAATCTTGCATCACCCAAAAATAGTTAAATTTCAAGTTTCTCGGTTTTTAGATTTTTTTACATTTTTGGATACCCTTTTCGTCATAATAAAATTCCCAATTTACCGTTTTTATTTTCTATTCCTGGGTGGAAAGATATTGCAGTTTTAGTTTCCCAGATTTGCACCTAAAAATCTTTCGAGTTAGATTTGAGGCACTTAGAGTTCCTAGATCAGCCCTAAAACTTGCCAAAATCAGTGTAGCTTTTTTCAAGTGCGTTTTTGACTTCGTGACCTTTCCAACGGTTCAAACGGTTCGTGAATCGGAGTCCCGGATCAAAAGTTATGACCCTGGGAAGTTGGCGCACTTTCTAGAAGATACAATTGCAAATGCTCTTTTGAAATTTGAACTCATGTTGTAAATTTTCAGCGCCAAACCGCCTAAACTCAAAATTGAATGTTGTTTTGGCTCCAAACTAAAGAGGAGCTCTATTTATGGGCGGGTTTCTAATTTTTTGGATAACTTTTTGGGGACAAGCTCGCATATTGCGAAAGGGTTATTATGTAGCTGTCTGTAACTTGCATGTGTTGTAGAACTTGGGGATTTGAGATCCTCTACATGTAAGAAGCTCCATTTTCTGAATAATAAAATTATTCTCTTTTTTGTGGGTTATTTTCTAAGTCTCAGGCTGTGCCCTCATCAAACCACCTACTATGAAGTTTTTTCTGAAGCTAGCATTAACATATTTTCCATTTTTTGCATGGGGCAATGACTCTAAGAGGAATAGAAAAGTGTTGGAAATGGCACTAATAATCATAGTGATGCACAATGTATGTGCCATATGTACAAATATCTATCTATGCAAAGGAAACACAGACATGTGCATACGAGGACAACTATTTTGAATATTATTTCACTTGTGGTTCACAGGTTGTTGCAGGCTATATTTCTTGATCTCTGTTAACGCACTATTCATTGTTCCAAATTTTGATAGGTTGTTGTTAAGAAAAGACTATATTTTTTTTGGAAGAATAAATATTGTTTAATCTATGGTCAACATCTTATTCCTATCATTTTGCAAGGATATGTTACTGTAATTGTTTGTCTTTAATGGTTCCATCCACCTGGCTTTGTGCTGAAACAAATATTGTTTGATTGATGACATCCATTCTGTGGCTATGCCTACATTGCAACAAAATAGTCAATGTTATGCAAGTTACATCTCATTGCATTTGGTATTGTTGATTATTTTTCTTTGCAATGGAACAAAATAGTCAATCATATACGCTTTATGTTAGCTTCCATTGGGCATTCTTGATTATAGTTCTTTTGCTTAAGCTATATTGTTTCATTTTAGAGAAGGTGTTGTTTGAAAGGCTATATTCTTTCAATTTTTGAGCAGGTTTTGTTGAGAAAGGAGTGTTTTTTGTATGGGTTTCATACTGTCAATTTTTGATAGGTTTCTCTTTAATGTTTGCATTTTTCTGGGTATGTT
The DNA here is from genome assembly GCA_007258455.2 of Sequoia sempervirens. Lineage (NCBI taxonomy): Eukaryota > Viridiplantae > Streptophyta > Pinopsida > Cupressales > Cupressaceae > Sequoia > Sequoia sempervirens. The sequence continues at coordinate 212,150,145 of VDFB02000003.1, read as the reverse complement.
TGCAATAGAATAAAATTGTTGAGGTTATCCAGTTTTTTTTTTTGTTATTGTATAACTAGGGCTATATTGTGGCTTTCTCCATCTAGGCCACTGTTGAAATCAATACAATTTGATTTATGGCTTTTGTTTTCTAGTTATGGTTGGAACAAAATAAAATAATTAAAACTGTTGATTCTATACACATTCATGCACACACAAACACACATATATATATAGATACATATATATACACATACATATATATACACATTTATATATATATACACATACACACACACACACACATATATATATACATGCATACACACACACACAAATATACAAACACATATATATACATTATTTGAATTTCCCTTGAGACATTGTATGCAATAGGCTGTATTGTTTGTTATAAATAATATTATTTCATTAATTCTTGGCATTTTTTGGCTATTGTAATTTTCAGAAGGTGCTTTTGTGAAAAGACTATATTGTGTGTGAAAATGACTATTATTTGGTTTAAGGTTTGCACTTTGTGTGCATGGTTTTCCATGGGTTCCTTCGTCTGGGGTGGTCTCCCAACTAAAAATATACTACTTGCTAAATATACTCGTTTGTGAGTAGGAGCCTATCCAAAATTGATTCTAAAAAAAAACCCATCACAAATAGAAACAATATAACCCTCACAAGAGCACCCTATTGAAAATTAGTAGTGATAAATGCATCCAAAAATATACTCATTCCTAAACAAAAGCTTTTAGAAAATTAAAATAATATAGTCCTATCAACAATACTTTCTCAAAAACAATACAATATAGCAAGCACATTCACAGAAATTCCACAGCCGATGAAAACACTTTCACCTTCACACAAGCTTACCCTCTTCACTCACAACTACCTTGAAGAACAAAATAAACCTAGACAATGACACCCAACAATGCATTTTCAAAAACTACACAGTCGTTCGCTTTATTATCCGAGGACTTTTAAGAGAGATGATATTTGCACCATAACCACTACAAGGAAACCATACAACAATTAATACTAATGCCTTTTCACTGGCCCCCTCTATCGTTGTGCCAAATGCTTTAAAAAAAAAAAAATCTGCCAGATTCTTGATGGCATTAGGGACCTAAAAACTAGGAAGGCTGATTGAAATTCCAACCAAATTTCACCAAAACAAGAGGACAACCTACCACCTCTTCCCCACCACCAAAGGGGTAGAAAAAATAGATAGACACATGAGAATTCTGACCAGAGTTCATACAATTAGCAAATAAAATTTCAACATATTATCTCATTTATGATTTCCATATGGCAGCATAGATGAACCACACCATCTACACCTGTTAATATATCTACTTGTGGACACAGTTGTATGTATGTGTACATTTACATATGCATATAGATAAATATACATGCATGCAATTGAAATCTCCCTGGGTATAGAAGTTTCTGCTATAGATATGTGTAGACATATGTATGTGTGTTGGATATCTCTGCATATATGCATGCAACATAGAATATCTTGACAGAGTTATATGCACATATATATATGCATCATGTATTTGTGTATGTAAGTATCTATGTCTAAGTATCCATCTAATAATTTCCAAGTGGCTTTTACTACTCCTTTGCAATCTCTAATGATACTGTCATGTTGGATATGGATGTCATATGGTACTTGGCAATAATGTTTGTTATGTATGCCATGCAGCTCAATCCAGAAACCACTGCTGAAAAATGCTTTATTAAGAATACCCTATACTGCTCTAGTAGTTTGGTGAGTTTTAAATACAAAGTATTATTGCAACCATTTCCAATGTATGCAGTACATATAGGCAACCTCTGTGACATTGTTTCATTTACAGTGTGCAGCCTGTGGCACACTAATCTAGGTAGCAGGTTGCAGATGCGTTATAACTTTGGCCAACATATTTTGTTAGCCTCCCATTTTTTTTCCTTCCAATTCCTGTGCAGAAGGTGGCAAAGGCAGTTATTGGCTGCCTTTGGAATAGGATGGGAAATTTCCTTCCACATGGGTAGAGGAGGCTGATGAAATTGAAAGCTGGTTCGTATCAAAATTAATTGTTCTATGCAGTGCGTGCAGTGGGAATGGTTCTAACAGCACCTGCCATTTATCGACTCACAGAACAAAACAAATGACTGAGAAAATATCCATAAGGCATTGTTTGGTATCATTTTGTTGCTATACACGATATCAAGGCCATGAGCAAGTGTGACACACTTCTGGTAGAGTGCAAGCTCAATCAACCTTTGTGTAGCTCCTGTAAAGATAGGTAGAGGTTATTTTGTGTTTTTTGCATGGGGCAATGGTTACAAAGCAAAAGAAAAGTGTCACCTATGATAACACACCCCTTTCTCAAGAAAACCTTATGGAAAAATGAAACAACATTGCATTCCCAACAACACCTTCTTGAAAATCAATAGTAGCAAAGCCATCCAACAATATACATATATATATATATATATATATGTATATATACACATATACATATTTACTTAGAAAAATCCACATATATACACACATACATACATACATACATACATCCATAAATACATACATCCATAAATACATACATACATACATATATATATATATATATATTATACATATACATATACTGGGAAATTTTCAGCACTTGAGGCATTGTTTGGTGTCATTTTGTTGCTATACTTGATATGAGAACCATGAGTGATGAGGCTAAGATTCTGTGAGGATGTAAGCTGGATTAAGCTCTGTGCAACTTCTATGAAGGTGGTTGTAGGCTATTTTGTCTTTTTTGAATGGAGAAATGGTTGCAAATGCAAAAGAAAAGTGTCACCTCTGATAATATTTTTTCCATTCTTGTGCAAGAGACTTAGCGAGAAAATGTGTGTTTGAAGCAAGTGGGAAGAGCTCCATGTCTAAGAAACCCTTCGCGATTTTGCTTGATTTGTGGTTCACGCACTATGCCAGGCTATATTACTTCATTTTCCATAAAGTATTGTATACATATATATATATATACATACATACATACATACATATACATACATATATATATATATACTAGGAAATTTTTAGCAAGGCATTGTTTGGTGTCATTCTGTTGCTATACCTGATATGAGAGCCATGAGCGATGAGGGTAAGCTTATGTGAGGATGTAAGCTAAATTAATCTTTGTGTAGCTTCTGCAAAGGTGGATGTAGGTTATTTTGTCTTTTTTGAATGGAAAGATGGTTGCAAATGCAAAAGAAAAGTGTCACCTCTGGAAATATTTTTCCCATTTTTGTTTAGGAAAATTAGCGAGAAAATGTGTGTTTGAAGCAAGTGGGAAGAGCTCCATGTCAAAGAAACCCTTGGTGATTTTGCTTGATTTGTGGTTCACGCATTGTGCCACGCTATATTGCTTGATTTTCCATAAAGTATTGTTGACTGTTTCAAATATCTTACTCCATCTATATTGTTTCAATTTTGTTTGCATCATTTTGCATGGATTTGATACTGTGATTTTTCCTGGGTTTCATATATATGTACATATATATATGTGTGTAAATATATATGTATATATATGTGTGTGTGTGTTTGTGTGTGTGTGTATATGTACATATATGCATCTATGTGTATATACATAGATATATGTCTGTGAGTGTGTGTGCAACTATCACCACTACATGGATATCATAAATGAGTGATGAGGGCATACTTCTATGAAGGTGCAGGTGCGTTAATTGATAGTGGAATTTCTATGAAGCTGGTTGGAGGGAATCTTGTGCTTTTTGCATACATCAATGGTTGCAAAAGGTGTGAGTTGTGACAATTCTTGTATATATATATATATATATATATATATGTATGTATATGTATGTATATATATTTATATCTATGTATATATATTTATGTACACCCTTACCAATATTCTTTTATTCACGGTTCACAATCTATTCCAAAGAATTTTGATTGATTTGCGACAAGGTCATGTTGATCGCTTGAAGTCTCGATAAGTTGTTGTTCACAAAATACTATATAGTTTCTAAGTACATAATATTACCTCATTTTTGGATTTCCATTTGTGTGTATGGTTTTCCATGTATTTGAGGCTATCAATTTTTGTTTGTTTCTGTTTATGGTTTTCGTGTTCTGGCTATGTTTGTAGGCTTGGGGGAAGAACACATATAGGAGACAACCAACTAGTAGAGGTCTATTTGAACCAAGCGGGAAGATTTGCATGCCAGTAATACCATTTTCCACATTTTTTCATTTGTGGTCTATGGATTTTGGAATCCTATGTTCTCTAATCTGCAATAAGGCGCTGTTAATTGCTTCAAATTTTGATAAGCTATAGAAACAAGTATATTTTTTGGATGGGCTTCTCACTGCTAACTTTTGGCAAGGTGCTGTTGAGAAGGGTATATTGTATGAATTTTTTGATAGGGTTTTGTTGAGGCATGAGTAAATTTCAACTCTGGTTTTTTTTGTGACTCTTTGTGGGTTTCTGTTTATGGCTTCCATTTTGTGGTTATGTTGTGAATCTAATATATTTGTCCATGTTATGCGATGTTTTATGGTTGCTCTTCTGTATCTTTGGGTATATTGTCTCATCCTCAAAAAGGTGTTGTTGAGAAGTCTTCCAATTCTCATTAAGGTGTTATATTTGTTGGCTTTTATTTTGTGGTTATGGATGTAATGGAATGAAATAGTTAATCCTATAGACTTTGTGTTAGATTCCATTGGGAATTCTTGATTATTTTTCTCTTGCTTTATCTATATGGTTTAATTTCTGAGAAGATAATGTTGAAAAGTCTTTATTGTATCAATCCTCAATGATGTTCTGTTGAAACAATAGTATATTTTTGAATGGGTTTGTTACCATCAATTTTCTGTGGATTTTGCTTTAAGGTTTGTGTTTTTGTGGCTATGGATTTCTACCAATTTGTAACAGAAAAAATATTCATCAAATACCATGTTCCTTTTCTATCTGTGGTGCATCTTTATTGTTTAATAAAATGATATAGCCTACCCAAATTCTTCAAAACCCTCTATTATTAGTAAATACAAACATGTGTTCATGGCACTTGTTTCATTGTACACATTCAAATTTGCACAGGAACCTTAAACAAATAGAAAAATAAAATGGTCTCATCAACACCTTCTCAAAATTAGAATAGCCAAAAAATGCCAAGAATTAATGAAATAATATTGTTTATAACAAACAATAAATTCTTTTGCATACAATGTCTCGAGGGAAATTCAAATAATGTATATATGTGTGTCTAACAACTGATATGCAAGATGAGTGGATATCCCCTATTTGTGTGAACTTTGGTTAGAATTTTTGTCAGCCTTGTCATCTTCTGAACCTTCTTGTGGAAAGGGGGTATGGTTGGAATAGAGTTGGTTGATATATTTTCAATTTCAAATGAAAAGCATTTGGCGCACCAATAGACAGGGCCAACAAAATTAAACACTAGTTGAGATAAGGACTAATTTGCATATGATTCTTGTTTGGTTACTATGGTTCAAGTCCAATAAAATAGTCAATGACCTTGTTTAAAGATATTTGTTACCTGTCCAGACCCCAAGAAGGGTTTGTTACAATGGAAGGTTGTATATCAACCATCCTTCAGATCATACAAAAATAGCTAGCAATAGGCCACTGTGAAGGACATGAACTATTTTATCACTTTGCAACCATCCCCATGGGACAAGAACCATAGATCAAATAGGAATCATCATTAACTTATGAAAAGAATAGACATATCAAGTAGGAAATATGAATATTCTTTTCATTTGATTCCACACACATATGGATGAATAATGTGTGTCTCTAATTTCACATACATATCTGCAATATTACATACAGATGGACTCTACATCTAATTTCATACACACACACACATATTCATAGTGGAGGAGAGAGGAATAAAACACTACAAAAGAGAAACATATTTTTTTCCATGCATATATCTCTAAGGAACAAATCCACACATATACATCCAACATATGGAATATATGTATTTGGATTTTCAAAAAAAATTCCAAATCAATGTATACGTCTCAAAAGTTGAATCAACATATATGGACTTTCAAAAAAGTAGCATTCTAAAGTCAACAAAGCAACTGAACAGTCTATGCCATTTACGAAAATGAATTGTTGACTATAGGTCTATAGCCCTAGATTATAACAAAAGATAGAGGACAATATCCAACAACACCTTACAAAGTACAATAAGGCCAACAGCCTCTTCGCCAGTCAGCAACCCTTCCATATGAAAACTTTTATGGCAATTGGGGGAAAGGTGTAAGGGTGGTTGGCGCACGTTGGGAAGCCATAGAACAACTATCAACAATGCCTTGTAGAAAACAACATAAACTTCATAGTGGTACAACCATGAACACAAAGTGAAGAACTTCAATGACACAATCATGATTTCAAAAAAGATGTATAAAGTAATTTTGTAATCCATCACCAATTAATAGATTCAACAACTATCAACAAGTCTATAATTACCACTGGAAAGTGCATAGGAAATATTGCAACAAAAAGAAAGCTATATGAAACTCCACTAAAAAGGAAGACAAATAAATAGCTAAACATAGGCTACTCGCAAATAGCTATCAAACAAAGACATGAAAGCCACATAAATACATCAAATATAAACAAGCGAGACTATACAATAGGAAGGCTACAAATGCAAGCAAATCATGTTTGTAGTTTTCTCAATGTACATGTGAAACAACCAATATAGGTGGCAGGAACAGAGAATAAACAAGGAACAAACTTATAGGATTAGGAATTGATAGTTTCCAAGCAGCTTGGGGAGAGCCAAAGTCCACCGACATTATTGTAGCTACTCATTGTAAAAGAAAAAACTGCAATGCCAACGGCTAGCCACAAGTTCTATTGTGACAAGAATACAACAGCCAAAGATTCAATTAAACCATCAAAAGCTAACAAGGTCAATTCTCAATTTTTAAATAGAAAACCTTTCTACATTCCTACTTTTTTTGTTGGCACATCTAGAATATAATCAAAACAGATAATATTTAAAAAGCACATTTACAGATCTCTCCATAAATAATTTCAAAAATAATCTATATTCCTCCAACACAACCAATCTAGAACATACACTATCCACCAATGTGATCAATCGTGGTATCAATCTTCCATATATCAACAAAAATAAAACTTATCATTCTAAGAATGACCCAACGAAAAGTAACATACCAATCACTATATATCAATATTGTTTTCATCCACTATGACATACATACATATCTACACATAGAGGAGGAACAAATTTCTAATTCATGCCGTATGTTTTGTGGCCATCATTCCAATATAGAATTCTTCATTGTTATACTCTATCCTAGGCCACATCCTATCATTTTGAACAAGGTGTCGTAAGAATGCTATATTCTTTCAATTTCAGATAAGGTGCTATTAAGAAGAGGCTATATTATTTGCACATCTAGGCGGTATAAATTTCGGATTCATGCCCTTTGTTTTCTAACCATCATTCCAATATGGCATTCTTCATTGCTATACTCTAGCCTAGGATACTTCGTATCATTTTCAACAAGATATTGTGAGACTGCTATATTGTTTCAATTTCAGATAAGGTGTTGTCCATAAAAGGTTGTATTGTTTGTTAATATCAATATTGTTGCCAAACTCAAAAATTAATTTTTAGAATGATATCTTATATCTTAAGTGTGACATGGAAGATTCATTTTACCATTGATCAAAGCGGTGGAAAATGTATCTTGTTGCTTAGGGGCTTACTTTCAAGTTCTTCTTGCAATGGAGTAAAACAGTTAATCTTATAGACATTGTTGACTACGATTGCTTTATAAGAATATTTTACACATCTAATACCATACATGTATATTTCTCCAAATAGTCCAAATGAAATCAGTCGGTATGATTGTCAAGAATTCCTTTTGGGTAACAACATTAAAACACTCCATCAGCCAATATGGTAGGATGGAAACCAAGCCTTTTTTTTTTCTACATACTGCATTATGTCGTATGCACCAAGTATGGCTAAATTATAATTACTTCATTCATCCCATTAAAGCTACAAAGAAAATTATCCATTATAAAATTATGCATTATAAAATTTAGAACTTTTATATCTCCTAATTTACATATTGTCTATGAACTAGATATGATCACTACTCTAAAATTCACCCTTTCTATACAAAAAAGATGTATATGGTCTAGCCTTTCGAATAAATTTTAGCTTTCTATTGCAATGGCTACAGTGGAATAAAATACCTAATGCTATGGAGTTCATTCTATTTTTGCATAATCACCACACTAAACTCCACACATTTGTGTTATTCTTGTAGACCATAGCCCAGTCATAATGTGACAATTGATAAACTAATGTGTTACAAACAACCTTTCAGAATAATGATAGTGACTACAAAACCAATAACAATGGTCAAATTGAAAATAAAATCCTAATGTACTCTATATTGATCATAATAAGCAATATTCATTTCACAACTGGCCAAAGTGGTCGGAAATGTATATTCTTTATGTTACATTTTGAACAGGCTATTGTATTTATTTTTTATAGCATCTTTTTGTAAACGCCAGGGTCTATCAATATTTCCCAACACTCCATCCACAGAACACTACATTTCAAATACACATATACATATATACATCTAGATATATATACATGTATATATATACATATATACATGCAAAAATCCACATACATACACATATATACATATATACACACATATATATAGATACATATATATACACCCACATATATATACACAAACACACACACACATATATACACACACACACACATATATATATATATATACATATATACACATATATACATATATAAACACACATATATATAATGTGTACATATATACAAACATATACACATTTATATACATATATACATATATTTGCACAAAATGTATGTTGTGTGTACTGGGGATCATCATAATAACAACTGCCCTTTAGTGCCTCAGGGAACAAAATGAATCTTTGATAAATTTCCAATATGGCATGGTTTGGTGTCATTTTGTTGCAATACCTGATATGAGTATCAAGAGGGATGAGAGTAAGCTTCTGTGAAGTTGCAAGCTGGATTAAGCTTTGTGCAACTTTTGTAAAGGTGGGTGGAGGCTATTTTGTACTTTTTGAAAGGGTGGATGGTTGGAAAAGTAAAAGAAAAGTGTCACCTGCGATAATATTTTTCCCTTTTTGTGCAAGAAAGTTGGTGAGAAGGTGGGTTATAAGTCTAGGCAGAATTTTCATTAGCCTCCCAGATTTTTTTCCTTCCGATGGTTGTGGGAAGCTGGCGGTCGCAGTTGTTGGCTGCTTTTAGAATAGGGTTGTTCCCATCAACATTAATTGTTCTATTATTTGCATGTAGTGCCAATGGTGATAATAACAACAACCATTTAACACCTAATAGAACAAAACAAATGTCTTGGAATTTTTCAACAAGGCATTCTTTCAATTTTTGATAAAGTTGTGTTGATGAATCAATATATTTTAACTTTCATTTCCCACTATGAATCTTTATGGCTTCATTATTTATTAATTCATATATATATATATATATATACATATACATATACATATATATATATACATATATACATATACATATATATATATACACATGTACATATATATATATACATGTACATGTATATATATATGTATATATATATATGTATATATGTATATATATATGGATCATTTCTTCCTCTGGGTCGCATTTGATACCAATATTGTTTAATTTATCACTTCCATTTTGTGGCTATGGTTAGAATAGAAGAAAAAATAGTTAATGCTATGCCTTAGGCTATATCATTTCATTTTTGGAATAGTATAAAACAATTAATGTTGTTGATTCAACATTTGGTTACGTTAGGTATTATTGATTATTGTTCTCTACCTTAGGCTATAGTGGGCATACTTTAATATCAATATGTGTGTGTGTGTGTGTGTACATATATTTATATATATATATATTTCAATTTCCCATGGGTTTCTCTTTATGGCTTGCATTTAGTTGATATGGTGGGAAAAGGGACACACACACACACACACACACACATATACACATTTATATTCGTAGGGTTTGTGTTTGATGTTTGTGCATATCAATATATATATATATATATATATATATATATATATATATATATATATATATATCAGCAGTGTACATATATACATATATACATATCAATATATACATATATATACACACACATGTATATATATATATACACACATTTATATTTGTAGGATTTGTGTTTGATGTTTGCGCTTTGTGGGTATGTTTGCAACAGAATAAAATTGTAGAGGTTATGGAGTTTTTATCTATTGTTATTGTATAGCTTGGGCTATATTGTGGCTTGCTGCATGTGGGTGGTTGTTGAAAGTAATGTTCTTTGATTTATGGCTTTCATTTTCTAGTTATGGTTGGAACAAAATAAAATAATTAATGTTGTTGATTCTATGTTTGGTTACATTAGGTATTATTGATTATTGTAATTTTTCTTAGACTATACAAGGTATATTTCAATATCAACATATATATATATATATATATATATATATATATATATATATATATATATATATATATATGTAACATTAAAATTGTTAAGGTTATTGAGTTTTTTTCAATTCTTGTTGTATAGCTCGAGCTATAATGTGGCTTTTTGCATCTGGGTGGCTATTGAAACCAATGTTGTTTGATTTATGGCTTTCATTTTTTGGTTATGGTTGGAATATAATAAAACAATTATTAATATGTGTACATATATACATATATCTATATATTTGAATTTCTCGTGGATCTCTCTTTATGGCTTGCATTTAGTTGATATGGTGGAAAAAGGGATATATATACATATACACACACACATATATACACATATATACATATATATACACATATACATATATACATATATTTATATATACATATATATATATATATATATATATACACACACCCACACACACACACACACATATATATATATATATATACATATATATGTTCATATGGTTTTCATTTGATATTTGTGCTTTATGGCTATGTTTGTAATAAAATAAAATTGTAGAGGTTATGGAGTTTTTTTTTTAATTGTTATTGTATAGCTCAAGCTATATTGTGGCTTACTTACTGCATGCGGGTGGCTGTTGAAAGTAATGTTGTTTCATTTATGCCTTTCATTTTCTAGTTATGGTTGGAACAAAATAAAATAATTAATGTTGTTGATTCTATGTTTGGTTACATTAGGTATTATTGATTATTGTTCTTTGCCTTAGGCTATATAGGGTATATTTTAATATCAATATATATATATGTAAGATTAAAATTGTTAAGATTATGGAGTTTTGGTGAATTCTTATTGTATAGCTCGATCTATATTGTGGCTTTCTACATTTGGGTGGTTGTTGAAACCAATGTTGCTTGATTTATGACTTTCATTATCTGGTTATGGTTGGAAAAAAATAAAATAATTAATCTTCTCGATTCTATGTTTGGTTACATTAGGTATTATTGATTATTATTCTCTAGCCTAGGCTATATTTGTATCAACTTTGCTCATAATTTTCATCAGCCTCGTCGTTTTTCATCTTTTCTAGTGCTGGAGTAAACTTGGTGGATGGGTTATACTTTGGTCATTATTTTCATCAACCCTCCCGATATATATATATATATATATATATATATATATATATATATATATATATATATATATATATATATATATATATATATATATATATATCTAGAGAGAGAGAGAGAGAGAGAGAGGAGGATGGCTTATAAGTTTGGTCAGGATTTTAGTTGGCCTCCCAGTTTTTTGGCCTTCCAATTTCCATGGGAAAGGTAGTCGAGGTGGTTGTTGACATCTTTGGGAATAAGGCAACATTTTCCAGGCTATGTGGGTAGAGAAGGTTGTGGAAACTAAATGATGGTTTGCATCAACATTAATTATTGTATGCTTTGCATGTACTGGCAATGGTCGTAATAATAACAATGATAAATGGAAGCCATAAATGAAACAATATAGCCTAACGCAGACAACAAAAGTGAACAATCCCTTATGCAAAACAACATGGAGTACATAACATAAACTATTTTACTACATTCCAACCATCACCACAAAACAAAAGACGTGAAGGAAACAATATTGTTATCAACACTCACCCAGATGGCTAAACACTCAAAACACTAAAAATCACAATGAAAAATCCATACAAAAACATGCATACAAAAGCTAAACCATAATTCAAACAATATTGTTGTGAACAAACTATATACTCTTTTTCCAAAAAAACCCTATAATAAACACAACAATATACCATAAAAAAATGCAACCTATATAACATTAACTATTTCATTTGGTTGCAACCATCACACACAAAAGCACGACTTCCAATAGTGGCTCACATACAAAACCCACAAAACACAAAAAGCTCCCAGTAACAAACCAACTCAAAACCTTCACCACAAAAACACAAACCCTAAATGAATCAATATTGGTTTCAACGGTCACCCAGGTGGGGAAATTCATAAAAAATACAATAGATTAACTATTTTCGAACCATTCACACAAAATGGAAGCCATAAATGAAACAACATTGCCAACACTAACCCACATGCCAAAACCCACAAAACATAAGAAATCTCAATTTCAAGATTCACCAAGAACACAACAGATTAACTATTTTCCAAGCATTCACACATAACCGAAGCCATAAATGGAACAATATAGCCAACAAACGCTGACATGCCAAAACCCACAAAACTATACAGTCTTTTCAACAACAATCAACACAATGAAACAATATTTCTTTCAAGAATAACCCATATGAGAAACCCATAAAAAACACATGAATACAACATACGAAATGCAAGAAACAAAGAGTATTTCCTTCCAACAATGGTGACTACATGGAAATCATAAACCAAACAATTTAGACTAATCTATAGAGCAACTATCAACAATCCCCTTTCGAAGATAATATAGAATGATTTAGAAATACATGACATATACTTTTTTCCAATATGAACCTCTTCCTGCTTCCTTCAATAATACCCCTTCCTACTTTCTTTCTCTTTCCTTCATTCTTTCTCCATGGCCTACAAAAGAACACCATTGAATTATCACAACCCACACCTTTTGCAACCATCAACACATAAAAAAAAACACAAGATAACCTCCAACCACCTTCGCAAAAATTCCACAGTTGTTCAACACACTTGCACCTTCACAAAATATTTCCATCCACACTCATAGCTACCTTCAACAACATAAAATTAGAGAATGAGACCCAACAATACATTATCAATAACTACACAGACATTCATTTTGTTTTCTAAGGACTTTAAAATAGATGTTGCTTTCACCATCACCACTACACAGAAATCATACAACAATCAATGCTAATGACATTTCAATGGCCTCCTCCATCATCGCACCAAATGCTTATCTCTTCTCCCTTTTCCATAGCAACGAAGACCTAAGGTCGATAGCTTAAACTGACAGGGTTGGCAATTTTTTTGACTAAACTATAACCCATCCACCAAGTTTTCCCCAGTGCTGGAAAAGTTGAAATAGGCAAGGCTGACAAAAATTATGAGCAAAGTTGACACAAATAGCCTATGAGCTAAATATTTACACCCAGATAATTTCACCAAATCTTGTAGTTTTCACAATTTTAACTCTGTTAAGGTGAATACTATAGAGCATGCAAGATGTGACATCTTTCTTCCCTTTTCTTTTCTTCTTGTTTTCACAAGTGATGGTGTTTGGATTTGGTAGGCTTTGTGATGGTGGGTACGAGGTGACTTGGCAATTTGTACAACTCCTCTCATGGTAATGTAGTTTGGAACTACTAAAAAATGTGTTCATCATTGATTCCCTAGCCACTTTGAAGATGGTTTTTCTTTTGTGGGAGTGGATGGGATTTGAAACACCACAGAGTGAAGGACTCGGGCCATCATTGCTCAATATTTTAAAATTAAATTGGTTGGAGTTGTCCAAAGCAAGTGAGTATATGAATGATCTTTGTAGTTTGTGCTAAAAGAAGAGAGTGGTATAGGTAGTAAATAATGAGGGAACAATGAGATATTGGCTCACATCATACAACAATGAGACCCACCTGCCTCATTGTAGTGCTTACAACATTTTAAGTATGCATTTACATTAAGGTTTTGTTTCCTGTATTTGTACATCCTTGTATGTGTTCATGTCATAATTTCTTCATGATTGTCAGCTTTCTTGTTCTCATTTTCTTTGGTTTTCTCATTGTATATCACCTTTGTTAAAATCTTATTAGTTGCAAACCAACTGTACATTTTAGTTGAAGATTGATTCATAAATTTACTTGGAGCTTATTGCACTCTAGGTCCTAGCTATCAGAAGTAATTTCTCCACCAATAAGGTTTGACCACTGACATAAATTTGATTTCTCTAGCATATTCTAGAATCTGCATTTACTCTATCTGCAATCACAATTACTCCACCTACAATCAACTTGACTCCAATGACTACAATCTAATTTCTCCACTGTTTGCAATCAGATTTTGACTTATGTTTTGCAGCTATCTTTTTCCACTCAAGGAGTTCTTATCCTTATCTTATCCACCGACTAATGTTTAAACCACCTTTATTCAAGTATAAATAAATTTGCTTGCAATGTAATTGTTAGATAACATGAGAGATGCAGATTTGATAAATCATAGATTTCTCTCTATATTTTGCAATAGCATAATAGTAAAATATATTTTTTATGTTGTAGCATACGTTTGTCTCATTTACTATGTCTCTTGAGTTAGCTATTTTGTGCATATTGTCCTCTTTTTAGCATAGAACTGGTATTAAATCTCAAAATATCATGGGAAGCAATAGAAGACTGTGATGTCTTCAAGTTTCTTTGAAGGAAAGGAGATCTATTAGAGATCCTAGCCATAGAATTTAGAGTTGCTGAGCATATACTAAAGTGGAGATCAATTGCTTGAAAGGACCGGTCTATAAGAAGAAGCCTCAGATAAAGGTTGTAATATTTGGAAAGAAGTAGAAGCTATTGTTGTTTGCTAGTAGCCATAGTTTGAAGGAATTAGACTACTAAAGAAAATAAGTTTGCAGTCATGGGATCAAGCAGTATCCTCACATAGCCTCAAATTCCATCATTTACTTATAAGAACTATGATTTCTAGTCAATAAAGATGAAAACATTGTTTTGTTCTCAAGATGTTTGGGATTTGGTAGAGAATAGTTTTGTAGAACCACATGATCATGTAGCCTTTTTGGCATTAACACAAGCAGAAAAATACCAGCTCAAAGACACCAAGAAAAAGGATTCTAAATCCTTGTTTATTATTCAACAAGCTATGGATGATTCAGTATTCCCTAGGGTTGTTGTAGCAACTAGGTCCATACAAGCTTAGGAGGCATTAGAAATTTCTTTTCAAGGTACAACTAAAGTAAAGGTAGCTAAGTTACAAATATTAAGGAGAAGTTTTGAAAATGCTAAAATGAGTACATCTAAATCTATAGATCATTTCTTTATCGAGGTGATAAATATTGTTAATCAAATGAGGTCACATGGTGAAAGTATTGTAGATCAAAAGGTGTTTGAAAAGATACTTAGAAGTTTACCTAGTAAGTTTGATGTAATTCTAGTTGCCATTGAAGAATCAAAAGATTTAGCTCAATTATTTGTAGATGAATTGTTGGGATCTGTATTTCCTCATGAATCCAGAATGAATAGGAATAATAATTCTTCTTTAGATAATTCTTTTAAATCTCAAGTTTCATTTAGCAGAGGAAGAGGAAGGTCAAACTTCAGAGGAACAGGAAGAGGCAGACGTGGGTGAAAGAGTCTAGATCAAGGAGAAAGGACCAATCATTCCAATCAGATTTTCAATAATAAAGGACGAGGAAGAAATCAATTTCAACAAAAATCACCTAGGTAGGTTTGATAAGTCTCATATTCAATGTAATCATTGTAAGAAATTTGGTCATTTAGCAAATGAATGTTGGAAGAAAAAATAAAAACTGGATAAACAAAGTGAAAATTACTTAGGTGTATCAGATAATAACTTAAGATGGTTATTCTTAACCTATAATGTTGCTCAAGAAAGTTCCAGTAGTATATGGTTTTTAGATGGTGGATCTGCAATAATCACATGATAGGAAATAGTGGATTATTTTGCTAGTTTGGTGATTCTATTAAATCTGAAGTGAAATTGGGAAATGATAGTAAAGTATCTATAATGGGGAAAGGTGTTATAATTATTTTTGACTAAGAATGGAGAAAAGAGATATATTCCTGATGTCTTATTTGTACCTGATTTAAGACATAACTTGATGAGTGTTGGTCAGTTAGTGGAAAAAGGGTATAAAGTTTCTTTTAACAAAGACATATATACAATTTTGGATATAAATCCTAGTAATAGCTTAATTGCAAGGGTTGTGTTGACCAAGAATCAGATGAACATCTTCGTCCAAATTGATTGCATCCAAGGAACAAAGGAAGTAAGTTTCAAAATAGTGTACTTATACCCAACATGGCTTTGGCATAAATGAGGTATGGTCACCTTCATTTTGAAGGTTTCAGTTTATTGCAAAAAATAAATATGGTGAAAGGTTTACCACCCATAGAGAATCCAACTAATTCATGTGAAAGTTATATATTAAAAATTAACAACATAGAAATTTTTTCCCTGTAAGGAGTTCATATAGAGCAAGGACACCATTAGAGTTAATTCACACTA
This sequence comes from Sequoia sempervirens, assembly GCA_007258455.2. Lineage (NCBI taxonomy): Eukaryota > Viridiplantae > Streptophyta > Pinopsida > Cupressales > Cupressaceae > Sequoia > Sequoia sempervirens. Next base: position 212,133,357 of record VDFB02000003.1, on the reverse strand, counting down.
ATATATGTGGACCAATGCAAATTCCATCCTTAAGTGGAAGCATATATTTTCTAACATTTATTGACGATTTCAAAAGGAAAACTTGGATATACTTTCTCAAGCATAAGTCTATTTAAAGCCTTTAGTAAATTCAAGGTGTTTAAATCTATGGTTGAAAAGCAAAGTGGTCTACACACTAAGTTACTCAAATCAGATAAAGGTGGTGAATATGGATCTAATGAATTTTTAGACTCTTTTTAGAGATCATGGTATTAAGAAAAAATTTACAACAAAGTACACACCGCAACAAAATGGTGTAGTAGAGGGGAAGAATAGAACTGTAAATGAGATTTCCATAAGCATGTTGAAGGCCAAGAATTTGTCTAATGATTTTTGGGTAGAATCAGTAGCATGTGTAGTAAATATACATCTTGAACAGAAGTCCAAAAAGTGGCAAGGACCAAATTCCGTAGGAAGCATGGACGAGTAAGAAATATTTTGTATCTCATCTTAGAATTTTTGGATGCATTGTATATTCCTTAGTCCCATTTTAATTGAGAAGAAAATTATATGATAAAAGTGAAAAGTGTATTTTCATTGATTATAGTGAGCAATCAAAAGCTTATAGATTGTATAATCCTATTTGAAAGAAAATGGTTATTAGTAGGGATGTTAAATCTAAGATGGAAGAAGCATGCAATAGAAACATTGATAGTATAGTCTTAAGTGGAGAACTAATACCTTATAGTGAAGAATAACTAAGAGAAAATGATGGTGAATCAAATCAAGTTGGACCAAGTACTCCACCAAGAAATTTTGTGTAGGGTGAACCATCAAACTATGTGATGGAACCCACCCCCTTGTAGGCACCCAAAAACCCACTTTAAAACAAGCAAATAGGTGGAAAATGAAGCTTGTGTTTCTATAAAAAACCTCAGACAACCTTTACAGAGGTTTACACATGAGCAGTAGGTCAAACAATTAATTTTGGAAAAGTACAAAAAACTGCAGAGGCACAAACTAAGTTGTAGAAAAAACTAGACTGTTGTTATGGGTAACCACAACGTTCGCTATAGGTGACTATTCATAATTTCAACAACATAAAAATATGAAAACTTGCACACAAAATTTGATACTTCCAAAACAACAAACTCATTGACACATGCACAAAGATAACAACTATGAAGAATAAAATATTATATTATATTTAAAGTTCAACTTTTAAAATACATACTTTACATGTATTTACATAAGCATTTTCTAAACAAAGCTCCCTCTATCATTCCTCTTTGTCCTCTCGATGTTGGCTACGATCATCTATGGCCACTGAAAAACATTTCTTTTGTTCTTCCCTGATAGTCTTGTTGACCTATTCTATTCTCCTCTATTTATGTTGTTCTGTTATTTTTTTCTCTATTATGTTCTTCTACTCCCAGCTATCCAAAATCTAGAAGCTTCCTTTAAAAAAAACTCCAAAATCCTATCTAAATCTTCTGCAACATTCAAAACCTACATAAATACCCCCAACTACCTATTTTGACTTCAAAATTTCCCGCCTAGTTTTCCCTTTTAATTTCTTTCGTTGCACTGCTCATTACATAGGCATGTCGGTAGGTATTACTACCCTCAAAAAAGACAAAAATAAATTTTAAAATTTTAAACTCCTATGGATTTCTTCATATGATATTAGTTGGGTAGATAATAAAAAAATATTTAAATAAAATGATACCCTTATATCAAACTACCTGGCTAGAAAAATTTGTGAGCCTCTGCTCACTATGTAAAGCTCTTTGTTGCTATAGGTTAAAGATTTGATTGTTGTGAGACAACAACTCTGTCATCTTGTGCTAACTGAAGTGTTTCCAGTTCTATTGGGCTTATCTATGTTGCATCTTCCACTAGTCTTCTGTTCCATTTTTCTAAATACTCACTACATTCTTTGCCCCTTGTCTTCCTAATCACTCTTAAGCCCAAAATATCTTCAATCTCCTGTCATGACTTCTTGGGTAGCTGCTCCTTCCATTTTTATAGTAATATTTTCTCTTCTTCATTCCATTGTGATGTATTTCCCTCATGGTAAGTATATAAATCTGAAACATTAAAAATCAGATAGATTTTCAAACCTTTAGGCAGCTCCAACTCATAGGCATTGGATGAAAACTTCTTGATGATTTTGCATTGTCCAATTTTTTTCCACTTGAGCTTGTTGTAGCATAGTTGGGAAACCTTTCCTTTCATAGATGTTCCAATACCATAACTCCAACTTCAAAATTATTTTCTCTCCTCTTTAAATTAGCATTCTCTTTATATTGTCGGTTGCTCCAACCAAGTTTTTCCCTCACTTGGTGGTGTAAATATTGCATATGTTTAGAAAAATCCTCTCCTTCAACACTTCTTTTATATCCCTCAATATTTGCAAGCTCTCTTAGTTTTTAAAAACCAGTAGGAATGTGCCCATATACAATCTGAAATAGAGTCTTTCCTCATTGTGTTCTTCATAGTCCAAGTACAAAATCCATGGTGACATCTTCCCATGGTTTCTCCATTATGGATAATGACTGATATAGGCATACATTTTGACTCCCTCATTTGGTATATTCATAAAATTAACATCCTTGCACAAATTTTCTGATTTCTATCCTTATCCTTGGTTAAAAATATCTTTCACTAAGTTGTTCCATTGTCTTATCAGCTCCAAAATGTCCAACTAAACCGGCACAATATTTTCCTCTCATAAAAATTTTCCTCATTGGTCCTTGAGGTATGCATATTTGTTGTCCTTTGAACAACAATCCATCTTGTATAAAATAATGCATCCAAGGTCTCCTATCAACAATAGAAGGCTTCATACATGTTATCCATGCATCTTTAAAATCCAAATAATCTTTATGTAACTCTTTAATGGCATCAAACTTAACTAATTCAACTCTCATTTCAGTCAACAATGTATCCCTCCTACTTAATGCATCCTCTCTTATCCTAATTTGATGATATCCACCTTTTAAATCAATCATTGCAAAGTATATATACTTTACCAAATAGTCCATGAGATCATCCATTCTTGGTAAAGGAAAACTATACCTTATTGTTATTTTATTGATGGCTTTTGAGTCCGTGCACATTCTCTATTCACCATCCTTCTTTGGTGCTAGCATAGTTGGTACCATGCATGGACTAAAGATCTCTCTAATTATCCCTCTTTCTAATAATTGTTGCACTTGTTTGTTCACTTCATTTTCTGCAGGTCTCAACCTATAGGCTGCCCTTTTGGGTAAAATTTCCCTTAGAATCAAATCAATATGATTGTTGATGCTCCTCATAGGTGGTAGTCCTTCCGGTAGCTACTTGGATATATTTTCACCAAACTCTTCAAGCAACTCCTTTGCTTCCAAAGGCATGTCACTGTTGTCCTTTGTTGCATCTACTTGTAACTCCTTGGGAACTACTAAAAAACATAGTTTCTCCCCTTTGACCTCTTTCAAGAACTGCTTCTGTGTCATGAGCATCATTCTTGGACCACTTTCCACCTCTTCTTCCTTAGTTGCCAATGGTGTAAGAGTATGTTTTCTTCCATTTTTCTCCAAAGGATAGGTTTTTTCTCTTCCATTATGGACTTGATTCCTATCAAACTGCCATGGCCTCCAAAAGAGTAAGTGACATACATCCTTGGGAATAATATTACACCACACCTCATCCTCATAAGTTCTTATTCAAAAATTAACTAAGCATTGTTGACCAACCCAGACTTGGTGCCCTTTTTGCAACCATGACACCTTGTAAGGGGTAGGGTGACCTTACCTTTTTATTCCCAAATTGTCCACAATTTCCACTGAAACTAAGTTATTAGTGCTCCCACTATCTATTATGACTTTGCAACATTTTCCACCTAATTTACATATTATTCTAAATAATTTTTTCCTTTACATAGGTTCATCTTCTTTTTTGTCTGGATTCAACAATGACCTCTTCATCATAAGTGTTTCTCCTCTATTAGGTTCATCTAGTTCACTAACACGCCCTTTAGATTCATTATCCCCTTTACTACATGAGCAATTTTTTCCCTAGTTCTCTTTCATCTTTCTAGTCTACATTGTGGGAATTCATAAAATCTATGGCCTAACTCTCCATAGTTAAAACATGTCCCTTGAAATCCTCTACCTTGGCCTCTTCCATATCCACCTCTACTTCTCATTGGGTATGGTCTTGATCTTGTTTCATCCTTCTCCTATTGACTTTTTGATGGGTTGGCCTCCTTCTAATGGATGTAATTTTTCTATTGTTGCACATCCCCTTTGTTGAATCCACTTTTACCTTTGTTTCTTCCTTGCTTCCTTGCCAATTTATCCTCAACCTTTAGAGCATACTGATATGCTTCTTCCACATTTCATAGCCTTATCATACTTATCTCATCTTGAATAATTAGGCTCAATCCATTAACATATATCTAGCCACCTTCTCATGCTCTAACTCATTATAGCGAGATCTGATGGAAATGTTGTAAAACTCATCTATATAGGCCTTCACACTCAACTCTCTTTATCTTAAATTCTATAGTTACTTGAGAATTCCAGGCTGATAATCATCAGGTAGAAATTTAGCCTTCATCTTGCTTACCATTCAATCCCATCTTGTGATCTTACCTCTTCCATTTATTTGTCTTTCATCTTGACCCTATTTCCACTAGAGTACGACATGAATTTTCAACCTCATTTGAGAAACCTTCACTCTTTTGGGGTCATCTACTTCATCATACTCAAAATATTCCTCCATCTCCATTATCCAATCAATTAGTTCATTTGGTTCTAAGCTTCTTGAGAAGCTTGGTAACTCCACCCTCGTTCCTTTCCTAATGTTTGAAATAGCTCTTATAAGTCTTCTTTCACTTGCATCCATATCTCCATTTGTATTTTCACCTTCTTGTTCAGCCATATCTGCTCAGGTCCTTTGTCATCTTCACTTCCACTTTCTTCATATGCTCTATCTCTTCTCATTCCACATTATAATGCATTCATTCTTTCTTGAATTTCCCTTAGGGTTTCCAAAACCTCATCTATTCTTTATGTTGCCTCTACAGCTACAACCTATGCCATCCTTCTCCTTGGAGGCATCTTGCTACTCTAACTCACCTTCTTTGCTTTTCCTTCTTACTATAGTCTTCCTTGTTGCAATATCCCTTGTCGTAGGGACACACCCATAGTTCACTCAAAAGGGATTACTCTAATCCCAATATCATGCCACTATCCATCTTCCTAGAGTTATAGTTTTTATTTGATACCATGCTGATGGAACCCACCCCCTTGTAGGCACCCAAAAACCCACTTTAAAATAAGAAAATTGGTGGAAAAGGAAGGCTTTGTTGCTATAAGCAACCTCACATAAACTTTACAAAGGTTTGCATACGAGCTGCAGATTAAACAATTAATTTTGGAAGCATAAATACAACTACAAAGGCACTGTAAACTAAGTTGTAGAAAAAATATATTGTTGTTGTGGATACCTGCAACGCTAGCTATAGGTGACTGTTCAAAATTTCAACAACATAAAAAGCTTAAAACTTGCACACATCATTTGATACTTCTAGAAAAAAAAAACTCATAACCCATATAATCCATAGACACATACATAGAGATAACATCTATGAAGAAGAAAATGTTATATTATATTTAAAGTTCAACTTTTACACACTTTACATGCATTTACTTAAGCATTTCTTGAACAAAGCTCCCTCTGTCATTCCTCTTTGTCCTCTTGCTGTTGGCTACAATCCTCTATGGCCACTAACAAAAAATTTCTTTTGTTATTCCTTGATAGTCTCTATTGTCCTCTTCTATTCTCCTTTATTTCTACTGTTTTGTTCTTTTTTTTTTCTGTTCTATTCTTCTTCTCCCATCGATTCAAACTCTAGAAGCTTCCTTCAAAAAAAAAAATCCAAAATCCCGCCTAGATCTACTACAATGTTCAAAAATTTACATAAATACCCCCAACTACCTATTTTGACTTCAAAATTTTCCACCCAATTTGTTCTTTTAATTTATTTCATTATGTTGCTCATTAAATAGGCATGCAGGTAAGTATTACTACCTTCAAACAAGATAAAAATGAATTTTAAAATTTTAAACTCCTATTGCTTTCTTCATGTGATATTAGCTGGGTAGATAATAAAGAGGAATTTAAATAAAATGATTCCCTTGAATCACTATGAAGGCTAGCCTACCCCTGATTCAAATGTAAGTAATTAGTTAGATCCTACACTTGGTTCATTAAGGCCAAGCTCTAGAAGTAAGAAAACAAGAAGTATAAAAGAAATATATGATCAAGATCAAGATAATGCAGCTCTATGTTCAAATTTTTCTTTATTGTCTCATGATCCAATATATTTTCAAGAAGCAGTGGAAGAAGATAATTGGATCAAAGCAATGGATGAAGAAATTGATTCTATTGAAAGAAACCAAACATGGGAATTAGTGGATCTACCTGAAGGTAAAGATTCTATAGGAGTTAAATGGGTCTATAAGACTAAGTTTATAGTTGAAGGTAAAGTTGAAAAACATAAATATAGATTAGTTGCAAAAGGATTTTCACAATAGTATGGGATTGATTATAATGAAACATTTGCTCCAGTTGCTAGGATTGATACAATTAGGACTATTTTAGCAATAGCTGCACAAAATAATTAGAAGGTTTATTAAATGGATGTAAAACCTGCTTTCTGAATTATTTTCTTGAAGAGCTTTATGTTCAACAACCTCTAGGATATGAGGTATATGGTCATCAAAATAAAGTGTGTAAATTGAAAAGAGCACTTTCTAGTTTGAAACAAGCACCAAGGGAATGGTATGGGTGATCCCACAATACTGGTTTACAATTTCTGGGAGATCCAGATTTTTGCTTAAATCGCATATTTTTAGACAATATAATGATTTAAGCCTTGAAAAGTTTCATTTAAAGGATTTCAATTGAAGAGGGTTTGATTGAATCACCTTAGATAAAACCCCCTCAGATAGAACCCCACTAGTTTTAAACCATACCTATAACGGAGTCTCCTTTACACCTATCAAAATGCTGATAAAAACCCACTTTTGATTTACCTTTTGAGGGATCAAATGAATTCATTTAAAATTTATTTTTTGTAAGTATTTAGTCCTTATTATAAGCTTCCCAAAAAGTATAAATTTAAATAAATTTAATTTTATTATTATATTTATTTTTTATTTCTTGTGAGTGTAAGTTTTTCACCAAAAATCAAGCTCTTTGTTCGACACATGTGGAAAAATAGAAGATTATAAAAAAAAATTTGAAAAATATCAGTGCACTAGATATTGAAGTCCTTGATCCAACAACAAAAATTATGTTGTATACAATCCACCTATGTCTAAATTGTAATTGGTTTGACTTTGAAACTTTATTAAGGAAAAAAAATTCAATAAAACACTATGAAACCAAATGAAAGTGCTAGATATCGTAGTAACAAATCTAAATTTGAAAAAAATATAATTTTATCCTTCATGGAAAAAAAGTTATGTTGTACACAGTGAGTATCACTCCTTAAAAATTTTGTTTACTGAAATAAACTAGATTTTGAAGGATATGGAAAAAGAAGTGTAGTATGATTCCCAAAAAATTGAAAAAAATATATTTAAAATCTATAGACAAATGTCACAAATAACTAGTTTGCATTGTCTTCAAATTCCTCACAGTTTGGCTGCTATAGGTTCTCGAAAGTGAAGATTTAGTTAAAAAAAATCAATCATTGTCCAGTTTGGCCAAAAATTGTAAACTAATATTATGGGATCATTCGTATAGTAGGATTAATTCATATTTGATAAGTAATAGATTCAATAGAAGTAACAATGAGCCCACATTGTATACACAGACCAATGAACAAGGTCAAATTTTGATTGTGAGTCTATATGTTGATGATTTAATTTTCAGTAGAGATTTGTCTGCAGACATGCTCAAGTTAGCCTTAATCAAAGAGTTTGAAATGAAAAATTTAGGCTTAATGAGATACTTCTTAGGCATTAAAATCATTCAATATGATAAAGGAATCTTTATTTTTTAGTATAAGTATGTGAAGGATGTATTGAGAAGATTCACAATGTTACAAGCAATCCAACATCAACTCTAATTGCTATAGGAAAAAACTTAGCAAAGAAAATAAAGTGCCAAATTTTGATCCAACTATGTTCAAAAGACTTGTTGGAAGTCTAATGTATCTTACAACTACAAGGCCATATATCATATATGGAATTATTTTAATCTCGAGGTTCATGGATTCACCTCAAGATTCTCATTGGCAAGTTGGAAAGACCAACTGTCATGGGGCCAAGCCTCCGTGCGGCACTGGCGTTCTTTTCTTCACTTGTCACTGGGAATCAAGTGCGCCCAGGAGCCTGGACTACGCCTCCAAACCACCAAGTCAAAACCCTGCAACACACCAACTCGGCAATATACCAATGCACAGCGGAATACTTACTCTAACAATGCAACCAAATATGTTCAATGCAATGCAAGAGCCCAATTCATACACAAAAGATAACTCAACACAGATATGGGGTAAATGGATAGCTTTATTGATATCAAATGTCCCTTGGCCCGTATTACATCAATTGTAACCTTATGTTGTTACTCACTACCCTGAGCTCTTCCCACTGAGCTCAAATACAGTTCCCACCCCTAAGTTTGCACCAACTCTTCAAGCACCGATCTGACTTGATCTCGACCCTTGGTCTGTTGCTCTTCACGTTGATTCCAAACTCTGCGATCACCCCTGACCACTCTGGAACTGCCCTGAGAACCACCCACTGATTCCCACCTCCAAGACCCAGGTTCCCCTTCTTAGGAACTCCAAGTCCGGCTCAACTCACTGCTGCAATGCTGGCTGACCTTCTTACCAACTCAACACTACAACACTGACCCAATCTCCCTGCACTGATCACTGGCTCAACACTAGCACTTAGATCACCTTGCCTGAACGGGGAGCGCCGTCAGGACTTCGCAAAGAGAACACAACAACAGCTTGGTGCGTATAGCACTTGTATGCGGCGTCAATAGACATATGCCGCATATATAAGCTATTTGTACGAATCCCAGACCACGGTAGGATGCACCCGAACATTCGCCGGATCCCCCACTTACTGTCTTTCTGGATTCACTCCTTTGAATTCCGCCGAACACCCCCATCTCTGGATTTTCAGCGTAGGAACTCCGCCTAACTCCAGCAGTTATGCATTTTCGGCCCAGGAAGTCTGTGTTGCTTTTAGAACTCCCCCTTGACTTAGCTCGGAAGTCTCCATGATGCCTGCGCATGACACCACTTCAACACCCCTCATTTGGTTCAACCTGACATGGGGCAACATATTACCACGTCCTGGTTCTATGAACCCGAGCTCGGACCCACTCCTAACTCGCCTCGGCTTGCACTCTTTTGCCTTAGCCTACATTCTATTTGAGTCCCTGACATCAACCCCGTTTGTTTACTCCTGGCTCATCCCTTGGATAGCCCAACTCGCATGGCCCAATACTTAGGCAACTCGCGGCCCCTTACATCCTCCCCCACTCAAAACAGGCGACGCCCTCGACGCCGGCAACACTGTCCATGACATCTGCTGCGGAGGTACTCCCCTTCCTCTGATCCTTGACCACCTTAGAAGAATGTGATGGAGTCCTTCTCTAGGAACTCCAACACCTTATCCTCATACTTCCACAAACTCTCAGCTCGCTCCCAAGTAGCTTCATCTCTGGGCTGGCCCTGCCAGTGAACCAAGAATTCCTTCCACTTCTTGTTACCAAACCCACGCTCCTTTACAGCAATCACCTCTTGCACCTCTAAACCCGGCCTGTCCAAGACATGATCTGGTCCCCTTGTCGGCACATTCCTGCTGCTATCCAACTTATCCTCATGATATGGTTAGAGCTGGCTCACATGAAAGACATTGTGCACTCGCATGTGAGCTGGCAACCTCAGCTTGTAGGCAACCTTCCCAACTCGTTCCAACACTGTGAAGGGTCCATCCCATCTTCTTACCAATGCTGAACTCAACCCCTTGGGAGGTTTAAACTGACTCGGATCCATCTTCAAGAAGACCCTGTCGCCCACCTTAAACTCAAGATGCATCCTCCCAGAGTCTGCATACCTCTTCATCCTCTCGGCAGCCTTGACCAAGTTGTGCCTAGCCAAATCAACCTAATCTTGCCAAGATCTCAATCTCTCCTCTGCACCTGGACATGAACTCATGTATCCACTCAACACTGTGTGAGGAGTTAGTGGCTGCTGGCCCGTCGCCAACTCAAACGGCGAAAACTGACTCGATGCACTCTTCTGCATGTTGTAGCAAAACTGAGCTGAGTCCAACAAGCCCGGCCAGTTGGATTGGTCCGCCCAAACAAAGTGCCTGAGGTAATCCTCCAGAATTGCATTGATTCTTTCTGTCTGCCCATCCGTCTCAGGATGATGACTGGTAGACATTAGCAACTTTGTCCCAATCAGCTTGAACAACTCGACCCAAAATGCACTGGTGAACCTGGTGTCCCTATCACTTATTATACTGAGTGGCACACCCCAATGCTTCACAACATTCCTAAAGAAGTAGTCTGCAGCATCCTCCGCCCTGCACGGTGCCTTGCACAGAACAAAAATGGCATACTTGGAGAATCTGTCGACCACCACCATCACACTGCTAAACCCATCCACCTCTAGGAGACCCGTGATAAAGTCCATACTAACACTGGCCCACGGTCTCACTGGAACAGGTAGGGGTTGCAACAATCCTCCTGGAGGTCTTGTTACCACCTTGTCTTGCTGGCATATGAGGCAGCTCCTGACATACTCATCTACATCATGCCTCATCCTTGGCCAATAGAAACCCCTTTCAAGCAATGCAAGAGTCCTCTTCTGCCCAGGGTGCCCAGCCCACTGGCTGTCATGACACTCGCCTAAGAGTTCTCTTCTCAAATTCTTCCACTTTGGGATATAGACTCGATCCTGGGTGAAGACCAACATCCCATCCCTGATGCTGAACTTCCGAGTCCTCCCCTCCTTAGCCTGTCTGAAGAGCTCGGCTGCCTGAAGATCCATCACATACCCTTCTTTTATGGATTCCAATACTGTCTCGAATAGCACAACCCTGCTCTCTCCAGCCTCTGGTACCACTTCCTCCACTGCAGCTAACTGAGTCTTCCTGCTTAGAGCGTCCGCCACAACATTTTGTTTCCCAGGGTTGTAGACGAGCTCAAAATCGAACTCAGCCAGGAACTCTTGCCACCTGGCTTGCTTTGGAGTCAACTTGGCCTGCGTCTTAAAGTAGGTTGAAGACACATTGTCTGTCTTAACCACAAACTGCGTACCCAAAAGATAATGCCTCCACACATAACCTCAGTGTTCCATCCTTCTTCATCTCAATGTCCCGTGATGCCATTAGTGGATCTACCTGAAGGTAAAGATTCTATAGGAGTTAAATGGGTCTATAAGACTAAGTTTACAGTTGAAGGTAAAGTTGCAAAACATAAATATAGATTAGTTGCAAAAGGATTTTCACAATAGTATGGGATTGATTATAATGAAACATTTGCTCCAGTTGCTAGGATTGATACAATTAGGACTATTTTAGCAATAGCTGCACAAAATAATTAGAAGGTTTATTAAATGGATGTAAAACCTTCTTTCTGAATTATTTTCTTGAAGAGCTTTATGTTCAACAACCTCTAGGATATGAGGTATATGGTCATCAAAATAAAGTGTGTAAATTGAAAAGAGCACTTTCTAGTTTGAAACAAGCACCAAGGGAATGGTATGGGTGATCCCACAATACTGGTTTACAATTTCTGGGAGATCCAGATTTTTGCTTAAATCGCATATTTTTAGACAATATAATGATTTAAGCCTTGAAAAGTTTCATTTAAAGGATTTCAATTGAAGAGGGTTTGATTGAATCACCTTAGATAAAACCCCCTCAGATAGAACCCCACTAGTTTTAAACCATACCTATAATGGAGTCTCCTTTACACCTATCAAAATGCTGATAAAAACCCACTTTTGATTTACCTTTTGAGGGATCATATGAATTCATTTAAAATTTATTTTTGTAAGTATTTAGTCCTTATTATAAGCTTCCCAAAAAGTATAAATTTAAATAAATTTAATTTTATTATTATATTTATTTTTATTTCTTGTGAATGTAAGTTTTTCACCAAAAATCAAGCTCTTTGTTCGACACATGTGGAAAAATAGAAGATTATAAAAAAAAATTTGAAAAATATCAGTGCACTAGATATTGAAGTCCTTGATCCAACAACAAAAATTATGTTGTATACAATCCACCTATGTCTAAATTGTAATTGGTTTGACTTTGAAACTTTATTAAGGAAAAAAATTCAATAAAACACTATGAAACCAAATGAAAGTGCTAGATATCGTAGTAACAAATCTAAATTTGAAAAAAATATAATTTTATCCTTCATGGAAAAAAAGTTATGTTGTACACAGTGAGTATCGCTCCTTAAAAATGTTGTTTACTGAAATAAACTAGATTTTGAAGGATATGGAAAAAGAAGTGTAGTATGATTCCCAAAAAATTGAAAAAAATATATTTAAAATCTATAGACAAATGTCACAAATAACTAGTTTGCATTGTCTTCAAATTCCTCACAGTTTGGCTGCTATAGGTTCCCGAAAGTGAAGATTTAGTTAAAAAAAATCAATCATTGTCCAGTTTGGCCAAAAATTGTAAACTAATATTATGGGATCATTCGTATAGTAGGATTAATTCATATTTGATAAGTAATAGATTCAATAGAAGTAACAATGAGCCCACATTGTATACACAGACCAATGAACAAGGTCAAATTTTGATTGTGAGTCTATATGTTGATGATTTAATTTTCAGTAGAGATTTGTCTCCAGACATGCTCAAGTTAGCCTTAATCAAAGAGTTTGAAATGAAAAATTTAGGCTTAATGAGATACTTCTTAGGCATTAAAATCATTCAATATGATAAAGGAATCTTTATTTTTTAGTATAAGTATGTGAAGGATGTATTGAGAAGATTCACAATGTTACAAGCAATCCAACATCAACTCTAATTGCTATAGGAAAAAACTTAGCAAAGAAAATAAAGTGCCAAATTTTGATCCAACTATGTTCAAAAGACTTGTTGGAAGTCTAATGTATCTTACAATTACAAGGCCATATATCATATATGGAATTATTTTAATCTCGAGGTTCATGGATTCACCTCAAGATTCTCATTGGCAAGTTGGAAAGAGAATACTGAGATATGTTGTAGGAACAATAGGATATGGAATTTTATATTCCAAAACTAATGATTTTAATTTGGTTGGTTACACAGACAGTGATTTTGCAAGTAGCATAGATGATAGGAAGAGTTCTTATGGACATATCTTTCATTTTGGATCTGGAGTTGTCTCATGGGCATCAAAGAAGCAACCCATAGTAACAATTTCATCAGCTGAAGTAGAGTATGTATCTACAACTACCGCATCATGTTAAGCAATATAGATGCATCAATTTTTATTAGATTTGTTGCATAATCAAGAAGAATCAACAACAATCTTTTGTGATAACAAGTCAAAAATTTCATTATCAAAAAGTCATGTTTTGCAAAAAGGATCAAACACATTGATACAAGGTAGCATTTCATCTAAGAGTTGGTCAACAAAGGAGAAATATGCCTTGAATTTTCTAGATTTGAAGATCAATTAGCATACATTTTTACTAAGGTATTACCAAAAGAAAATTTTGAGTATCTACGATAAAGACTAGGTGTTATTGATGTTGAAGCAATCAGTGGTGAAAATTAAAGGGTATTGTTGGAAGTAATTTCTCCACTCATAATTTTTGACCACTGACAGAAATCTGGTTTCTCCAGCGCATTTTGCAATATGCATTTACTCCATTTTCAATCACATTTACTGCACCTGTAATCAACTTGACTCCAGTGCCCACAATCCAATTTCTCCATTGTTTGCAATCAAATTTTGACTTATCTTTTGCAGCTATCTCTTTCCACGCAAGGAGTTCTTATCCTTATCATATCCACGAACTAATGTTTACACAACCTTTAATCAAGTATAAATAAAGTTGCTTGCCAATGTATTAGTTAGATAATTTGAGAGTTGTAAATCTGATAAATCACAAATATCTCTCTATATTTTGTAATAGAAGAATAGTAAAATACATTTTGTATGTTTTAGCATATGTTTGTCTCATTTACATTGTCTCTTGAGTTAGTTTTTTTGTGCATATTGTCCTCTAATTAGCCTAGACTGGCATTAATCTTTCACATTTTGACTATGTATATTGAGCAACTGGTCATTCTATGGACATGCTTCTATCTACCAAGACATCTAGGTAACCATTAAAAATTCTCTCTACTTCTGTAGCAAAGGAATCTATATACATGATGTATACTTGAAGACAATCTTACACATCAGTTAGCAAGAATACGATTCTAGGAAAATTCACCACAAACAATTCATGGACGGAAAAATCACCGCAAGAAATTCACCACCACGAAAAATTAACAACATTAACATTTTTAAATATATATTAAAAAATATTAATGGAGATAATTTTTCGCCATCGTGAATTGTTGGTAGTGAATTTTACTTGATGGTGAATTTGTCATGGCAGTGAATTTTCCCATGGTGAATTGCTGGTGATAAATTTTCCATCGTTGAATTGTTGGTGGTGAATTTTTCGTATGACCAAGAATACATCCCTTATTCATTGCAATAGAACTCTACCTTATTTCATTTTCTATACCTTCTGCATGTGACCTCATCAAGAAAAAAACCTTGAAGTCTGCATCTTCAATTTCTTCTTCTTTATTGATTGTAATCTTATATCTTTAGTGATTCAATTGTTTGTTGTTGAGAGTAGACAATTCTAACACAAAATACCTTAGCTATTCTAGACTCAACTTATTTGTTTGTTTTTGAATTCAAGATTAGATAACAAAAACCTTTATGATAATAGAGGATGACTATCTTTAACACTGACCTTTGGATATCATTAAGAATAGTTGGAAAAATTTTTGTTTTAGGTTTTGCAAGAGGAATATCAAATTATAGTCATCATTGTCTCCAAAAATTGGAGGTCTCTTTCATTTCTTAGATGTCTTACAAGTGGACTGAGCCTACTTCTTACTGCCAACTTCACATGAGCATAGTAGGAAATCTGTACCAAATGTAGCCCTCTGATTCTTTTGGTAGAAATCCTCTTCAGCTTGGCATTATTATTCCGAAGGGGGGGAAAATAGTAGTAGTATTTTGGCATTGTTTCTTTATGTACCTTAATTTGGCTATTTCTTGTGTAAAGCACATGGTGGTTAAGATATTGAAAGGTAATGACTATATGCATATAAAATGCTACCACACCACCAAATTTTGGGTTCTCTTACTCAAGAATTGAATTTCCCTCATCATGAGAAACATCTATTAATTTTATCTGAAGCTTAGAGTTATGAATAAATGGCAATGGAATACACAAAATATAGTACTTTCTATCATCTATTCAAGTAACAAAAACACTGATAAAAATAGAAGAAGGGGGAGACAAAGTCCTATTCAAATAAAAACATTGATTATGTTGTAATTATTCAAACCTCTATAGCTAGACTACTCTTAACATCACGTATACAATAATGTGCTATCTATTATTCAACACAAAGATGTAAATGCTAACTAAAATCCCCAAATATTTGGCTACATTTCCTACATATCTGACAGTCTCAGCCAAATATTTGTCAATCAAGCTATATGACATTGAATCCTTTTTTGTAGAATTCAAATTTGATTCTCGATAATTCCTTTTTCAATGCATCCACCACCGTCATCTCAATTGTGTAGTATTCCATTTAAATATTTTTCTCCTCAATTTTTTCATGGATGAAATGGTATTGTACCCCTATATGTTTAAACCTTTTGTGATACTTTGAATGCTTTGTGATGGCTATGCAACTTTGGCTATCACACATCAACATTGTTGGATGGGTCTGAGTAAACCTAATATTCTGAAACAATCTTCTCAACCAAATCAATTATTTTGCAGTTTCACATGCTACTATATATTCTACTTTTGTGTTGGAGAGAAAAATGGTTGGTTGTTTCTTACTTTCCCACAAAACTACAACTCCACTAAGGATAAAATAGAAAGCTAAAATTGATTTCTTGCTATCAATGTCCCCTGCCCAATCTACATCACAATAACCTGTAAGTTACAGAGATTTTTCAGAACTCCCAGTGAATGTGACCTCATGATTAGTTGTTCCTTGAATATATCTAAAAATTCTTTTAATTGTTTCCCAATGTTGTGGTCTAGGATAGCTAGAAATTTGGCTCACCATGCTTACAGCGTGTGCAATATCAAGTTTTATAGAAACCATTGCATACATTAGGCTCCTGGTGGCATTTTGATATGGAATTGTACTCATATAACTTTCTTCCTCTTGTGTTCTAGGACACATTTCCAACAAATGTTTCTTACCTACTTCCATTTGAGTGCTTATAGGTTTGCAATCTTCCATCCTAATTTTCTTGAGAATTTTCCTAATGTACTTGTCTTGATTAAGATGTATTTTCCTCTTTTCTCTATGTCTTAATATTTGAATACCCAAGCAATAATGAATCTCACCATAGCTGGTCATTTCAAATTCTGCAACTAAGTGAGATTTAAACAAGTCTAACATCTTAAGATCATTACACAAAATGATGGTTTCAGCTACATATAAGGCTAAAATGATCATTGAATCACCAATATGTTTGATTTGCACATTTGAATCAACATTGCAACTCATGTATCCTTCATTTTGGAGAAACCCATCATTATGTTCATACCATGCTCTTGAGGACTATTTCAGTCCATACAATATATTTTGTAGCTTGCATACCAATTTGTTCCTTTCCCTCTTGTATGTAGTCTTTTTCCTTTTCCATATAAAATTATTCCTTTAAGGAACCATGTAAAAATGTTGTTTTTATAGCTAACAAATGCACATGAAGATCCAAGGTTGATGTAATTGCTAACAAAACTCTTATGGATGTTATCTTGACTACAAGGAAGAATTTGTCATAATAATCCAAACCTACAATTTGGGAGTAACCTTTTGCCACCAAACTGGCCTTGTAGCGGTCTATTGATCCATCTGACTTATACTTTTTCTTGAATAACCATTTACACCCAATTACTCTGCTTTTGAGTATAAGACTTGTTAGTTCTCAAGTCTGATCTTTAATAAGTGATTGATATTTAGTGTCCATTGCTTTCTTCTAGTCTACTGCATAAATGATTTTATGTGCTTCTTGCACACTGAGTGGTTCATAAATTTCTACATGAAGGGCATATGATTCTAATGCTTTTTGAGTGGTCTTTCATGGTCTTATTGATCTTCAAAACTGTTGCTCACCTTGTACTTATTTTGTGGGCTTTGTGGCTATAACTTGTAATTGTCTTACTGGAGTCGAATCCTTATATTCAAATTCTTCATTAGATCGAAGATCATAGAACCTTATTTTTGAATCCTTAGCATTTTGCATCTCTGTTGATTTATGCAAAACTAGACTTTTGTCAAAAATGATGTCTCTTCTTATTAGAATCTCATGTGTTATAGGATCATAAATGTGATATCCTTTTGAATTGACGTTGTATCCAACCATTATACATTTCTTTCTCTTATCATCTAGCTTCCTTTATTCTTGATCTAGTATGTGTGCATATGCAAAGCTCAAGCAAAAATATCAAACCACTAATACTTGGCTTGATTCCATGCCATGCCTCTTAAGGTGTCTTCATATGCAATGTAATAGTTGGCAACCTATTTTGTAAATATGTTGCAATAGAAATTGCTTCAGCCCCAAAAAATAATGGATAATCCACTACTTTTAAGCATGCATCCGGCACTTTCAACAAGATTATTGTTCCTTCTTTCTACCACACCATTTTGTTGTGGCGAATAAGGAACAATGTACTCAAGTTTGATCCCTTCCTTTGCATATAAAATTTTGAAATAATTTGAGGCATATTCACCCCCATTATCACATCTAAGTCATATCAAAGGGTTTCCTGAGTACTTCTCACCAAATGCTTTAAAAATCTTAAACAGTTTCTAATGCACATGATTTATTTTTGAGAAAATAAAAAAACACCATTCTAGAGAAATCATCAATAAAGGTAATAAAATACCTTGCCCCTTTGTGTGATATTGTTTGCATTGGACCGCAAATATATGAATGTATGAGTTCCATTTGCTCATTAGCTCTTGTTTCTCATTTCTTTGAGAATGGGAATCTATGTTGCTTTCCCAAAGAACAACCTTCACACACTCCCAACTCCATAGGTAAAGGAATATTTAAATCCTCTACAAGTTGCTCACATTTTAATACCTCAAGGGAATGTGTATTTGCATGTCCAAATTTATGATGCCAAAGCACTGAATTTGATTTTTCATTATCTGTTACGTTGTCAACACCACTTTAGTTATTGTTGCACATAACTTGTACAAATTTCCATCTCTTACTCTCTTAGCAATAGTAACTCCTTCCCCATTCTTTAGAACAAACACCTTGCTATCAAATTGTGTAAATATTCTAGCATTGGTAATCTTACGTACTGATAAAAGACTTTTTTGCTAGAGTAGGGAAATACCACACATCTTGGATTTTCTTATGTGCACCATCTAACATGTTCAGTGAGACATTTCCAAATCCTATCATCTCAAGCTTGTTGTCATCTCCAAGATTGACAATCTTCCCTTTGGGTACTTCTTTGTATGATGTAAACCAACCTCTTTGAGGTCATATGTTGAGTTACTCCTGAATCTAAATGACAAAACTTTGAAACACTAGAATTTGGGGATGTGATAATTGAAAACAATTGTTCTTCATCATTGCTTGAAGTCGTGTTAGCTTTGAAGCTACCTTACTTTCCTTTACCTCATCTGCCCAATCTAACTAGTTTTTTCATTGTTTTTTAAAATGTCCAGGAGCCCCATAGTGAAAACAATTTCCCTTCTTTTTCTCCTCCTTTGTGTCTTTACCATTCTTTGATACATTGGACTAAGAGGGATGAAATTTTCTTTCACTCTTCTTCTTTTCTTTGCCCTTGTCTACTATTGAAAATAAGGTTGTAGGGTTCTCAACATTCAAACCCACATCTTTCCTTCTAATTTCTTCTTGAAGTAGTGTTGATATTACATAAGGAAAATCAAGGTTAGCTTAAGTGCTCAGTGTTACTACCACTTCGGAATAGGATTCTAGCAAACTCCCAAGAAGCATCATAATAGTGTCTTCGTCTGCAATTACTGACTTACACACCGCCAATTGATTTTTGAGAGATTTCAACTAGTTTGTGTGGTCTGATATCTTATGTGATTCTTGCATCTTTAATTGAAAAGAAATTCTTTGAAGATATAGTCTTGTACTAACTTCATTTGATTCATATAATTTAATCAATTGATCCCAAGCATCATTTGTTGCTTTTTCCTCACTGAGATGCAAAAGCACATTATCACTCAAACTTAAAAGTATACAAGACTGAGCCTTACCTTACTTTGACTCACACTTACTGATGAAATATGCATCCTAGGTGGGTTTAGTTGTAAGATGGAGGAGACACACAGAGATAGAAATACAAACACACAGATTTAGAAATAGGAAAACTACCTCAACTCTTGCTACTACATGCCTCCTATTGCTTGCTTATAAATATTACAATTGCCTCTTTTATAGAGGTATTTGGAAGTTGTGGGAAAGTTATGGATAGGCATATGCATTTAATATTTTCTCTTGTCTAGTAGATTTTTTTGGAAGCAAATCATTGTAGAATATGTATTTATTATTGGTTTGTGGATGCTATAGCTTGGTCAACTAGAGACAGCGAAAGTGTTAACAATTCTAGTGGATAATTAATTTACCTACCAACATCCCCCCATAAATTAATTATTCTTATAATTTCAAATATCCTCCCATAAACTTGAAAAGATGGGTCCCGACCTACAACCTTATTAGGTACCTATTTACATTCAATTAATCACTAGTACAATGATGAACAAATGGTAATCATCTTCATACTATTGTAATTTACTTTATTGAACATTCAAAATATCTTCAAGATCTATAGATCTCTTTCCAACTATCACCAACTCGTCCCACTGTTGCGACAGTCATTCAAACCTTGTTTTTTAGAACTTCAAGTTAGAAGTCTTTATGCTTTCTATAGCTTTCCATTTTTCTTGATGTCTTACAAGACCATGACATTTCAAACCTTTAGACCTTTCTTGATTTCTATCATCTTTGACATATGAACATTTGCACTTGAACATCGTTTTGAACATACTTGTCAACTTTTTCCAATTCGATCCAAAAACCCATCCACAATTCATTTCCATACATCCTATCATAGATTCTTTTTCCCAATCTCTATTCCAACAAGTCTTTTCAAAATAATTTTTCAAACCACAAATTCTACATGGATGTAAATCCCAATATTTATTTTTTATATGACCTTTCCTGTTACAATGTAAACAGTGCACATATTGTTTTTCTTGAGCAAATTTGTTTGTACTTGTGTCATTTCCTTTACTTGCAATATATCCAAGGCCTTCAAATTTTGGCCTCATAATTGGCTCAATCAATTCTTTCATTCCTTGACCATACTTTCCCAATCCTTTATATTTATAACCCATTTTCTTCATTATTTTCAAACCAACATTATTTTCATTACAATTAACATGATTTACAAACACACTATTACATTCATCTCTACGTTCTTTATCATAAGAACTTCAGCTACATCACACAAATCAATTGATTCATTGGCTGGACTACACAAGTCTTTTGCATCACACGAAGCATCACATACAAATGGTTTTGACTTGAGATATTTATTTGCTTCTTTCAATTTTATTATTTCATTCTTCTGTAAACTATTTTCTTCTTCTAATCCTTTTAGCTTTTCTTTCATTTCATCAAATAGCTTTAATCTTTCCTCTAGAGCTTCATTCTTTGTTTTAACATTTCTCAATTCAATTTCAAGATCATACATTTTTATCAATTGTCCAGTTTTTTCTATAGAAACTTGCTAAACAAATTTCTGAAATTCTTTGAGTTCTTCTAAACCATCTTTCTTTTTCTTTAACTCTTTTTCCAACTTTACCCATTGAATCAAATAATTTAAACTCACCTTATTGTTTTCTTGATTCCACTACGCCAATTTCTCTATTTTTCTTCTCTTCTTTAATTTCTTCTTCATGGTTAACAACACTTTAACAATTATAAAAACAACAATCCAATTTTCCTTTGATAGCTATGAACAAGTTTGCACCATTATCTTTTATGCGACTTCTTTTTTCTTTCGTAAACAACACCATTAAAAACGGATTACTAACACACTTTGTCTTCTTGCTCTAACACAACTCTGGCAAACACAATCAATCTTTTTATAAGAAAATAGCAATTACCTTTCTTTCCTCGAGACTTCACAAAACTGCAACATCTTGAATTCATGCATATTCTTCACTTCATTGCTAAGAATCAAAACTAACCTCCCTTGATGGCGGATCTCTCTTTTCGTTCTTCGATGTCTCGGTCAAAAACCACCTTCAAGCTGGTCTTAAATCTTCCATAATCCTTTCCTTCTCATCTCATCCAAATCAGAAACTGAACATAACTCAACCACGTTCAAAGTCTCACAAGCACCTTTGTTGCTGGACTGACTTTACAAGACATAGTTTATCCTTAACAGATTACAAAACAAAAAATATCTCCTTATATGAATATTCTTTCCAAAACTACGATGAGTTGTGTGACAGCTTCAACTTTGATTGTGATTTGAACTACAATTTATTTTCTTTAGACATGACAATATCTACTTTTGACACCAACAGTATTTACGTATTGAGACTCTTTGATTTCAACTTCTCAAAATGAAAACATACAATTGCATTCACCTCTTCATATTTTGAATTAAAGACATTTTCATCCAAACTTGACAACATTGATTTATTTCCTGAAAACAACACGATTTTTTATCAACAAACAATCACCTTTCTTAAAGAACATCATCTAGTTTAGCAACTTTTTCTTCGACTGCTCTTTGATCTCCTTCCCTTCAGCCACTCCACCTCTGCACAGTGGCTTTGAAACACCTGCAACATCAACTTTGCAATAAACACCTTCAGGCAGAATCTTCAAACATCAAACCTTCAAAAACTGCCATGTAACTTGTCTGAAGAATGCGATCTCCAAGCTGCGATGAGGGCTTTCAGATATTATGGACTGCGATATGCAACAGCTGCAGCTTATTCTTTATACCAGCAGAGCGTTCAGCACACAATAACAACAATGATTTAGACAGCCATCTTCAATCTTCTGGCAATCTTCAGATCTGCTCTGATAAGCTTGACACCCAAGATCTTCAGCTTGCTCTGATACCAGTTTGTAGGTTGAAGGAGACACACAGAGATAGAAATACAAACACACAGATTCAGAAACAAGCAAACTAGCTCAACTCGTGCTACTACACGCCTCCTATTGCTTGCTTATAGAGACTACAATCGCCTCTTTTATAGAGGTCTTTGGAAGTTGTAGGAAAGTTATGGACAGTCATATACATTAAATGTTTTCACCTGCCTAGTAGATTTTTTTGGAAAACAGGTCATTCTAGAATATGTATTTATTATTGGTCTGTGGATACTATATCTTGGTCGACTAGAGACGGCGAAAGTGTTGACAATGCTGGTGAATAGTTAATTTACCTACCAGCATTAGTCTCAGTGCCTTCAACTATATTGAGCAGGTCTTTATAGAGGATTATGCATTGCCTCATATTATGATATATGATTTCCCAAGTATTTTGGATGATCAACTGTTCCTATAAAGACCCCTGACTTTTGTGGGTTATGCTGTAGTCAACTGCGTGAATTTGGAAGGAAAAGACCAGTTTCCATGATGAAGATCATTACCAGTTTGGAAATGGCATTGGCCTTCTTCATGCAGATCATTGTTCGTCTCCAAGAATCGCTCACTTCACAACAACGATGATCTCATGCAGATTTTCTTCGAGAACTTCAGCCCCGGCAGTCCCATCTGTATACTTTCGTCTGAAAACAGCCAACTTCCCTTCTACTTGGCAAGGATCGGCAGCACCATTGTTACACAAGTTGTCTCCTTAAGCATATATGAGAGGCAGTCGCTTCATGTCCATGCCTTAACATTACCGTTCTTCACATTCACAAAAATTTCTTTGCACAGTGCTTGGTGTTCCAAGGTGCATCATTTGACACAATATTATGTGATACCTTATTGAACTTCAATCCAAAGGACCAAGCTGTTTACTAGTGAAGATATTACAGATATTTATACATTTGCATAGATCAATAAGATTAAAAGTTTGTGTGACGATTCCAACCTCCTAAACGTATGCGTAACAAATTTTTTCGCCTCTTCTGTAATTGGATATTTGAGGTATTTTTTGAACAAAAATACTGAATGATGACTCAGACATGCTCCAGTTATTTTATTTCTGATAATGGGGATTTCTATTTAAGGTGCCTCGATCCAAATGATAGGGGATATTTACAAATTATTGTCAGTCAATATACGAAGAACTAAGACAAAAAATATCTACCTGGTAGTGTAACTTCCTCCATGTACGTAATGAAGGGAAGGGGTAGTTTAGCCATGAAACATGCTTAATTTGTGAACTTTACCTGCAAGATATCAGTATAAGAAGCAGATGTACCAACTAAATTATTTATCTTTACGTACAGCTGAGAAGTATTATCTGGATTAAATTTGTCAATATATGCCTAAAATCTTAGTTAAGATGTTGGTTTTTTTTTAAATTGAACATACAGGAAGTTATAAAAGTATATTAAAAGCACAAAAATTATAAAAAATGATTTTTATTAGTCATAATCTTGCTAGAACAGGCCCAAATTATAACATAATCAACAATTTAATCAACAAGGAATATCAAGGAAAAAACATAACAACAATTAATAGAGAAAACACAGAGCAAAACAGAGTTGAATCACTCAGAAAATTATATTTTTCTAGCTTGCATATTACATCCAAAATGTTGTGTCTAGCAACTATCCGAATGTTGTGTCTACCAACAATCCAGATGATGTACCCATCAGCTCTCTACAATCACATATATATAGCTACAATGTCCTTGAAGCTTGGAAGCTTCTAGTTTTCTAGATAATTCTAAAACCTGGAATGTTCTTTTTTACAACAGCTCTAAGAATGTTCTTTTCTAGAACAACTTCAAGAATGTTCTAGCTTATAGAAGACTTTAGAAACATTCTACCATTTTCTACACAATCTTAATCCTTAACATCCCCCTTTAAGATTGGATAGAATATTACAAATAAGATACAAAGAAGAGGGAAATATACAAAGGAGAGGGGAACATTATACTACCATCCCCCCTTAATGTTCACCTCTAACATATCAAACATTCTTCTATCATATTCCTCTTTCAAGTCTTTCTCCCATTCTTGCTTCCCTCTAGCTTTCTCATATGAGATTAGATCATGTTCTTCATCGACACTACCAATAATACCTCTAGCTTGTTCCAACTTGCATTTCCTTAGCCCCATCTAGCCTTTTCTCTCAAAGCATTCTTGACTCCAATCTTCCAATTCCAACAATATAACAGCCTTGTAAACAAATATCACTTCATCAATATATCAGCCCCACAACCAGATGACTCTAGCAATATATTTTCCCTGCAAACAAGTCACTCCAGTAATATATTTTCCCTATAAACAAATCACTCTAGCAATGTATTTCTAGTTGAATCTCTAGCTAAACCTCTAGATGAATCTCTAGCTGAATCTAC
>VDFB02000003.1:212084755-212108416 GCA_007258455.2 Sequoia sempervirens | reverse complement strand
GTTCTATAAATTGACTTAGGTTTAGGGTAATCCATAGAGTTATACAACCCAAAAAGTGTTCATTGGGTATTTTAATTAACCTTACAACATAATGGTTCTATTTACACATGCTTATAAATTTAATTTCTAGTTGAACTTGTTAATTATCTCTATAAGAGTAAGCTTGAGGGGTTACCCATGTAATATTTTGTGTGGTCCATGAGAAAAGTGTTGTGTTGTTCCAATAAGAAAGGAATAAATATTGGCTAGGTGTGATCCTGGCTCAAAAATCTTGTCAAGTCATTAGAGAGTAAGTTTTAGAGAAGATATCTATTTTTTTAGTCTTCTAGAAATACTAAATCTATATATACATGATAGTGTAAACCTTGAATTTATGAGAGATTGGTAAGTTGTCTTAATATATTGTAAAAAAATCTAAGAGAAATAATATTTGTGATTTATTTTTCAAATTATATCATCTAGAGATTTGATAGTGTACATTGAAAGTTTGTATTATCTATTGTTTAGAGTAAATGAAAAGTTATTTATTTACAAATTTTAAAAAAAGATTTATTTAATTTTATTATGAAATTATAAATGTAAATATGAAATTTTTAATTGATCAAGTAGTGAAAACGAGTAAATTGTATTGGTTAAACTGCTAAAATTAAGTATTTTTGCTTTTTTTTTGAAAGGGTTGGTAAAATTAAGTGTTCTATAGTTGACTATAAATTAATAAGATGTATTATTAAATTTTAAAGATTAAAATGATGTCCTATGTATTGAACTAATAAATTACATTGGACTTACAGAGTAAATGAGAGTTTTTTATGAATTTATAACTTGAAGAAGGATTTTTTTTTTTATGAACTTGTAAATGTAAGTGTGAAATATTTATTTGATCAAGTTATTTTAGGGGGAAATAGGGTTCACATCAAAATGAATTGATCAAGATGATGAACCACTAATTCTCACCACAAAACATGCAAGTATGTGTATGATATGATGCAAATTGAAATAATAATAAAAAATCAATCCTAACTATTATAGCAATAATGAGGGAAGTTTTGGAAGGTTGAAATGATATGTAACTTAGAGAAAACTTGCTATTTTTGGGTCACAGAGGACTCATTCACCTTTACTGGTGAATGGGTCCCAACTAGGGTTTCTAAAAACTAAGATCTAGGTTCTATTCTTCAAGATCTGCACTCTCAACTTCTCGATGATCAACTCTCGAAAAATTAAAATAAATTATGTAGCCTTATTTTTGTGTTCTTTCAATGTATGTGCCAACTTTACAACTTGAAAACTTTGACAATTTTGCTTCAAACTTGTTATCCACTTGATCTTCAACCTATGAACCTACAAACTCACATTCAAGAGCAAAAAAAATTGTTGATTGTTAGAGAATATGGGTTTTCCTTACACAAACCCATTTTAGGTAATTAAACCTTGTGATGAAATAATGAAATAGAAGCATGAAACATGAAATATGCAATGATAATACCTTGGAAGTTGTCTTGGAATGTAAATCTGCAAACTAACATGAAGTGTCCATGAAGAATGTAGATCTTGATCTCAAATTAGATGTGAAACAATGCTTTCCAATAGATCTTCAATGCTACATCAACATTCTTAGCTCAACAACATGCTTGAATACATTATGCCTTTGACATGATGATATAATATTGAATTGCTGCAATAAAACCTTGATAATCTGCCCTTGAATGTCTTCGAAATGCTCTATAATTCTCTTCTGATCATAAGTTTGCTATAATGATTGGATACTTGAAATTGCTTGGATGAAACTAGGTGAAGTAACCTTATATTTATACTAAATCTAAGAATTAACCTCAAAATTCAAATAATCTAAGATGACATTAGATCGAGAATAGAAAATCATTAAAATCCCACCATGATTAAATTCAAAAAGGGGTGTCCTATGTGAGGAGGACCCATTTTCCACCTTGGGTGAATGGGCCCTAACACATCTTTCTAGGACCATGCTTCGAGGGGATGAAATAACATCAAAAACCCATTTCAAAAATGCCAAGAAAAGGGTGTCCTAGTGAGGAGGACTCATTCACCAGTAAAGGCGAATGGGTCCTAGCACAGATTTCAAGGACACCAATTTTTCCAAGTTAAATGTCACGCAATATCATTATTGGGTGTCGGGATAGATCCTTCAGAAAGTGTAATTAATAAGGCTCAAATTTGAATTAAAGGGGCCAATTAAGCTCAATTAACCACAATTAATTAATGAAACCCTAGATTAGTGTGAACGTGTAATAGAACACTTTACAACACCCTTAATAAGACACAATTTAAGTACATTTTATTAAAAAGGGGGCCTAGGTTCAATGTGAATGTGTAAAACATATTACAACACTAAATTAGGGAAACATTAGGTTCATTTATTGTTAATTATTTCCAAATGCAAGAAAAGGGATATTTTTTCCATTAATACACAAGTAGTCAAAATGAGTCAATTGAATTGGTTACAATTTTCAAAAAATTGAGTGTTATATAGTTGATTATAGGTTTATAAGTTTTGTATTATTAAATTGTAGAGATTAATATTATATCAAACATTAAACACATAAATTTCATTGAACTTAACTTGAATAAATGAGAGGAAATTGTTATTAATTTATAACATAAAGAATGATTTATTTGATTTTATTATTAAATTATATTTAGTTTTGTGTCTATTTTGAGAGAATGTCTCAATACATGTAAATATCAAATATCTATTGTAAATATTAAAATAATCAAATTTTAAAGTTATTAAGTCATTAAATCATACATCTTGACATAAGATAAACATGTCAAATATTAATTTTATGTAGTATAAACATTAAATATAAATTTCCATGTCAAATATCTAATATAAATTTCTATGTCAAATAATATAAATTTCCATGTCAAATGTAAACATACAATAAACACATGTTATGTACTATAAACTAGTCATTTTGGTCATCAACTCAGCTCCTAGTTGAGCAACCCTCAGAGTGAGAATCAAGCTTAAATAGATTAATACATCCCTACAAAATATATACACAAACAATTAAATTAGAACATACTACTAAATATATCATCAAATTCTATTATACTTCTATGTATTTCTTATTTTCAAAATTAAGGTATTATAAACTAATAATATCTTAAATTATAAATTGTTAAATAACAATAAAAAAGAATTCTAATCTAGATGAAGGTCCAAAAACTTGATGAATTATCATTAAGCATGAAAACAATATAAAGGATGAGAGGATGCATTTAGAACAATTGATATAACCGTGAATAACCATGAGACGATGCAGTTAATATAACTACCTCTACCATCCCTAACAATGTGATACTAATTTTCCATTTGCCAACATTCCCCCCTTATTACATTGTTCCTATAAATGTAACCCTAAAACTTTACACCTTGCCAAAGGACCCCCCCTTAAGGTTTACATAACAAAACTTGTTGATTAAAAAATATATATACATCTTTGTGAAGATCTTCCTTGAAGAAAGAAATAATGAATTAGGTGGAAGTCCATCAAGTTTCCTCTTGACCCTCAGAAAGGTGTAGCCCCTAGTTGAATTCTCGAGATCTTCCTCCCATGAACTCCTGAATCATAGATTCTTGAATTATTCGACAACAATCCATATTTCGTTGACTTTCTGATGCTTGTAGTTGTTTATGGTAGCAAGAAAACACTAAGCATTGAAGAAACCAAAGAAAGGAGTCTAAAACAATCTTCTTTAAAGGATGTAAAGATTCAATAATCAAGTCAACTTAAATTGAGAGTAGAACAAAATGTGTAAAAATTAATTCAAATTTTATTGTATTTATATGAATTCACATTTGGAAAATTTTGCACATTAAAAAATGGAGTTAAATTTTGGCAAATCTTAGGTGATTATAAAATAATTCATATAAATGTTGGGTGATTCAGACCATTATCCCAAACATACATTGCTATTTTTAGGGTGAATAACTTCATATAAGTAGGATGGCATTATAATGGTATTGAAAAAATTGGTCCTATTAAATAGTGATATTTTAATGCTATTAACAAATATGTCAATAAGCCTCCATTATAACCATGTAGTTTACAATCAAAAAAATATATAAAGGGAGAGATATAAAGAAAAAGACTATTTTTCGATTAACCATTTCATACCAACCATTTAAAGATGACATGGTCCATGGGGGGAGAGAGGAAGAAAGAAAAATTCAAATTATGGCTAACTTTAGGCATCAATAGTTGATGTTGAATGAATGATGGTCATCATCAAATCTGTTTGTAATTATATTCATCAATGAAAACCTAAAGCACAAAGGCAAGTAAATGAGAACTTTGAAACTACAACCATGTATTTGATGACATCATTGGGATCATTGAAGGAATACATTTGAGTGAGCATATTCATGGGCTGTATGTATAATGTTTTATAATATTACTATAGTATTGACATACAATAGTCTACTAGAGTAAACATAATTTGTGCATAGACAACTTTTATCATATTCACTCGATTCATCCATATAGTGACCTTGTAATGCAATAATGCAAAAGAAAAAATATTGTCCAGTAAACAAAGATCTAAAGGAATGCATTATTTGAGCCGCATTGCAAGTTATATCTCTCTAATTTCAAAGATCTAATATTTCAATGTGACCAACTATCTATAGAAACATAGATTACACAAAATATAACTCACTTAACAACCTTGCAACTAACCTCATACATTACCCTAGTACTAAAAAATGAAAGTCAAACTCAACAACTAGAATCATAAATATATCCATTTTACACCAAAGTGCACCTGCTAATTCACTTTCTAATATTTATTTTTCCTTCTCTTTTAGAACAAAATAATTACCATTATCCAGCGTGTCAAAAGAAAAAAAAAAGAGACATTTTAAAATATTTCTGACTACTTCAACTTTACAACTGTTAGGGAGAGATGACGGCATAACACGCAGCAAATCTATCTTTATTCCTAAGTCTGAACGCATGTAAGATCGAGAAAATTGATGAATTCCACTTCTATCTTATTAAGTGGGATCTATAAATAAATGAATTCCCCTGCTGTTATGCATAAATGCATGGAATGTAGAGGAGAGATCGTGAAGAGAGAGGGCATTGAACTGTGGTAGTCTGAATTGGTTGAACTGCTGGGCTTTAGGATTTTATCTAAGACTGGTGATCGTATAAATTCTCATATGGCTCCAGCTGCTGTAAATGAGTCGGAGATAAATTCTCATTTGGCTGCAGCTACTAAAAATAAGTCGGAGTGGTTAATCCATGTGGAAGGTAGCCTGGGGAAAGATGAAGTGGAAGCGGCCGAAACAAAGTCTAATAGGTGGATAGCTCGAATGGCTGCAGCTACTGAAAATGAGTCGGAGTGGCTAATACATGTGAAAGATAGCCTGGGGAAAGATGAAGTGGAAGCGGATGAAAAAAAGTCTAAAGTGTGCATATTCGGTTTAGCTCACACTCTTTTGAGACGAAAGCCGGAAGTATACATTCCGCAAGTGATTTCCATTGGACCATACCATCACAGGAAATCAAAGCAATACGAAGAGACGGACGCTTACAAGCTGGAAATGGCGCGCGCACTGGAAAGGGATTTCAGTCCGTTCAAGTTCACCAACCTTGTGGAGCGCGTAAGGTCATTAGAAGATCGAATAAGGGCCTGCTATCATAAGCATATTCCATACGACGTGGAGACGTTGTCTTGGATGCTTGCTCTTGATGCCTCTTTTATTGTCCAGTTTCTGGTGTCCAGTTACAGGATTTACGGAGTCCATACAATGGCGAGATCTCGTCTCATGCACAAACCCACTATTTTACAATTCAAAAGAAAGACCCCGCTTTGGTATGCTATGAAGAACGACATCCTCATGCTTGAAAATCAGGTCCCAATGTTTCTGCTCCTCGAAGCGCTTTATACAGCTGTTTCCGAAGGTCAAACAGAGCATACTGAAGGAATTCGACGAGTGAAGAGCCAAATAGAGATAGATCGGGATACAGTAAGATCGCAAGAAAAAATAGAGACATCTCAGGATACAGTAAGATTGCAAGAAAAGATTCATTTGGCTAGTATACTACAGGTTAGATAAACTGTGTAAAGATTTTTATTTCGAATCTTCTTCTCGTCCTAGGCCTTCCTTTAGAAAATGTATGCTGTTACCTTTGAAAATCTGAAATCGTCACTATTTCATTTTAATACTAAAAGTTGAAACCTTGATTATGTAGGCTGCCTGTTTGCATTTCAATCCTTTTGTCCGTGCGGAGACCAAAAATCGAAGAGAGAGATCTCAGCATAATGAAGGAATTGAGATATATGGGGATATTGAAGGAGTTCGGTTAACGAAGAGCCAAAGTCAAATAGAGAAAGAAAACATTCATCTGAGTAGTGTACAGGCAAGCGCTTCAATTTTCTACACGCATTACAGATTAAAACTGGCAATCTCATTTTGATGTGCAATGGCTACTTCTATGGTGGTTTTGTTTTGTTTTGTTTTTTAATTTAGAATTTGTATGAATAGAATTTAGTATTTTGACATTAAGTATAATAGAATATAATTGTGAAATGGTTTAAATTAAAAAGAAAAATAATTTGAAATAATTATTTGTTTTATGCAGGATGATAGAATAAAAGTACTTATTAATGATGGTATATATATATATATATATATATGAAATATTGAGTATACATTCAAAACATTAAATTAATATATTATAAATTTAAAGTATAAAATGTAACAATTTTTTTATAAATTCGAATATAATTTATTTATTTGTAAATATGTGCATATGATATTGCAATTGAATCATATTGAGTGAAGGATGGATACATAAAATTTTAATATTAAAGAATTCATGGTTTTTAAACTAGAATATTAGTGGAAATTTAGAAAAAAAATTTAATTCTTTTTTTTTTTTTATAAACTGTAATGATTATTTTGATAATACTTTCATTGTATTTAAATATATTTTTCTAAAATATAATAGATTTTTTATTTGTAAAATATTATAATTTGTTTTTTTTTGTTTTTACCTTTATAATATGAAGTGAAGCATATTTTCTAGTGGCAATGTAGAATGGATATCTCATTATTTATTTATTTCTTTCTTTGATTATTTTATATTGGGTTCATTGATCGGTTAGGTTTTTTTCAATAGTCTTGCATCATGTTAACACATTCTCAACCATGGATGTCTTATAATATGATTTATACACTTTGAATATTAGTGGAATTTTTTTTGCTTTCCTTCTTTGTATAAAGTGCTTAATTAGATAAAGTAAATTCAATGTAGCAAAATGTTTTTTTATAAAATATAATTATTATTATTTTTCTTTGTATAATATAATAATTATGGTTTCTTTGTTTTTTGTTTTTAACTTATAAATGTAAAACATATTTTTAGTGGAAATGTAGAAAGAATATTTACTTTCTTTCTTATTATAAAGTGTTTATTTTTTTATATTATATTTATTTATTTTATATTGGGTTCATATCGGATTTTTTTCAATGGTCAACCATCATTTTACCACATTCTCAACGGTTGATTGATTTTCAGCCAATAGTGTTCATATAAGAAGCGAACAAACAGCAAATGAATATATTAGACAAACCCGTGTAAAATTTTAACTTCGAATCTTCTCCTCTAAAAAATGCACGCGGTTATCTTTGAAAATCTGAAAATCATCACTATTTCATTTTAATTTCTGAGGATAAATTGTCTTTTTACTCTTCTAAAAGTTGAAACCTTGATTATGTAGGCTGCTCTTCCAGCGGAAGATGACGTGGACACCATAAATCACGTACTCGGCTGTCTCTATAATTTTGTTATTGCTGCTTCACGTGAACCTCAGAAAAAAGCATCTGAAAGTGTACTTTACCGTTTCAAGAAGACCCTTTCCAAAGCACACGGAAAGTACGGAATTGTATTATCCCGTTTCAAGAAGAGACTTTTCAAAGCACGCGGAAGTGTACTTTTCCGTTTGAAGAAGAGCCTTTTCAAGGATGGAAGACATCTCGGGAAGGTGCAAATACATTCCGCAGGAGGCATTGGCAGGAAGGAGGGAATGCATCCCGCAGGAGGCATTGACAGGAAGGGGGGGATAAATGACAGTATAAAGAAGATGACATCTGCTACAACAGCTGGAAACCTTCCATGTGCCACAGAGTTAAGTGAAGCGGGGATAAAATTTGCATCGTATGATTCAGGACACCTGGAGGAAATAAGATTTGACAGAAGAACTTCCACTTTCTTCTTACCTAAAATCAAAATCGATGATTCTACAGAGGTTGTCTTGAGAAACTTAGTTGCATTAGAACTCAACCTCAAGAAAGAGCACAAGCCCCTCACGCGCTACACATATTTAATGGACCGTTTGATTGATACGAAGAGGGATGTTGCTTTGCTCAGGAGACGTGAAATTTTTATTAGTAAAATGGGTAGCGATGAAGAGGTGGCCCAGATGTGGAACTCTATGAGTAAATCAACGTGGGAAAATACATTTGACCCGGTAGACAAGGCCATAGAAGAAGTACACAAGCATTATAGCAGCAAATGGAGAGTTGTTTTGGCTGAGTTTCTGAAAACGTACTGTTCAAAACCGTGGCTGGTTATAGGAGTTTTATCTGCAGCGGTGCTCTTATTGTTAACAATCGCCCAGGTTTTCTGCTTGTTCTACACCTGCAACAAATTGTCAACGTCAAACTAGTCTGTGCTAACGCTAGTGTGGTATGTAGTTCTAAGTGTCAGTTATTTATGGGTGAAATGCTCAGCTTGCTATGGCTGCCTACAACTGTGTCTGTATGTTGGTAACTATGATTTCTGTTAAGCTGTGTTCTTGTTTGTTTTGTTGTTCTATAAGTGAACAGCTATTAGCTTGATTTCAGATTTGAATACATGTTATTGTTGTTGCTGCCACTTTTACACTGTGAGCGACTCTAAGAATGTACAGCAGTAGTCCATATCTGTTCAATAGTGTCTGCTAGTCTTACACCACTTTTCGAAGCTCTGTTGTTTGCATAATCATTTTAATCTTATTTCAACAAAAATAAATTAAAAAAATGGAGTTTATTTTGTAATAGAATTTGTTTTACTTTGTGATTGGTTGATTTCAAGCAAATATTGAAATCAACATTTTAATTTAATCCTAATTTTATATTGCTTATAACAACTGAATTGTTACGAATTTGAAAATGATAAAATTATTAATTTTTAAGATGTGTGCAAATTCTAAAGGTATATATTTATAAATGATATGTCGGTAAAAGCATAAATTCTTATCATACTTTCAGTCGACAAAATAGTTTCTACTGAAAGTGTTTTGAGCGATATTCAATCGAATAGGTTTCGGCCAAAATCAGGTGGCTTTGATGTCAATTGTGCATGACACAACACATTTAGTCAAGTATGTTTTAGGTGAAACCTGTTTGACCGAATATGTTTCGACCAAAATATACACATAAAATAAAATAAAAAATAGGTTGAAGAATTTTTCTAGAAACCTACTTGCAAAAAACACTTTTGGATGAAACCATAAGGGTCCCAAAACCCATATTAGCCTTCAAAAACTTCTATCGGATATGTTTATTTATGTCATCTTGCCATATACAATAAAAAAATTTTAAAATTAGTATAGATCTTCATATTCCCAAGCATACTTAAGTCGTCTATACATTGCAATAATCACTTTCCACAAGATTTTATCCTTTTCTTCATGTCAACGAACAAATAGGAAATAATAAATTCACTAACACATCACAATATTGTAAGACATCGAAATGTGTTTGTATCTGAAGGGCTTAAAAAAATGTAAATGAATAATTCTATTTATTAGAAATTAAGAAAATCTAATTCAACCAAAATAGTAGGAAAGTGAGTCCTCAATTGCTAACACTTGGTGAAATTGTGCCTAATAGGAAAATGGAATATTGAGGTATCTAGACATAACTATATGCACAATCACCAATACTCTGAGAAATAGATTTGCACATAGAAATCCAACTGGATAGATATTAGAGAATCAAGACATACAAAAAAATTATAATTAATGAAGGATCAAATGTTCTTGATAGATTACTATTCATTATGAATGAATACAATCTATAGGAGGATGCGAGTGTAGAACTATTGATGAAATTGCATAACCGCCTTAACTAATTAACTAAACAATGTGATAACCATATCTACGATAACATCTCCCCCCTTCCCCCCTCCCTCTTGTTGGTGTAATTAATTAATTAATTATTACACTAGCATAAGTTAACTTAGGTCTTGCATTTAATCATTAAGTCCTAGGTTGCATTATTAGATAAATCATTTAATAAATGGAATAATATTCCCTTCCTTATTTGTAGGAGATAAGATTCCTTCTAGAAGATGAGTTGTCCTTCTAGAACTTATCCCCTTATTTAATGATCATCACCATTAGGGTTCACATGTTGTCACATGTTGTTAGATCAAGACACATGGCAACATCTCATGCATATTAGGGTTTAGCTCATGCCTATATATTCAAGGCATCTTGTACATTTGTAATATATCAAGATATCCAGATATCAATCAGATATCCAAAATCAATATATATCATATCAATAGAATCTCCATTGTGCATGCCTAGTTGCAACACTTTCTGGGTGGTTGATTATCTTTCCTAGCTTAAAGGTCCTACATCGAAGACTGTAGCTTCAAGGACTGTGCATCCATAATCCCAACATGGTATCAGAGCTTATCCAGTGAAACATCAACCCTCGATCAAGAAAGTTGGTGTGCGAGATTCTCCGCAGGCCTGGAGGTTTCCATTGAAGGCTACTTGATTCCACCCGGTGACCAAGCTAATTTCTGAAGCAGATTGAGTCAGATTCGAGCTCGCCATTGTCTTCAGAAGGCCTCGAAACCCTAGGATCACCTGCCCATTCATCAAAATCGGATACATCAACCTGGGAGCTTTAGAGGTATTTTTTAGGGTTTGCAAAATCAATCGTACTATCTGTACAATTTGCAACAAAAAATCATCCCAGTCAGTTGTCCTCTGAGGCAAATTTTTTTTATATGCAGGCCACTTTTCGTTTCAGAAAAATCAGGCTAATATATTTTTTGTTTGGCAAAAAAATATATTTTATATAGTTTAAAAAAAAAATTTGACCTCCATTATTAATTCGAGGTCGGCATCTTTTAATTTTCTGTGGGCTTGTTATTTTCTCCCGTCGGCATACATATATTTTTTTTCGGCATTGTGGATTTGATTTTATTTGGTTGGCATATTTAAAAATATATATATACAAAAATGATTTTTTGATTTTTAATTGCTCTAAAAGCAACATTAAAAATCAAATATATTTGTATTGTCGGCTTTTTTTTCAAAAAGTCTGCAGATTTTTTTTGTCGGCCATTTTGTTTATTACCTGTTGCAGGGTATGTGGTACCTGTTTGTCGGTACCCGTCTGTTCCCGCTGGTACCTGCGCTTTCCACCATCCGAGCATTCTACCGACGACCCGTTGAATCTTCTCGCTCCGGTCATCCTCCTGGCTCCTGCCGACGGTCCCGCCGACTACCGTGGATTCCGCCACTGTCGGGTTCTCATTGCCGGTGCCGAGACTTCTTAGCCCCTAGTTGAGGCCTCGGTCCCATCAACGACTGAGAGGCACCGTCCACATCCATGCTGTGCCACCAGCATCCACCACTCCGCGGCCGCGCCACCCAATAGCTCCGCCCCGCCGCCACCTATCCGGTGGAGCTTCATTTTTTTTTGCCAGCACCCGACCCTTGGTCATATCAGCGACCAGGGGCTATTTTTGGGGGCGAATTTTTACCCTATTTGCTTGTGAGGTGCCTAATCAGGGCCTTTTTTACGTTTGATCATAACTTTCACCCAGGGTATCAAATTTTCGTAAACGATATACCGTCGGAAAGGGAATTTCACATACTTTCCAATGGTGACATCCATTCTATGAAATTTTTCTCACAGAAATTTATACATCCAACTGAAGACAAAACCCTAATTTGGACATAAAGGCTCATAACTTCTCATCAGATTGTTGCATTTCAGTGATTCCAGTGGCATCAGGAAGGTGATTCAGAGCTTTCTTCATCAATCTAGCTCCCTTGATCAGCTTCAGTTTCAGGTACTCTTGCATGTGATTTTTTTCAGTTTGGTGCATTTGATCAATAACCTCGTTATTCTGAAGCTTGGGACAAGATTTTTTGATCCGGGTTGCATCACTTCAGTTATACATCATATTTGGAAGTCTTTATTTGCTGTTGAAGGTCAGTGTCTTTGTATTCTTGTGGAAATTTTTTTATTATGGGGCTTGCATATTTCTCTCCTTCTTTGGTTATGTTGCACAAGGGTAACTATCAGCAATGGCGAGATGGGATCTACCACCATCTTCATTAACTTGATTTGTTGCCATATCTATCTGGTATAGTTCCTCATCCAAGTGAAGGTATTCATGAACTTGCTTGGAGTTGCAGCAGATATACTGTCTTAGAGATCATTTCTATGCAAGTTGATTCTGATGTTTTGAATGTTATTGATCATTGTGATTGTCCTCACATTCTTTGGACTAAGCTTTGAGAGATCTATGGAGATTCAGATACTCCACCATTCCCCAATGGTCATGATTCAAAATGTCTTGCTTTAGATCAAGTTCCCCATGATGTTATTGTTATACAGGAAGTTGATTACCTTGATCTTTCCGAAGAGGTTGACAAGGTTCCTTTCGGTGCTTCTTCTTCATCAGAGACAGTTGGTATCCCTTCACATTCATTGATTCCTTGTCCAAAATCATTGATTGAGGCTTCCACTATCATCATCAATCAGGACACATTCAGTTTTTCAGACTTGACATCACATGATGGCTTTGTTTCAGGTATCATTACCTTGGCCACTTCTACAGGTTTGGAGAACATTCTTAAGGGGGTATCACTCCTCTATTCATATTTGGCTTTGGAGAGTTGTTTTGAGTCTCCTCATTCCTTTGTCTCAACCTTGATTGGGAATCCAAAGGCTATCTTGGAGGCACTTGGGTTCTCTTTAGAGATTTCATATTCGAGACTTCTTCCCTGTCAAGATTTGCAGTTTCTTTAGCATCTACCATTGGATTTGCTTCATAATTCTTTCAGTGGTTTTGAGGACACTTCATTCAGGGGGGGCTATCAAGTCTCCATCACATCCATCACATTCATCATATCTCAGTCTTTGGCTATTGTTCAGCATCAGTTTCTGCATCGTCCTGGTTTGTCACCCTCTTCATTGATTGTGGGATCTTCATCAGGCAAGGAGACACTTGAGCAGAGTTCAGAGACATCATCATCCACCTTCATCCTTCCTTCCTTCAATTCCTATCCGGAATGGGAAGCATCTCTCCACTTGCAGTTGGTTTTGTTTCTTCCAAAAGGGAGACAAGTTGTTTGTCGACATTGGATCTTGTTTTGTCTTCAGACACTTACCTTTTTTGCAGGTGATATCATCTTTTGGGGGGCTACATAGTCTCTCTTTTTCCCTCCTATGGGGGGGCATTGATTTTGTTTGTATCCATGTGACGGATGGTGTACTTGGGGGGTATTTGGGAGTCCTCCATCATTTTCTTCCCATCCTATCTCACATCTTTTTGCATTTTCATCTCTCTTTTGGAGAGGGGTTTTGTTCCCATTGGGTTTTCCCCTTTTCTCGGTTTGTGGGAGATTTTTGCATCTTCATGTACATGGGTACCTAACATGGCCTAGCGGGGACCCATCATCATCTCTGCATAATCATTGCATTTTCCTCCTAAGTTTCTGGGGGTGTTGTGTAATTAATTAATTAATTATTACACTTCAACATAATTTAACAGGTCTTGCATTTAATCATTAAGTCCTAGGTTGCATTATTAGATAAATCATTTAATAAATGGGATAATATTCCCTTCCTTATTTGTAGATAAGATTCCTTCTAGAAGATGAGTTGTCCTTCTAGAACTTATCCCCTCATTTAATGATCATCACCATTAGGGTTCACATGTTGTCACATGTTGTTAGATCAAGACACATGGCAACATCTCATGCATATTAGGGTTTAGCTCATGCCTATATATTCAAGGCATCTTGTACATTTGTAATATATCAAGATATCCAGATATCAATCAGATATCCAATCAATATATCATATCAATATAGAATCTCCATTGTGCATGCCTAGTTGCAACACTTTCTGGGTGGTTGATTATCTTTCCTGGCTTAAAGGTCCTACATCGAAGACTGCAGCTTCAAGGACTGTGCATCCATAATCCCAACACCTCCTTAGTACATTCTTCCTACAAATGTACCCATGAAATCTTAGATTTCACCTTGCCAAGAGACCCTCCTCAAGGCTTACATAACAAAACTAGTTAATTACAATATATACATTGTTGAGAATATCTTCCTTTGAAGAAACAAATCTTGAATCAAGTGGAACTCCATCAAGTTGCCTCATGACCCACGGAAGGGTGTAGCTTTGAGTTGAATTCCTGAGTTCTTAGACTACCATTTTCTCAAACTACCAAATCACTAATTCTTGAATTATTCAAAAATAATCCATATTGAGCTTTACAAACATAGGGCTCCATCAAGTTATCTCTTGAACCTCATAAGGGTATAATTATCAATCAAAATCTCATAAAATATTTGGACAAAAAATCATAGAGTTCAAAATTAAGTCCCTTGCATGCCTAAAAAAAAAAATTCAAAATATATGTATTCTTGAAATCCACTAGCATCAAGAAGGAAAACAAGAAAGAAAGAAAAAACACTTCTTATGCAAAGCAACATCTCAAAGTGATAAACTGACTTGAGATGATAAAAATTCCTCCATCATCTAGTGCCACCAACCTCTAATCACATGCAAGGAAATAATCAATGATTTTCCTTGACAACATGCACAATCTCAACTCATCTACAAGATACCTAACAATTATTTTAATATTTGGGAATGCACTTTCCCAAGCATCAAAAGTAAGAAGATAGATTACTTGATTGGAACATCCTAAGGGAAGATATATAAACTACTTAAATCTTAATAAAAGGAAGGAAAATGGTTGTTTTATGGAATAAGACATAGAACAACACATTTCAAAACAGTCATTCAAGGAAAACCCTAGAGATCTCAATCTAAAGTATGCTAAGGAGAAAGAGATATTGCAATACGGTTTTCCTAGGGTCTGATAATAAACTAAAGAGGGGTTCACCACCAAGCTAGGGCTTGAAAAGAATAATGAAATGCAACACCTGATGCTTAATCCTAGTGTAATTCAAGATTTCACTAAATGACCTAGAAAAGCATGTGAATCGGAATAGAAAGCTAAGAGATAAAATGTGTGCACTTGGAAACTTGAAGAGGATTGGATAAAGACTTAAAATGTTGAAAAAACTAAAATTAATTCCTATTAGGACTCATATGCCAGTTTGGGTGATTTAGTCCCAAATTAGGGTTTTTGGGCAGGAATAAAAATCTAGCAAAGATATGACTGAAACTCCTAAAATCTATAAATTTTCCTATCATGAGACTCATATTCCATAAGCGGTGTGTCAGTCTAGTTAGGGTTTTCTGGAAATTCAAAGTTTGATTCTACTCTAGGTCTAAATTTATGATTTGCAACTGTAGACACTAAAAAATGTCCTGAATGATATCATACACTCAAAACAGGTTTACTAACATCATTTGGACCCTTTAAACCCATCCTAGTTTTGCTAAATTATTTAAATTAACCTAGCTAATTTAATTAATGGCATCATTTTCATCCATTAACCTAATTCATTTAATCGAGTTAATTCACCCCTTTTCATGCTAACACTTCATCTTGTTAAATTAAATAAATAAAAACATTTAATTTAATTCCCTAAGTCATCTTATTTAATTAAATAACCCTAATTTATTTAATTAAATATCATTTCATCCCCCCACCCCATTTATTAAATCATTTAATTTAATGAAAAACACTTTAATTCTTCTAATCACCCAATTATCCAATTAAACTTTGTTTAATTAACAATTAAACTAATTTTACTCCAAGAGGGGAATATTCCTTATCCCCTTTTTGCACAATTAAGAATTTCTTTTAATTTGGAAAATGCCTTTTATCCTCACCCAAATGAATATTCCTAGGAATATTCTTATTCATCCATCATTTGAAAAAGGGATATTTTCACTTAGCTTCTAATGCAAGTTTTAACCTTTAACATTTTGAACAAGTCACCTTTGACTTGTGTGAGCAAGTCTAAAGTATGTTTGTTTGAAGCAAATGTGAGCCCTTGATTAAATACCATCATGCACTGTCATCCATTGATGAGAATCCATGATCCGTGCCTCTTCTTCGTTTCATCTTTGACCATTCATTGATATTTTTAATCTAAATCCCCCATTTCTCATTTGATCTCCTATAAATAAAGCACTATTTGGAGAAAAATGGATCCATATTTTTAATGGAAAACTCATGTTGTTGAATCACATCCATCTTTTTAATAGAAAATAAATTTTGTTGAATCTCATCCATCTTTCAATTGCAAAGTCATGTTGTTGAATTCACTTCCACTCACACTCACTTTTTACTCACTTTTAGCTTATTTTAGTTCATTTTTAGTTGCATAGTAGCTTCAAGCTTCCATTAGTAGCTTTCATGCATCTATCTTAGCTTGTTTATAAATTAGGGTTTCCATATCTTAGCTTAAGCTTAGACTAGCTTAGCAATTACATAATTAGTTCATTTTAGCATAAAATCATGTTAACTTAGCTTGCATCATGTTTAATTTAGTATAATCTAGGTTTTCATCCATTTATCATAATTTTTTCATCAATTCTCTTCCATAGAATCAATTGAAACAAGCTCACTGATCACGAGATTGGGAAAGGGTCATTGTTCCACATCAACACAATACCAATTCCAAAACAGGATAAGTTTCAAATGGGTTAAAGTAGGAATTTAACTATTTTCATAGTTTGTAACTTT
Organism: Sequoia sempervirens; assembly: GCA_007258455.2. Taxonomy (NCBI): domain Eukaryota; kingdom Viridiplantae; phylum Streptophyta; class Pinopsida; order Cupressales; family Cupressaceae; genus Sequoia; species Sequoia sempervirens. The sequence continues at coordinate 212,091,443 of VDFB02000003.1, read as the reverse complement.
CAGTTGCAATAAATGCTTAGTTTAACTTTTCAATTTGAATGATCTTGTTTGGTAGATTGAGGTTTAGTTGATAAATTATGTTTCGTTTCATCATGAATCAAGTGTAATCAACACACACTGATGATCCTCGGTCCACAACAACTTGTAGATGTCTTTCAATGATCTTCAATGCAAGGTGACAACTTTGAACACTTGACAACTTTCTCCAAAATTTCTCTTCAAAATGTCTTCAACCTAGATATGCAAATCACACACTAAAGAGAGGGAAAAATGTTGTTTTGTTAGTGGAAAGGGGTTTTCCTTGGTCAAATCCCTTTTTGGTAATTGAACCTTAAAATGAAATCAAATAGGAAAGGAGAATGATGAATGAAAAAAATGTAAGGTTGCAACTCACCTAACCCTAGCAATAAAGAGTTGCAAACATGTATTAAAAAGCTCCAATGGATGTAGATCTTGACTCTTGCTTGAATGATATGGATCTTGAATTGAATGCTAGCTTGAATCATAAAAACCTACATCACAATTTTTAGCTCAAAAACAAACAAGATGCATGATGACTTTGACATAATGCTTGATACTTGATTAATTCTCTAAAACACTTGATAATCAGCCCCTGAAGACTCTTGAATGCTTCCTTGATAAAAAAATTTCTATAATGCATGAATACTTGAAAGCTTGGGATGAAAATGAGTGAAAGAAACTTGTATTTATACTTGTTTATGCCAATTTCTCAAAATTACAATACAAACTGACATCAGATCTAGGAGAAGAAAATCCCACCAAGAATTTGAAGTAAATATGATTTCAAGCCACATGGGAGTCATATGCCAAAAGTGGTGTATGAGTCCCATTAGGCATACCTTTGGGACACATTTTAAAAAATTCTTAGAATGATGTGAAATCCATATCGGGGCCCAAAAACCTAGGTGGGACCCATACACCCAAGGTGACGTATGAGTCCTAGATCACTAAATTTGGGCCACACAACCTAAAAACACATAAATTATGATTAGATGTTGTTTCATGTTGGGATTATCCTCAGAAAGATGCATTAAATGAGGCTTGTGGATGCAAAATAAGGCCAATTAAAGCATAAAGAAGTCCAATTATTTAATAAAACCCTGGAAAAGTGTGAAAGTGTGTTACAACACTTTACAACACTCTAAATAAGGTACAATTAAGTTCATTTAGTTCACAAGGGCCCAAGACCTAATGTGAATATGTTAGACATATTACAACACAAAATCAAGGCCATGTTAGGGAGTACTTTTTCTGTCATTACACTTACAATACCCATAAAAGTAATTTGAGTTGTATCTTCTCTTGCAAAGCAACTCACCTTCGATTTACAACTAGTAAGGGATGCATTCAAATGACTATGTAACCATTTATGAATCCTTATATATTACTAATGGATTATTGTCCCATTCTTGATTGGATGATTTGGTGAGTACTCATCCTATTGGCCTCCTAATAACTTTATTATTCTATAGCGTCACCAACATACCATTGCACAAAGGAACACTTAGCATACATAAGATTAAAGTTGTGATCAATGTGAGTGAATACCTTAACAACACCTATGAAGTTAGATATTATACAAACCTCCCTTTATATTTTCATTCTCGAATATGATAAAGACTATTACACTTCCAAACTTGAATGTAAAACATAAGTCTCACTTACTAAATTAATCCTCCTTTTGCATAACAAGCCATTTTAAATAATCAACCACCAAACATTTTTTTAATTTATACAAAATGTTCTTTTAATCCCTTTTAAAATATTTGGAAACAATTATTAAACAAGTAGTAATACACCTTAATAGAAAAATAAATATACGTTTAGAGATTTTATGACGTGAAATCCAGCCCTTTGCTTGGAATTCACTCTTTGTCACTATATATATACTATGGTAATATGATTAAACTTCAATCTTCAAGAACTTTCACACTATGATAGGAACCAAATTTTCACAATGCATAATTGGTATTTCTATTCAAGTGTATTCTCATGCTGAGATTCTCTTTTCTAGATTCTAGACTATTCTATGATTATCTACTCTTGAATACAACTCTAACTCCTCTTCAAATGCTTAAACTATGCACTCTATCACACTTGATCTACATCCCCTTAAATATCACAAAATATCTAACCTTAATCTTAACCCTAAAGAACCATCACCTTAGGCTTTAATGACATACTCATCCTCATTCTTTCATTGTGATTTGTGTTAGAAATCTAAAATCCAAGATTGATGCAAAATACAAGCTAGGTAGTTGGCTTATATAGAACATCAGAGAGGATGAAGGTGGCAAATAAACCAATAAGAATTGACCACCAAAACACCAACATTAAATAAAGTGATGAAAAAATAAATACTCCACCATTAAAAGGTGGAGGACAACTCATCACTTTATCTCCTAGTTATTATATAATTAAACCACTTTATTATCCTAAGTAAGCTTAGTAAACATGTAGGAAAAACCTATAACTAAGGGAATTAAATATCCCACTAGGAAATAAAAACCTACACTAACAATTTGTTTATTCTTATGCATTGCAATAAAGAAAGAGGAGGAATGAAAAACACTTGCCAAGGAATTCCTTGAATTCTGAACAATGCTCTATAGTTCACATACACCTTATAATTTTTTCTGGCCTCAAAGTCCCCAATCCCTTACATACCTTGTTTGCAATAAAGATATCATCAAAATAATTCATAGAGCCTAGAATAGGAAATATGGCTATTATGCTAGCCATGGGAGTGCAGCCAGAAGTTGGAGTCACTTTTTGGCCAAAAAGTGGGAAATTCGACTTCTGATTTCAGAATTTGGCCACCTTGACCTTAAAATTTGGAAGCCTTAGAGATGGAATCTTCAAAAGTCACTAATCATAAAATGTAGTGCACCAGTCTAGTTTCAAATGTAATTTATTTCAATACCTAGATTGTACAAATTGAGTTTCAATAGGCATTTCTAAAACCATTGTTTAAAAGTCACTTTTTTATACCATACCATGCATGTAATGCGACATCCATATATTTTTGACCTAAATTATCATATTTTTCTAAATCCTTTTTGGAAAAGATTTGTGACTCACTAAAACTTGTTCTCGATATTTTTTGTAATTTTTTATTGATTTTTTTTTTTGGTAATTTTTTATTAAGCATATTTGTCATTTTGAAAAATTGTCATGTACGACACGCATAAGATGACCTTAACTTATCATTTTTTATTTTTAAATTAGAAAAGAATTGTCTGAAGTTTGTTCTCATGCAATCCATTTGTCAAAATGTTATGTTGATCAAAAGTTATTAAAATACTAAAAAAACTGATAATTCAAGTTTATGGACTAGTTTCATTACAAATTAATTGAAAAAAAGAACAAAAATCAAATTATTAAAAAAATTACATATTTGGAATCTGCATTGTCTCATTTATAATGGGTTTTAATTTCGTAAAATAGTAAAAGGCAGTCTTCAAACATATGTCCAAAGTCACTAGTTTCTTGTGACATTAATATGACCTTCAAATTGCAAGTCAAACTAGGCCCAAAGCTTAGGTTTGGGTCCCAAGCCATTTCTCGAACAAAAAACAAGCCAAAAACCCAACCAAAAATTCATATTTAAAAAAATAGGATCATGTTTCATTAAAAAAAAAAAGATTTATGGTTCTACGAAATGGGATCCTATTTTGAAAATTACCAAAAATGGAAAATTTTCAAAATAGAAAGTTTTCAAAATGGGATCCATTTTGAAGAATTTTAAAAATGGAAATATTTCAAAATTGAGTTTCAAAATGAAAGTTCAAAAATAGAATGTTTTCAAAATGGGATCCCGTTTTGAAGAATTTCGAATAATGGAATTTTTCAAAATTGGAAGTTTCAAAAATAGAAAGTTTTCAAAATGGGATCCTATTTTTGAAATTTTTTTTAAAATGGAAATTTTAAAAAGCGGGATCCCATTTTTGCAAATTCGATTTCATTTTGCCTAAGGAAAAACTTCCACATTGATAGAGCTCATCTTCCTACGTTACCCATGGACCACATTTTTCTCTCTCAAACCTTCTAACTCGCCCCTTCTCATAGTAATATATATGAGTCTTGTGCCTTCTATTCTCTTGATTTTGGACACCTCCCTATATCTTTTCCTCTGCATCCTTGAGCAAATCGACCTTTACTTTCTTGCCATTACACACAAGATATGGACTTTATTTCTTCATCATGATTAAATCTTTACTTTCTATCTTCATCTATCTCTAGGTGACATTATCATCTTTCTAATTGCTAGCTCTGATACCATATGAAGGATCAAATGTACTTGATAGATTATTGTTCATTATGAATGGATACAATTTATAGGAGGATGTGGGTGTACAATAGAACTGATGAAACTACATGAACACCTTAACTAATTAACTAAACAATGTGATATAACCATATCTACGCAAAAAATTAAAACATAGATAACCTAGTCAAGGCATTCAGCCTAGGGTATGTGAAGGATCATGGTGGCCCAAATAGGCCCTTAAGTGGCAATGAAAATGTAAAGAAAACATAGTCCTAATTAATAGGATGATTGGCATCTGTAAAAAACTTTCCAAATGGTATCACATTTTTTGAATCCAAAACATGTGTCACATTCTATAGCATCCCTCAGGGATTAAAGAAACAAGAATTGAATTCATGAAGTTTTGACCAAGTTAAGGTGAGGTGGAACCTGGGTTTTGCCATTTTAAAGTTGTAATAAAAGTGTGATATTATCTACTTGGAAAAAATTACAAAAAAATGCATCACATTGAGACATGGAGTCCTCTACTTATATCTAAAACCTTATAAAACTATTATCATTTTATTGTGCTTAATGTGGTCAAGCAGGACACCTACTTATTTTTTCCTAAATTACTCTTGCATTTGGGAAATTTCAAATTTTTCTACAAATAGATTCTTTTTAAAATAAACCTAGTAGTTTAGAAACTACATTCAAATTTCTACATATTCTATTATTACATATTTTTTAAATAATATAGATAAATTATTCAAATTTTTACATCAAGTTGCCTAACTTTGATTTTTTTGAATTTTTCGCCACTTAAGGGCTTGTTTTTCCTATGATGATCTTGCACATACCCAATTGCAAGAATAAATTGGGGACCTAGAAAGGAAAATGGTTATTCTCTAATAGTAGGCTCTTAATGGTCAAGGCAGTCTTATCAGCCATCCTGGTATACTCTATGGCTTGCTTGAAAATTTCTAGGGTGGTAGAGGAAAATCTCAATTAGATGTTCAGGAAGTTCTTTTAGACTAGGCCTAAGGACCAAAAAAAATTTCCATTGGTGGCTTGGGATAAATTTTTCTCCCCAAGGATATGGGTGGGACATGAAGTAAACAACTAACAATAATGAATCTAGCCATGGGGGTTAGGCTAGTTTGGGACTTGTATGCAAAAGGTGAACATGAATGGGTTAGGATACTAAGAAGGAAGTATTTGGATTTGGAAAGGCCAACATGCATCCTAACTACTATGGATCCCTCTAGGGGATCCACGATCTTGAACTATATTATGGACTGTAGGGATATTGTCTCCAAACATAACATGGGAAATTAGAAACAGACAAAGTGCATCATTCTAGAATGATTCTTGGGTGGCTTGGCACCAATTTCTAGCCATCCCAATCTAGAAGAAATTAGAGCAGAGACCACTAGAGTGTGGGGCAACAAGGTCTATAATTACAAAAAAATAATGTGATGAGATCGAGGAGTGATGCAATGGGAGTGGCACTCTCTATAGGAAATTGATGTCCTCCAAGCACAAAAGGTTGCACTAGCAACAATATTAAGAAGCAGAACCTTTGCCCCTTCCAACTAGGAGGACCTCATCAAATGTTGTGGCTCTAGCACTGGGACATACAAAGTCAAATTTGGTTACAAAGTAAACAAAATAATTGTTGCTAGATAGAATTGGCCATGCAAGCTCATATGGGTCAAAAGCTACCTTCCAAAGTTTTGAGTTTTCTCTTGGTTGGTAGTGTAGAAGAGGATTCTTATTGAGGACATATTGAAAGTTTTTGGATTTAGGGGCTAGGGAGATGTGTGCTATGCAAGATAAATAATGAAACTGTTGACCATATTCTTCTGACTTGCCCTTATGCTGATAAGTTTTAGAAATTCTTCATGAACAAATTGAACTTATAGTTCCATGCTTCCCTAGAAATAGTGGCATGGTTCAACATGTGGCTGCTCCCCCATAGGAAATTAGTTTTTGATAGTATTTTTGTGGTCACCCCCTCCACCATTATATGGGATATCTAGAGGGAATGAAATAGGTGGATTTTACAAGTCAAAGAAATGGAGTCTGAGAGACTATGTTAAAATTGAGGGTGTGATCATAGAGCTAGTCAAAGAAGCAACTTGGAACAAGTCAACCAAGCAAAGGACATTCTCAAACTAGGATGATAAGATAATAAATTCATTCACATGTTTGAAAACTCCACTATTCTGTGGGATGGGTGTGGGTGACCAAACATTAAAGAGGAAGGATGTGTTGGTATGTGGCGACTGGTCATGCTATACTATACACCTTTGCCTAGTCATGTTAAATTGACTAAGGATATGTGTCCAAAGACACAAGAGGAGGAAGAAAAAATGTCCAAGGTACCATATGCTTCGGCTGTAGGTGGTTTAATGT
>VDFB02000003.1:211915614-212084655 GCA_007258455.2 Sequoia sempervirens | reverse complement strand
GACAAAGAGAGAAATAAATCTATTAAAACATAAACTTTATTATAACGCGAGCATGTTTTGAAGAAGTAGAGATATGACCATTTTTTAGCAAGAAATAACGCACTTGCATTGTAATGCGAGTGCATTATAATATGCAAGCATATTATAACGTGAGCAATTTTTGGCTTTCTCTAAAAATGGTAAAAAACTGAATATACCCGTGATCTCAAGGCCCAAATTTTGCATATTATTTTGGTTATGCGCATTCTCTGACAAAATATAGCTTTTTGATGATGTTGTGAAGTGTGCACGCATGTTTTTCACATTCCACCACCTTTTTCATGATCCTTCCACCACCTTTGCATTAAATAGTAGAATTTTCATGTTGAAAGGCATATAATATCAATTCAAGTCTGAATTCCATTCAAAAGTGATATAAAATTGAAGTGTGGAGGGGAACAAGCTCTTGAAAAAGTCAAATTGTTGAGGAGTTTGAAGAAAGAAGAAGCAAAGGCTACATAATTCCATTCAAAATTCTAGTTTTTTAGGCATGTGAAGTCTTTACACATTTTCTTTCATTCTATTATGGCTTGCTTTCATTTTTGTTATTTTTCATATTCCATGTTGATGAATTTTTTGTCATTATAACCTTAGATTGTTAATGTACATTTTAAATTACACAATTCTTTACACTTGCCAATTACATTTTTAAACCACATCTCTTTGAGGCATTTTGTTATTTAACGATTGACTTACCTTATGTGTTCTTCCACATTTTGTATACACATATATATGGCATAAGTTATAAGGAAGTAAAATAAAGCACCATTTCTCAATCCTTTATTATGGATGTGCATACCACTCTCCAAAGCTTTAATTTTGGTATAGGCATGGGGGATGTTGGAAAATGTAGTTGAGTTTGGTTTTACACCTACAATTTGCATATGCTTAAAATTTTCTAAAGCGTTTTCAATAAATCTATTTTTTATATCTTGCAATCATTATAGTCCATGAGGACATATCTCATTGAGGTATTTTGTCAAACAGTTATACCAAGCAGCTAATTGCCTTGTCCATGCTACCAAATTTTCCATGCATGTCTCTAAAAAAATGGAATATACTCCTTCCTTATTGATAGATCTCTGTAACTATTTTGGTTTTCATCTCTATTTCTAAATTTACCTCATCACTCATGCTATGATATATTTTAAATGTTCACTTGATTAGTCTACCTATAAGGGATTCTAACCCTTCTCTCCATTGTTTCAAGACTCTTTATTCAAGTCTAAGTTAGCAAAATGGGGAAAGGTACAACCTATCTTGCAATCATGGCTCTAAATGGAAGCATGGACAAGTAATTTGAATTGTGTTACAATATTTTTTTCATATAAATGTATGCAAAATGCGGTAGCACTGACAAGCTAGTGAGCTTGGCAAGATAAAGAGCTCACTCACTTGCTTTCCAGTGTGGTAGGGTTGAAAATGTAGGGGCAGCATATGCCTCATAGAATTGGGGACTCAAAGTGATGTATCATAATTGTGACTCCCCAATTCTATGAGACATACACTTCCCCTACCTTTTCAACCCTACCACACTGGCAAGCTAGTGACTAAGCTAGCTTGCCAATGCGGTAGGGTTGAGAAGGTAGGGGCAACATATGCCTCATAGAAATGGGGTCTCATAGTGACTAGCCAATGTGGTAGGTTTGAGAAGGTAGGAGAAGCATATGCCTCATATAAATCACCTTGAGACCCCATTTCTATGAGGCATACACTACCCCTACCTTTTGAACCCTGTCACATTAGCAAGCTAGTGAGTGAGCTAACTAGCCTACCAATATGGTAGGGTTGAGAAGTGATGTAGAGTAGGGAGGAAAGACACAAAAAATCACAATTCAAGTTGTTTCAACCAACTATCCAACTCTCAAAACCCTATCTTATCAACTTTACACAATTTCATCATAATCACCTTGTAGCATTGCAAACATGGAAAATTGAACACATCTTCCAAAAAATTATATAAACCCACAAAAGAATGGGTATTTCAGATACCCATTAAGGAGTTATTCAACATATCTAACTTACACTTATGGTTGTTTCAGACCTTCCTTCCCTAAAAATGGCTGGTAAGTTGAACACAACCCTAATTAGTCCTAATTTACAAAGGAAACCTCACTTAAACACTCTTCCAACCCTAAATATATATGGAAAGTTATTTACTAAAATCCAAAACCTTTGAATCAACAACGTTTAGGAATTGGAACACTCACTAATTCCTTAAATTAAGAAACCCTTGCTTTAGGCCTTTCTAGGCTTGAACCTATGAGGGTTTATTGAAAGTTCACACTCCACACCTCTTCTAACCTTTCCAAAACCTCAAACACATTTTAATATGTTTTCCCTTATTTAATAAACCATATCCAACCCTTAATCATTGCTTTTGTAGAAAATTCCAACTTGTAGCCATCAATTTCAAGCAAAATCTCATACAAATGCACCTAGGGAAGCACTCAAAATCCCTCCAAATGCCTTCCCAGCTCCTAAAAGCCATTCCAACATATAAACCTATTGTAATGTCCCCATTCCACCAAGAATTAAACCAATATATAGGTGGAATGGGTGTTTATTACATTTTAAATGTCTTCTAACCTTGCCCCTACCTTGAGTCCCCAATTCTATGAGGTATACGCTGCCCCTACCTTGTCAACCCTACCACATTGGAAAGCTAGTGAGTAAGATAGCTTTCCAATGCTCCAAAAGCTTTCAAAGGTATTTAAATTCACATTCCTTGTCCATGCTTCCATTTTTAGCCTATCTTGCAATCATGGCATGCCACATTACCACATTTCTTTAAGGAATTCCATCGAAAAAATTCATGTGACCTTTTTCTATGCTAGAAATAATATTCTAAGGATGATTGTAAGTATTTTGTATGAAGCCTTGAATGACATATATTTCATTTATTTGAATGGATACATTTTTTTAGGAACTAATATTCGTCTCATTACCACGCTATAGGTAAAATTATCTGCCATGCCGAGGAAATGAATAAGGAATAAACTAACAAATGAAGAGTATGAAACCAAAAAAGAAAAGGAGAGAGAACGAGCGGTGGAATATCATGAAAAGAAGAAATTGGATATGATTGACGAAAAAAATCCAATTGAAGAGGAACCTCAACCATCAAAAAGAGAATAGGAATTGGCAACACAAAGGGTACACATGTGAAAGTGTCATGGTAAGATAGATTTAGATACCATAGTTGGAGACACACCCTCTACCACAAGTGAATACGAAGGGACACCATTATGCACAAGTGAATATGGAGGGACACCATATACCGCAAGTGAATATGGAGGGACATCATCTACCGCAAGTGAATATGGTTGGACACCATCCACTGCATCTCAAGTTGAGAGTACATCATCACTTAGATTTGATGAACAAGGTATGCCATCATCCTCATGTGAACCTCAAAGTATGTCTTCTACTCCACCCTCGATCAAAGGTATGCAATCCAGCCCACCTCAACTAAATATTGATGAAATCCCTAATGTTGAGATGTATGTACCTAGGAGAACACCACCTAGAATTTTGTGTGGAAAGCCAAAGTATTTGATTAATATTGATGAGGATATTTTGCAGCACATGGAATGTAAGATTCTAGCACACACTTGTAGAATATATGCTAATAACTGTATACGCATAAAAATGGTCATGTCTATAATCCTGGCAATTAATTAAATATTTATTATTTAATTAATTTTTCTAAAAGTCCTCTACATATGATTAAATTTAATTAATTTAATTATATTGTTCATTCATCTTATTCTTCTTTCCTAATTAAATAAATTTACTTTATTTAATTATTTTCGCATGTCCACTTAATTAATTAAATAAATACATTCTATTTATTTAAATTAATTATCATTGTTTGAATTTAAATTAAATCTTTTGATTTAATTAAGTTTAAATATTTCCCTTTTCTTCTATTTTAATTCTTCTTCTAATTAATTAAATGTTTCATTTAATTAATTTCATAAAAGTGATTTAATTAAATAGATCTTATTTAATTAAAAATATCTTATGATTTCTTTCTAAATCCAAAATTAGGTATTTTAACCTAATTGTGCAATCTTCTCATATCATAATTAAATATTTTATTTAATTATGAGATATTCTGCTTTTTTCAATAAAATTGATTAAAGCTCTTTTCTCACCACAAGTTTTCTTCTGCTTTTAAAAGCTTAATTAAAATTTTTATTTAATTAAGAAAAGCTGAATGTCCTCCACAAATAAATAATTGATTTTTTAAATTAATTATTTATCAGCCTTTAATCTTTCTTTTATTCTTATCTTCCCTTGTTTTTTCCTCTTTCATAATAAAAATAGAAAAATCTGATTTTAAGGTTCTTCTATCCTCTCCTTCAGTTTCATCTTTCTTCAACCGTTCGATCTGCCAGGAATTATCACAACCGTTAATCAAGATAGCCAATCAAAATCATTTGAAAAATCTATAAATACCTGTGTGAATCCAAGCATTGGTAATAGGCAATTAAGTAGAATTCATGCACTTAGTTCATTCAATCATTTTAATTTCAAGTTTATCACCCTCATCATAGCTTAATCTTACATATCATATCAAAATCTCGTTCTTTAGGAAGACAGTTTGTTGAGCCTAGCATACAATCTGAGAACACAAGGCTGAAATCTACAAAAACACTAAATATAGAGGACAATAGGATGACAATGGAAGCAGAATAGAGTTTGCACTTCTTTACTCCTTTTATATTCTATTTTATTAAATGTCTTATTGGTGTGTTTGAATATTTCATTTAAATTCCTTTATGCACTTATTTTTCATACACACATTAAATGGCGCCCACCGTGGGGCCTATGCCCCTATTTTAGACTTCTTTCTTGCAGGTTTTTCTTCCAGGTTGGCTCACAGGTTTTCTGGCATTCGGCAGCGCATCAGGAAGATTCGAGAAATTTTATTTTTGCAGGTATTTCGGTGCATTTGAAGACTATTTCGGTGCATCCAGGAACTTTTGCGATGCATCCGGGAAACAGAATAGCGCATCCATCACTTTCTGTAGCGCATATAGGAAATAGGTTAGCGCATCTTTATATGTTTCAGAAAATCTAAAAAAAAATTTGCATTTAGAATAGCGCATCTAGGTTCTGTTTTCGAGCATCTAAGTAACAGAGCAGCGCATTTATATTCTATTTTAGCGCATTTAGGCCACAGAGTTGCGCATCTGGTCCCTGTTTCTACGCATCCGGGGGACAGAGCTTCACATCCGAATTGTAACCGAAATTTTGAGTCTGATGCCTTCCGCAGACAGAATTTCTTTCATTTCTTTTTGCTGGGTTTAAAATGAATCAATCTAGGGTAGCCACCACACCTTTATCATGCAGTTAAAATGAACCCCATGTCTGTTGTGAAGCAAAATCTTCACTTAGAGTAAATCACTTTTGATTTTGGTGCACATAAAATGAACTTGTTTTCTCTTATTGACTGTGCTTGAAAGTGGTAGGTGATTATGCTCTCACCCTATACAAACTAGGTGATCAGAAAACCAGACCCACTTTTCCCTGTGTAACCCTGACTCAATAATTGAAGTATCCTCTCCCCTTGTGCACTTGTGCGATCCTGGGTGCAAGAGAAATAGTTATTGACTCTAGAAATTGGGCTTGCCTTAAGGGAAAAAGTACTCACCTTAAAGGATGACTCAAACCAGCAATAGAGCTAAGGCCAAGCTACCCTCGACCGGTATATAAATGTAAATCTTAAGGGAAAACCTAAGGTTGCTTGTGCGAATGTGTCATACGGACGGAGTTGTACTCCCTTAAACCCTATTGAGCTTTACCTCTTCAGGCTGGAGTGCCACCTTAATGGTGATTAATCTCTTGCCCCATGTATGGCCACTTGAACGGGGGTCCCAAACTAAAAACCATTGTTTAGAAAGCCAAAAACCTTCTATCTGCTAGTCTAGCACCGGTCGGTGTGAAGCCTTCCACACTTTCGCAGTCAATAGTAGAGGTGATCAGCTCGCCATGGGAGTTTCATGGGGGTTGGAAGCTTGGTTGGCCTGAGAAGAGAGTGCACTGTAAGGGGGAGCCCGTGCAGCCAAGCTTCTGGATTCATACGCTACTAATATGCGGTTGGGGAAACTCACGTGGAGTCTAGCGGATATTGTCCTGGCCTAACCTAGGTTGTGCTTGACTTATTCTGTGTTTGGCTACAAATCAACTTTAATCAGACTGTTTGCTGTGCTTTCAAAACATTAATTCAGATAAAGGATCATCCAAGAACAAACATGACAAATTTTAGCTGAAAACTGGTCAAAACTGTCCTTAGACAAACTATTTTAGCGCATCTAGGGAAAAATTGTAGCACATTTCAAATCTGTTCTAGAGCATCTGTGTTTTATTTCAGCGCATTTAGGGTATTCTGCTGAGCATCTGTGCTCTGTTTCTGTGCATCTAAGCTATTCTACAGCGCATTTGACTCTTTCTCCAGTGCATTTACCATTCTTTGTAGCACATTTAGGAAACAAAATAGCACTTTTAGATTCCTGTCACAGACCCGAATCTCTAAGATTTTAATCCCATGTTGAGAAAGTGGAAATTAACCAAGTTCACCAAAAAATTAGTTTTCAATAGGATCAAGAAGCCCAAAACAAATTTAAGTTACAAAAAGACTTTAGATCACAGGGAATTTCTGTATAAGAGCCAAGACGTCTTGCTCCATTATCGCACATTTCTCCATAGATACCAAGACTACATTAAGGGATTCACCGACGATTATGCTATAGAACCTTTGGCTACCCAAGCTTATTATCAAAGATTAGCATTGTCTCAACGTCACAATCTTAATCAACCTCTTGAGTTTGAGAATATACCACAACCTTCAATTGAATATTCAATGCGTCCTAATCAAATCCTTCAGTAACCTTTGATCATATCCAAGGATTTCTTCCATATGCCTATTTTTACAAGATCTCAACACAACAAGCTAGGAGATACATCTCAACAAGAAACTTCCACACACAACATTCAAGAAGAAGGTGAACGTGATAGTCCTCTTTTTAGTGTGAGTCGCAATCCCCTTTTTAGTGACAACAATATGGCTAATAGAGGGGAAGATTCGTTGCTTAAAAACACAAACATGAACAAAACTCCCCTAGACAGTGATAATGAGCAAAAGGAAGAACTTAAAGAGGCGGAACAGAATCCCAAGTTTCTTAAAATCCTTGAATAGATTATACAACGTGACAAAGAGAAGTATTTTCTTTTCTTAGCAGATCAAGGAGCCAAATTTCCTAAAGACTTTGATACTGAGAAATTAAAAGCCACAGAGGAAGAGCCATCCCTATCTGAATTCGCCTCCTTCAAAAAAGAGTTTAGAGAAATGCAGGGAGAACTCAAAGAGTTACGAGGAGGAACCGCAACCAAGAAATACACTTTGGATGACATATGTCCTTATCCTTTTGATAGAAGTCTCAACATGATTCCATTTCCTAAACACTGTGAAATCCCCAAATTTGATCGTTATAATGGAAAATCAGACCCAGTTGACCATGTTAGAGTCTTTCAAAACATGACATTGGAATTTTCCCACGAAGATACATATTTATTGCGATTATTTCCTCGAAGCCTTGGAGTCAACTCTATGGAATGGTTATCTAAGATTACACCTCCTATTCGAACATTTGAGGAATTGATAAATTTGTTCATAACATAATACTCCTACAACGTTCAACACCAGATCACCATGATTGATCTTTGCAAAGTTACGCAAAAACCTGGGGAATCTTTCACTACCTTTCTTCAAAGATGGAGGAGAATGTTCGCTAGGTACCCCCGTCATGTCCCTGAAAAGGAGAAAATGGTTACTTTCATCAATAGCCTCAACTCAGAAATGAGCTATCGTTTAAATCTACATTGTCCACCTTCCTTTGAGAAATTGATTGAGGATGCCATCACCATCGAAAGTGCTTTGGTCAAAAGAGGGACAATAAAACTTGATAGGGACAACCCTAGCTCATCTAATCATTACAACAATCAAGACAAGTCAAAATTTTGGACCCGCAACAAGAACATTGTAAACGATGGTGTTGTAGATGCAAATCATATTACGACTAGGCCATTTGTTCTGAGCACCCCAAACACTACTCGTAATAACAATGTTAATTCAGTCGCGAATCTAGGAAACAATCATCCTCCTCCAACGAACAACAATCATGGGGAGACCAACAACCAAAACTACCAGGGAAACAACAACAACACTCTAGGGAATACCTCAAATACAAACTCACAACGTTTTCCATTCTTCTCCACTAGAAGAACCTTCACACCACTAGGACAATCCTTGGAATCAACTTTCAAAGAGGTTATGGAAAAAAATGTCCTTACGTTACCACCGTAACGCAATTATGAACCTAGTATAAAACCTCCATCATGGAATGAGGCTTATTTTTGTGACTATCATAGGTGCAGAGGTCATCGTACAAACCAATGCCAAGCTTTGAAACATGATATTCAAGATCTCATTGACAAGGGCATTATCACAGTAGAAGGACAACAAAAATCCAATGAAGATCACCAAGCATTTTGCAACCCTCTACCAAATTATCAAAAGGGAGAGTCTTCTGATAAAAATATGAATCAAATTGATGACAATGTAATTCGTCACCTCTATACAAATAATGAGCAAGTCAACATTATAAAAATCAAGGAAAAAGTAGATAATGGACAAGTGAATGTCACAACGAGAGCCCAAGCTAAAGTTATCTTAAAGGGTACCTCTTCAAAATCCACTGAGACTTTCCCTCAACATCAATATGACTTAGTCAACCAACTTCGAAAAACTCTTACTCAAATCTCCATTTTAGAACTCCTAAAAATTTCCCCCGCACACAAGGAAATTTTAGACAAAGCCCTTTTTGACACAACTGTATCCATAGATTTGGATGTGGATAGATTTCAAGCCATGGTAGGACATTTGTCCTCACCCGCATGTCTTTCATTTTCAGACAAAGACGATGTTTCCATGACTCATCCCCACAATTCATCATTATACTTAGAGGTCATGATCCATAAGTTCCATGTTAAACGTGTTCTAATAGATGGAGGGGCTGGTCTAAATATATGTACCTTGAAGGTCGTTCAAGCATTAGGGTTTGCGGAAGACTCCATTGACCCTAGAAGGAAGATTACTATAAAGGCCTATGATGATGAGGAGAGAACGTCTAAAGGTCTAATCATGCTACCAATCAGAGTGGGACCCGCTATCAAAAATACCTTTTGTCAAGTTTTAGATCGAGATCTTGCATACAACATCTTGTTGGGTCATCCTTGGATCCATGAAATGCAAGCTGTTCCGTCCACTTACCATCAATGTCTTAAGTTTCCATATGACAGATAGGAAATCACTATACCAACTAATAATTCAAACACCCAAACTTGTGCCAATGTCAAAACTCATCAGGATACTTTGATTCCAAATACTTGCTAATACTTCTCCTAAGCATGAGACACAAATCAGTCAATTAGCCAAAAGCTTTGACAAGAAACTGCAGTTCAAGGAAAGTGGAGTTGGGGAATATTCCCTTTGTCTTGCTAATCTACCTCCATCTCCTAAATCACATGGAAAGACTTCTATTACACAACAATAGATATCAGCAGCATCAACATCAACACAAATACAAACAGTGCCCACTACCAAGTTCAATGGACAATTTGTCAAAGAAAAGTTTCCCATGGGAGATTCTGAGGATGCGACGATTCTAGATTGGCTTTATAAGGATGAAGAAGAAACAGTTCTAAATGTTACCTTACCAACAGCTCAATATGGGAAAGGATATTCCATTATGCAAAAGATGGGATATGACAATGGTCCTCTTGGAAAAAGAAAAGAAGGCGTAGTTGAGCCTATCCATCTCCCAGGGCTCACGACATATGATAAAATTGGAATAGGCTATGATGCTACCCAATCTAAACAGTCACAAGGTAATGTTT
The DNA here is from genome assembly GCA_007258455.2 of Sequoia sempervirens. Taxonomy (NCBI): domain Eukaryota; kingdom Viridiplantae; phylum Streptophyta; class Pinopsida; order Cupressales; family Cupressaceae; genus Sequoia; species Sequoia sempervirens. Next base: position 212,074,650 of record VDFB02000003.1, on the reverse strand, counting down.
TTACACTACAAGAAGGTTCTGACAAGAAATAGATATGTTTGGCATCCATCTTGAATTGCATAGAAAATAATTCTGATACTGATTCTGCTGAATATGAATGGGATACCATCCACAATGATGAATTTTGGAGGGACAAAGAGGTAGATGTCATACACAAGTACACGCCCATTTTAATCAAAGGGGAAGGTTCAGGATCCCAACCACAAGAATCTGAACCGCAACGCAACTATGAGTCTAGTGATACTGAGTCGAATTTTAACGAACAAGACTATTAGGAGAATAGTACCATCATTGACTTATCTCATAACTCGGATCCTACAGATAACTCTGTCTTGACCCTAACTATCACCGATTTCACAAAACCAAATGACATGTTACCTTTAATTCACCCTGATCTCATTGACTGGGATCTGACAGAACCTATTGATATACCTATTTTTCCCAATGACGAAGCTATCATAAACTTCCTTTCCGCCAAAAGTGTCGATAATTGTTCCACTAGCGATTTTCAGTATGAAGTTTTTAATCAGGAGAGTGTCAAGTCTCCTAGCTACAAAAATGAAAATAAAGAAAAACGATCTAGTGGTGAAAACCAGAATATGGCAGTACTAGATCAAGGAAAAGATAAAATAAAGAGCGTATCAGATGGTGAAAACCTTTTTGAGGCACCAGCTGATGGGACTCTTGACACTCTCCTAGAGCACTATCATGAGCAATCGCCCATCTTGATTGAACCTACTAAGGAAATCAATATTGCAACTACAGATAATCCAAGGATTTTACAGCTAGCTAAATCAATGACAGATAAAGAAATCCTAGAATTCATGAACTTTCTCAAAGAAAATCAAGTTAATTTTGCTTGGTCATATGTAGACATGCCGGGCCTTGATCCTGATCTCATTATGCATCACTTATCTATCAAACCAGGAGTTAAACCAGTAAAACAAAAGCTTAGAAAGATGAATCCTCATGTAGCACTACTGGTTAAAGAAGAACTCAAGAAGCTCCTAGATGCAGGTTTTATAAGACCAATTGCCTATGCAGAATGGATCTCCAACATTGTACCAGTAGCAAAACCAGACAAACATGTAAGAGTATGCACTGATTTCAGAGATCTTAACAAAGTGTGCCCAAAGGATGACTTCCCACTCCCTAGCATCGACACTATAGTTGACTTGACAGCAGGCCATGCCATGTACTCATTAATGGATGGTTTCTCTGGTTACAACCAAATCAAAATTGCACTAGAAGACCAAGAGAAAACAACTTTCACTTGCCCGTGGGGAACATATTGTTGGAATGTTATGCCTTTTGGCTTAAAGAATGCTGGAGCTACTTATCAAAGAGCTATGACTACGATCTTTCATGACATGATGCACACATTCATGGAGGATTATGTAGATGACATATTGGAAAAATCACACACCAGAGAAGGACACTTGGAAATACTGTCTAAAATATTCACCAGATTGGAGAAATTCAAAGTTCACCTAAATCCTAAGAAATGTGTTTTTGGGGTCACATCTAGAAAGTTGCTAGGATATATTGTTTCAGAAAAAGGAATTGAAGTAGATCTTGCAAAAATTCAGGCAATCATGCAGATGCCTCCTCCAAAGAACATCAGTCAATTGAGGTCATTACAAGGGCGGCTACAGTCCATCAGAAGATTCATTGCACAATTGGCTGACAAAATTCTACCATTCACACATCTCCTACATAAAAATGTTCCTTTTAGATGGGATGACAAATGTGAAATGGCATTTCAACAAATCAAGTAGTACCTGATAAACCCACTAGTTCTCGTTCCACCCAATCCAGACAAACCATTGATCCTGTATATTGCTGCGAGCGAGACATATTTGGGAGCATTATTAGCACAAGAAGACCATGAAGGGAAGGAACGTGCCATCTATTATATTAGCAGAACATTGACAAGTCATGAGCTTAATTACACTTTCATTGAGAAGGCTTGTTTAGCAGTCGTCTTTGCTTCACAGAAATTCTGACATTACATGCTAACTCATACAATTAATCTTGTTTCAAAAATTGATTCACTCAAACACCTACTAAGTAAAGCATCACTAACAGGAAGGTTAGCAAAATGGGTCATGATTTTGAGCGAGTTTGACATCCACTATGTTGATTGCAAAGCAATCAAAGGACAAGTTATTGCGGATCAACTAGCAGACGCTCCTCTATAAGCAAAGCACCCCTTACACATTGAATTTCCATATGCTAATGTTTTCGTGGCAGACTCTAAGCAGTTATGGTCCTTATACTTTGATGGTTCTTTTACTCAACATGGATCGGGGGCAGGCATTCTCTTTGTCACCCCTCAAGGACATACCATTCCTGGGTCATATAGGCTAATGTTTCCATGCACCAATAACATAGCCGAATATGAAGCACTAATCACTGGATTAAAGACAGCATTGGAATGGAGGATTACAGAGCTACAAGTTTATGGTGACTCACAGTTAGTCATTAATCAAATCAATAATGACTATCAGACTAAAGATGACAAGTTGTTGCCATACAAGAAGATGATTGATGACTTCAAAAAGTACTTTGTGAACATTCAATTCACACAAATTCCAAGGATTGACAATAAAGCAGCTGACACTATGGCCACGATCACCTCATTGATACAAATCCCAGAAAAATAGACTCGCTATGAATTTCTGGTGGAACAATTATTGACACCCGCCTATGACACACCCGAAAGCCAAATTATCTGCCACCTAGTAGGATTCGATTCATCCTGGTATGGTAAAATTTATACCTACCTAAAAGATGACACTTTACCACCTGACTTATCCCGCAACCAAAAGCGTAACTTTATCTGACAATCCTCTCAATATACCCTCATCGCTGATACCCTTTATCGCTGTGGTCTTGATGGTACTTTACTTCGATGTCTTGAATGTGACGAATCTGACAAAGCTTTACAAGAAGTTCATGGGGGCATTTGTGGTACTCATTCGAGTGGACTAACCTTATCCAATAAATTGATTAGAATGGGTTACTACTAGCCTACAATGGAAAGGGAATCATTCACTTTTGTTAAAACATGCTCAAAATGTCAGATTCATGGGAATCTTATTCATGCTCCTGCGCAAGAACTTCATTCATTTACACCCACCTGGCCATTCTCTCAATGGGGGTTAGATCTAGTGGGCAAAATTCATCCTGCTTCTTCAAATGGGCATAAGTTCATTATCACAGCGACAAAATATTTCACTAAGTGGATTGAGGCAGTACCTCTCTCTAAAGTCACTGGAAAACAAATCTCATCCTTCATACTCAACTACATTATTTGTCGATATGGTATTCCTAATGCCATTATTACAAATAATGGTCGACCATTCAAAAATTAGGATGTTGATGAACTTTGTGAAAGATTCCATATTCAGCACAGATATTCCACACCTTACTATCCTCAAGGGAATGGCCAAGCAGAGGCCTCAAACAAGACTATCCTAAAGATCTTGAAGAAAACTGTCAATGACTCAGGGAAGGATTGGCATGTTCAACTCAATCCTGCCTTGTGGGCTTACAGAACTAGTGTCCGAACACCGACAGGAGCAACACCTTTTGCCCTCGTCTATGGAGCAGAATCCATATTGCCTTTAGAGGTAGAAATACCTTCTTTAAGAGTATCACTGAAAGGTCTCATAACAGATGAGGAATACAGAGTTTCCCGACTACAAGAGTTAGAACTTCTAGATGAAAAGAGACAGAGAGCAGCTGACCATTTGAAGGCATACCAGCGGATGATGTCTCGCAGCTATAATCACAAGGTAAAACCACGTACTTTCTAGGTGGGGGATTTAGTCCTGAAAGAGAACCCATGAAATCAACAAGACCGAGAAAAGAAAGGAAAATTTGAACCAAATTGGCTAGGCCCTTATGTGGTTATTGCAGTCTATGACTCGGGAGCATACAAGTTATCAATGCCAGAAGGAGACCTGTTCGATGAACCCATCAATAGCATACATCTTAAGAAGTACTATGTTTAAGCCAGAAAAAGTCCTGAAGAAATCCAAAAACAACAGAAAAAGTCTTGAAGAAATCCAAAAATAGCAGAAAAAGTCCTGAAGAAATCCAAAAACAGCAGAAAAAGTCCTGAAGAAAATTTAAAAAAAAAAAATCAAAAAGAAATCAGAAAAATGCAATAAATACGGATAGTGAAAATCTAGCAAATAGACGCTATCTGTACCTCTCCATTTATTAGTTCCTATTTTACACTTTATCTTTTCAAAGCTCCCCTTTTTTCGCATCTTTTTTCGCATCTTAAGGTCATTAATCGCATCATCCTGCCGCCATTTGCCTAGAGGGTTAAAAACATCTTACCATGGCTTGATCGTCTGTACATATTCCTTTCCTCAAGTTGTGTCAATAAACGAGGCAAAAACTCAGCTGGGGGAACTTAACTTTCAGAGCATACCAAAACAGCTAGACCATGACATAGAAATCCAAACATGCAAATAAACAACAAACTCGTGCAACCACTTTATCCGATCATAAAACACTTTTTAGCGAGATGTCATATCCTTGTCTATTGGATGATCCAGAAATCTGAATAATGCATGAAATAACAGTATTATATGTTTGATCACAAGTTGCTTAATTTTTGATATCATTACTCGGGAGCATACTCAATGATGTATTGCACTAGAGTTGCAAGGAACGAGAATGATTTTTCTTTGTCTGCTGTCTTAAGGTTAACAGTCCAATCTGATGCAAATATGTCACAGGACATGACACTCAAAGCAAACATCATCGATGACAGTTCCACATTTGCATCAGAACGGTGGTTAATCTGTGTCTGTTTATGCAAGAAATGCTCAGGTCATCTCGGTTCAATTATACCTCGATGCTTGTGTTCGCTTGCTATATCAAAATTCATGAAAGTTGTACTCTGGTCATCATTGGCGCTAATTTCCCCTCTGCTGCTTGTACATACTTCCAACATTTTAAATGTTCTCTGATGATTCAAGAAGGCTTGTAATAGGCTCAATAAATTGGTTAGTTTCATATAGTTGCACATTCATTAGATCATTGTATATATCTGCATATTGGATTCACATCGGTGTTTTGAAAGACTAAAGGATTGCATCAACGGTTGTCATACAATTTTGAGTTTTGTGGAGGACATTTGGACATTTGATTCATTGCATCCATTCAGGGTTCATTTATCATTTTATCATTCATTCTCATTTTATCATATTTATCTTTATCATTCCCATATCATTTATTATTCATTATCATTCTCATCATCATCATCCTTCTCACATATCATTTCATGTATCATTATCATTTATCATTTTACCATTTAATCATTTCATCATTGTCATTATCATCTTTTCATTATTCATTTATCATCATATCATTACAAACAGTTTCTTCAAATCAATCAATCATCTTCAATCATTCTGAGCAAATATCTAAATGCAAGTCAATCCTTAATCCATACCAATCAAGTCGATCAATCTTGTCAAATTATCCAATCACATCCTTTGGTCTTGATCCTAATCTTGTCGTAAACCAAATCAACCAATCAATCAATCAATTATCATCATCCTTGTGTTGCTCTAGGGATATATCGCTTCCCAACAATGACAACACTATCAACATCATCAATCAATCAACCAATCAATGGTTTACAGCTTGACGGGGGCAATTCCTTGTTTGTTTTTGTATCATTTGTGCATGCTTGCTTGCTTGCTTGTGTGTGTTATCATTTTATCTTGCATTTGTATCAAATCCATATCATTCTAGCTAATATTCATATCTTGTGTGTTGGAATATCTTTCTGCATTATCCTTTGCATCTAAGGTCACATAATACCTTTTATGCATTAGGATTTTCCATTTTTCAACCTCTTTTTCACTGGGGCATCGACCACATCATCTATCGGGAGCTAAATCACTGTTCCCCAATCCTTATCAACTTCTTCTTCCGTGATTTATCTCCTGAGGGGGCATCATCGACATCAAAAATCGGAAACATATTAGGGGCAAAAAAAAAATTATTTTCTTTGAAGTAATATGTTTCACACATCACTTCAAAGAGGGGCAAAATGTATACGCATAAAAATGGTCATGTCTATAATCCTGGCAATTAATTAAATATTTATTATTTAATTAATTTTTCTAAAAGTCCTCTACATATGATTAAATTTAATTAATTTAATTATATTGTTCATTCATCTTATTCTTCTTTCCTAATTAAATAAATTTACTTTATTTAATTATTTTCACATGTCCACTTAATTAATTAAATAAATACATTCTATTTATTTAAATTAATTATCATTGTTTGAATTTAAATTAAATCTTTTGATTTAATTAAGTTTAAATATTTCCCTTTCTTCTATTTTAATTCTTCTTCTAATTAATTAAATGTTTCATTTAATTAATTTCATAAAAGTGATTTAATTAAATAGATCTTATTTAATTAAAAATATCTTATGATTTCTTTCTAAATCCAAAATTAGGTATTTTAACCTAATTGTGCAATCTTCTCATATCATAATTAAATATTTTATTTAATTATGAGATATTCTGCTTTTTTCAATAAAACTGATTAAAGCTCTTTTCTCACCACAAGTTTTCTTCTGCTTTTAAAAGCTTAATTAAATATTTTATTTAATTAAGAAAAGCTGAATGTCCTCCACAAATAAATAATTGATTTTTTTTTAATTAATTATTTATCAGCTTTTAATCTTTCTTTTATTCTTATCTTCCCTTCTTTTTCCTCTTTCATAATAAAATAGAAAAATCTGATTTTAGGGTTCTTCTATCCTCTCCTTCAGTTTCATCTTTCTTCAACCATTCGATCTGCCAGGAATTATCACAACCATTGATCATATCAGCCAATCAAAATCATTTGAAAAATCTATAAATACCTGTGTGAATCCAAGCATTGGTAATAGGCAATTAAGTAGAATTCATGCACTTAGTTCATTCAATCATTTTAATTTCAAGTTTATCACCCTCATCATAGCTTAATCTTGCATATCATATCAAAATCTCGTTCTATAGGAAGACAGTTTGTTGAGCCTAGCCATACAATCTGAGAACACAAGGCTGGAATCTACAAAAACACTAAAGATAGAGGACAATAGGACGACAATGGAAGCAGAATAGAGTTTGCACTTCTTTACTCCTTTTATATTCTATTTTATTAAATGTCTTATTGGTGTGTTTGAATATTTCATTTAAATTCCTTTATGCACTTATTTTTCATACACACAATAACATTTGAAAATTCTTCTTCGAAAGCCTAAATGAGACCACAAGATGTCAACTATTTGTTGAAATGATGTGGGGTATAAAGTATAGAAACATCATAAAGTCTCTTGGGTTGAGAACATCAAATGCTTAAAGTGAAAACACTCTTGTGAAGAATCTAATGGATGCTTATGAGAGTGTGGGTAAGACCTCATGCACAAAGGATAGTAATGTGACTCGACATGTTATTACATTGACTTTGGTAAGTAGTCAATTAAAGAGAGCTCATCTTATTAGAAACATGAGTGAATTTATGAGAATTGGAAGAAAAACTTTATCAAGAGCCATTCAAAGGTGGCAAAGAATTGAGGGCACCGATTCAAATGAATTATAGGAATTCTCGGGGAGATTTCCATGAAAAGATAAATTTTTTTTTGAAGCATTGAAAACACTAATTGAAGAGTATTGGAATAATAACACAAGAACATCTTTGAATCAAAAGGATGTGGTAAGAAGGGGAATCAATAGTCGAAACTGTTAGCCACATCCAAAGCATTTTTTAGATACGACTCACCCAAATTTTTCATAAATTTCAATAGGAATATCCTTAAATTAGTATTTATTGAAGATATTTTGAAATTCTTAAAGCTTTTTATGTCAAATTAAATTACACACACACTACTTGTTGTTGTAGACTACATATTGAATTCTCTAACCCTTATGATGTTTATCGTTCTATATGTTTAGATTTGCATACTGACAATGTTTTGTAGGATTGTGGTATAGAAGCCCCGCCAACATCTTCAGGGGAGTTATTATCAAAAAAAATATTTGAAATAGAGGACGACCAAATATTCTACAAGACAACATGCTTGGATGGTTCATGTGAGCATTGTGGTTGCTTGCAATGTATGCCAGTATTCCAACATATGGAAAGCACAGATGAGGTGGGACAAAAACTAGTAGAGTTTGAGAAGTATAAAATAGTGTCATATGTTACAAAAGATGGTAATCAAGAAAAAATGTGTGATTTGGTTATTTAGAAGATTCCAATGTATCATTTTATGTCCATGTTTCATGACAATATAGTGTATGAGTATGCAAGGCATACCCATAGAGCCTGATGGTTGGACATGCAATTCAAGCTATGCAAGGACACCTTTCCAGTTGGCAGCATAGTATCAGTTGTTTAATTTGTAGAGAACTACACTCTACAACCACAACATGAGGTGCAGTCACAATATTACAACTCCAAATAGGTTTCAATATTTGTGCACATAGCATTCATTCATGTAGTTGATAGTACGAAGGACCAAATGAAGGTATTTAGGGAGTATCACTTTTATATTAGTGATGATCGCACACATTATCCATAGTTCATGCAAGGTTACTTCTAGATTTTCTACAATGATTTGGCTCAGAGGGGCATAGCATACAATCAACATATAATATGGTCGAATAATTGTGCAACATAGTTCAAGAACTCACGCATGTTCTACTAGTTGAGCACAATGCATGTCATTACAAGTGTTCAGGATATATGGAATTTTTGTGAGGATGGGCATGAAAAGGGGGAGCATGATGGTGCAAGAGCATGTGTGAAAAGAGCATTATCATGATAAAAGTTAAAGTATAAATACAATGCAAAATTGACAGATGAAAAATAAATCATCAAGTGGTGTAATGCTTTGATGGGTCCAAGTAATGAAGGTATGTCTTTAGTTTGATGGATGATAGTAACATTGCACCATATGAAATTTTTTGTACAATAATAGGTTCAAGTGAGCTACACTCTTTTGTTAGCTCAGATGCAGGTTCATGGAGTATCAACAAATGAAATATGGCATTCTTTTGTTCATGTACAATGCAAACTTGGAATGATTATGAGTCAAAGGAGTGGGTTGAAAAATGGTTCACAATTTATCGTATCGCACTTCACATGTATCTCCCTCCAATGGCATTAGAACTAACACAGATGGAATCATCGATCAAATTTGACCACTTATCAGATCTAGTTCAAGAAGGTAATTTATCTACTTGCTTAGTTTTTGAAATTCCTATTGTTATCATATTTTGTAGTGTATTGATAATGTTGACTAATTTCAAGAGATTTGCTACACATATTAATGAAGGGCATGTTTATGTAGTTATTTTAGATGAAGATAACGAAGAGGGAATGGATTATTACTTGCATCATTGTGTTGAGGCCAAAATGAAATTGGAGGCCCTAGTTATAGATGGAGAAAACATCGTAGACCCTATAGGATCAGTTATTGTTATTGGAATGTAGCTTAGAAGGTACCCACATAAGAGTGTTAAATATTGGTTGTTCCAAGACTTTGACACGCATCGTACAATTCTTCATTAATCGAACCTTGTTATGGCATCCAATGTTCATTTGGCCAAATATGGGGGTAGACCTTTGAAAAATACCTTGTGGAAGGTCTGTGAGTCTAACCATGAGGCAATACTTGACACAATAAAGAGTAGAGAAAACCCGTATGGTTCATTGGATTAATTTGTAAGTATTCACATTGGTTCTTATTAATTTATACTTGTATGCACATTAATTTGTTTGATGCCAATGCTATCATCTTCTTTTAATTTTCCTATTTGTTAGTAACCTACTAAAAATTGATTGGTGTCCCCTTGTAGAAAATGTTGATTCATGAGCCATTCAAGAGAATCTCATCCAAAAATGCAATGCAACATCCTTATTTTGATGATCTTGACAAATCTAAATTATGATTTTAAGACATTATCAAAGTGCATGTGATGCTTGGTGAGGGAATTTCAAGTTATTCATTTGATGTTAACCTTATCATGAGCACCTATGATGTAGAAATTACAAGAGCATCTCAAATTTCAAATTATTCTATTCATGAGAGGTGTTGTGTGAAATAGGTATCTTGGAACTCCTAGTGAAGATGTATGACTAGGAGTGACTAAGTTGAGAGATTGATATGCTATCCTCAATGGAAGAATCAAGATTTATGCCTTGTTGTTCCCAAGTTGGAACCAAATAGTGTGGATTTGTTGTCTGTAAGTGCCTTCCATCTATTTTAATTTCATTTCCATTTTGGATGCTCTTTCTTTTTCTTCTTTTACTTTGTGTATTTGTAAGAAAACTACTAAAAATTGATTGGTCTCTCCTTGTAGAAAATTTCAATTTATGATCCATTGAAGAGAATCTCAATCAAAAAAATAATGCAACATCCTAATTTTGATGATCTTGACAAATGTCAATTTTGATTTGAACCCATTAAGAAAGAGCATGTGAAGCTTAGCGAGGAAATTTCAAATTATTCATTTGAAGTTAACCTCATCATGAGCACCTATGATGTAGACATTGTAAGATAATCTCGAATGTATCAGTGACATTGTAAAATATCTATGAGAACAGAGTACCTAAGGAATTGTGCCTATGGTGCAGGGCACCTGGGCCTTCATTTTGTAAAAGGGGTTTTGTATGTAGTTTCTTTCTATTTAAGGACATGTTTTTGTTTTGAAATAAGGAATTTAAGACCATGTTGCAATTTTTTTGCTTTAGAATGGTGTATGAACCATATTAGACAATTGTAGCACAAACAAAAGAATTAGGATAGCCAAATAAATCTCATTTTATTGTAAAAATCATATTATTAATATAGTGAGTGTAATAAATTTGTATGCTTACTAATCATTCTTTCTCTTCTTTTATTCTCTCCCTATTATAACTAGCACCAATTGACTAAATTATTATAAAAACTTCATTTATTAAAAAAAATCAACCTAATGATTATATATCAATATCAATATAGCATATAGTCTATGTTGAAATAAACACTTGTAATGAGATTTACTCAAATATTGAAATTTATTGTTGCCCTCAAACATTTGTAATTCACGCAACGTAATCCCTTTGATGACTTGTTAACTGGATACCGTGTTAGTTATGGGAATTACGTCTAAGGAATTAGGATCACATAGGGCACCTCTATAATAAGCTCTCTTGGTTTTTGTTATCTCAGAGTCATTTTTCTGTAGTGTCCAATTTTGACTTGATGGAAAAAGTGTCAATTGCAAGCAATGTAAAGTTGCAAAGTGGTGCAACTTTGGTTCTGCAACTTGTGTGAACAAATAAACTATTTGAACACATCCAAATGGGTACATTTATGCTAGGAATGGTCCTCTTTCACACCCAAACACATGGAATCGCTACGAGCTACATTCAACCAGATCGATCCCTTGAGAGTCCAAAGTGCAAAAGGGCAGCAATCTTTGATGGGATATTACTTGGAAACCATGATGCTTAAGAACTCTCCGTCTAAGCCTATGGAATAGCGTTGGAAAAATCTACAATAACCTCTCTTGGTTTTTGTTATCTTGGAGTCATTTTCCTATGGTGTCTCATTTTCACTTCATGGAAAAAGTGTCAAATGCAAGCAATGCAAAGTTACAAAGTGGTGCAACTTTCATTCTACAACTCATGTGAGAAAGTGAATTGTTCCAACACATCTAAATGGGTACATTTATGCTAGGCATGGTCCTCTTTTTGCACCCAAACACACGGAATTGCTCTGAGGTACGTTCAACCGACTTGATCCCTTAAGGGTCCAAAGTGCAAAAGGGAATAAATCTTTGACATGATACTAATAAAAAATCATGGCACTTACAAAATCTCCATTTGAGCCTACAAGATCAATTTGGGCTCCTCTACAATAACCTCTCTTGGTTTTTTCTATCTCAAAGAGGTTTTCCCGTGGTGTCCAATTTTCACTTGATGCGAAAGGTGTCAAATGAAAGTAGTGCAAAGTTGTAAAATTGGTGCAACTTTCATTTTGTAACTCATGTGACCAAGTGGACTATTCCAACCCATTTGGATGGGTGGGCTTATGCTAGGCATGGTTCTCTTTCACACTCAAACATGTGGAATCACTCTGAGCTACATTCAACCGGTAGAATCCCTTAAGAGTCTAAAGTGCAAATTAGCTACAATCTTTGACAAGTTGTTAGTCAAACACCATGATGCTTAGAAAATTCTTGTTTTAGTCTATGGGATCATGTTGAACCACTCTATAATAACCTCTCTCAATTTTTTCTATCCCAAAGGAATTTTTCTTTGGTGGAAAATTTTCACTTGGGGAAAAAGTTGTCAAGTGCAAGTAGTTGAAAGTTGCAAAGTGGTGAAACTTTCAATCTTCAACTCGTGTGAGAAAATGAACTATTTCAACACATCTAAGTGGGTACATTTATGCTAGGAATGGTCTTCTTTTGCACCCAAACATGTTGATTCACTCCAAGCTACATTCAACTCGTAGAATCCCTTAAGAGTCCAAAGTGCAAAATTGCTACAAACTTTAGCATGTTGTTAGTTAGATACCGTGATGCTTAGAAACTTATTGTAGAAGCCTATGGGATCAAATTGGACCCCTCTACAACAAAATATCTCAGTTTTCACTATATCAGAGACATTTTCCCATGGTGGAAAATTTTCACTTTGGGAAAAAGTTGTTAAATGTAAGTAGTTGAAAATTGCAAAGTGGTGCAACTTTTATTCTCCAACTCGTGTGACCAAATGGATTATTCCAATGCATGTAGGTGGGTACATTTACACTATGCATAGTCCTTTTTCACACCCAAACACACTGAATCGCTTCGAGTCACATTCAACTAGTAGAATCCCTTAAGAGTCCAAAGTGCAAAATGGATGCAATCTTTGACGAGTTGTTACTCAGACACCATGATGCTTAGAAACTTCTTGTCTAAGCCTATGAGATCGTGTTCGGACATATATAATAAACTCTCCTAGTTTTTTCTATCTTAGAGGATTTTTCCCATGGTGGTGAATTTTCACTTTGGGAAAAAGTTGTCAAATGCAAGTAGTTGAAAGTTGCAAAGTGGCGCAACTTTTGTTCTACAATTCGTGTGACCAAACCAAATGTTCCAACACATTCAAATGGGTAAATTTATGCTAGGAATGGTCCTCTTTCACACCCAAACATGCAAAATCACTCTGAGCTACGTTCAACTAGCTTGATCTCTTAAGGGTCCAAAGTGCAAAAGGGAAACAAGCTTTGACAGGCTATTAGTAAGAAATTGTGATGCTTATGAACTCTCCATGTGAGCCTACGAGATCATGTTAGACCCTTCTACAATAACCTCTCTCAATTTTTGTTATCTTAGAGTCGTTTTCCCATGGTGTCTAGTTTTCACTTGATGGAAAAAGTGTCAAATGCAAACAGTGTAAAGTTGCAAAGTGGTTCAACTTTTATTTTGCAACTCATGTGACCAAATAAACTACTCCAACATGTCTCAATAGGTAGGTTTACGCTATGCATAGTAATTTTTCACACCCAAACATGCAGAATTTCTCTGAGATACATTCAATCGGCTTGATCCCTTATGATGGCATCCAAAACAATAAAAAAGAGAAACACACAAATGATGGTTGAGAATTTTGAGTTTTCCACACAAAAAGAATATGATCATCCTCAAGTCTAGCAAGCACAAGATTTTTTTTAGTTATCATCCTTTCCCTTACAACAATATACAACCAATTGTAAATGCGTACAATGGTGGAACTTGGAAACATTTTATTTTTCTTCAATTAACAACTTTGGTTGTGAAACATTTTGTCATTTTCATTTGAAATAATTTGTTATGCTTGAAAATTAGAGTCTAAGAGAAACAAGTGATGCTCTCATGTACATTTATTATTTGGTGTGATAAATAAAGTTTCCACTATTGATTCCATTTCTTATTTGTATTATAAATTATAACTTGCTTTCTCTCGAGTCCATTTTCTATACAAGAAATAATATTGCAAAAATTTGACATATACATCTTTCAACATGTTTATACGGTGATGGATCAAGAACATAACAATTCATTCTGCACTATGAAGAGTATGCTGTGAAAATGTTTAAAGACTATTCAAGATAAATGTTTGTATGATAATGCGTCAAGAATTTAACTACTTCATCTACTATGAATATTATGTTTTGCAAGTGTTGTAAAGATTATGTATCCTTTGCTTAATTGAGTTGTTCCAATCAAAAATATATTGGAATATTTTAATGAAAAATTTCATGGAATACCAATTGAATGTTGGAAAGAGACACTGTAAAATTTTTCTGGTGTTGTCATTGATGACAACCCTAATTGGTGATTGGATCTGCACATCATCATTTACTCATACCGACAGACAAATTGAAGATAGTCAAGGAAGAACAAAGCATCCAACAATTTTATGTTCGTCAATTCACTTGTTGATTTTTTGTTGTTATTTTGCTTTGTGGATCTCATGTGAGGTTGATCAATGTATGTCTCGTGTTATCAAAAAATTTTAGTGCCTCGTATAAAGTTGTGTGCAAGTCTAGAGATCCGGTTGGATATCTTTCTGTTTATTAGTGCTTGGTGGCCAACCTAGTTGATATAATGTGTCGTGGATATTCAAGGAGTGTTTACTCAATTTTTTTTGTGATTGATCATTTTAATTTGGGTCTAAGCTAAGTTGTGGCTTCACATTGAATATTATTCATGATTTGATCTGACAATTGTAAATATTTTTAATTTTTATTGAAGTCGACATGCTACGATTAAATTCTTAATTACGGATATAAATAAATGATCAATTATATCATTTTGGTATGTGAATAAGGTGTTTCGATGTGTGTTGTGAATATCATAAGGGTTATTGAGAGATTATGCACAGTTTCACTTTAATAAATTAATATTCAAAACAAACCATGGAGGACAACAATGATAAATTCTACTGCTAACCAATTAATAAGTATACACATGAATAAGTCGAGCATGTGCATGTGAATAAGGGAAGCACAAGTACTAAAAACAACATAAACCTTGAAGTATACACTTGAATACATAGTATACACAAATTAATACAAAGTATATGCACAAATACAAGCTATACACATGAAAAGATGTAAGTATCAAAGTATACATTAGAATAAATGTAAGTCACAAAGTATACATGTAATTTGTAAAGTATACACTTGAATACACATAACTCGTATCTATTGAACCATGAATTTATAATACAAATATGGACACCATCGATAAAAAATATTTGTATTAACCAAATAGCCATATAGGCATACATAAATATATGTTGATATAAGTATAAAATATAGCTATAAAATAGCCATATAGGCTTATGATAATGCCATATAAGCATACATTGTCAAATATATCAAATATAAAATATGTACAAAAATGCCATATAGGAATACAACAAAGGGACCTGGAATCAAAATTCATCACTCTTCATGCTCTTGAAATAAAATCTTTCCCTTTGCTTGTCGATCAGATGGAAATACGTCTATCACACATTTATGTTATGGTCAAGGAGTGCTCCTGAGCTCCTCCTAGTGTTTAGTTCTTGGTGAAATCTTATTTGTTATAATAAGAATTAAATACATTAATATATAGAAACTACATTATAAAAAATGATATATTTAACAAAATAATCACTTGCCGCCATCTGATTATCACTCTTCACAAGGGAAATATTCAAATGCCCATGTTGAGGTGTGTTGAAGCCCTATATAAACTATCCAAATAGAAATTAAACTATGAATCAATAATGGTTTGATTTTTCACTAACATCTATAATAACAAATGCAAATTGAAATTTTGTAATTTTCTTCATACCTCCCCTGTCAGAGCCATTAAGGAGTCTATAACAAATGAAACACTGATCTTCATTTCCCTTTGAAAATTTAGAGGTGTATCTGCTTGCAACATCTGAAAATTAAAAAAAAAATTATTTAATCACGAAAACTAAAATAGTGATCCACGTCATGACTTATAATGTATGAGATAATGAACACAATTTTGAGTACTCATAATAGAAAGTCGGTGAACCATTTGATAAAATACTTTTGTAGACATGTACGACAACTGTGGTGGCATAAAGAAGGCAGTGAGTAGTATGAAAAAATTCCTCAAAGAAATGGGGTCTTATGGTGATGGAATTCCATTACAAACAATTGTGTCACAGCATTCCATCACCATAAGACCACATTTCTTTTAGGCATTTTTTCAAATAGTTCATTGCCTTCTCTATGGTTTATGCTGGGATGGGGTGGATGGTATAGTGTGGCCTTGGTTATGAGATGGAGGGCGATCATGACATGAAGAGGGAGGAGTGGGTACATGAACAAGTGCAATAAAAGGTGGAAGGTTCCATGGATTGGTAAATTGAGGATGAGGAGCTTGAAAATAATTTGGAGGGGAATTTTGGCTAATGGGTTGGTTTCTACTCTTCAAGTAGTGAGTTGTTTGAAAAAATTCCTTAGAGAAATGTGATCTCGTGGTGATGCAATGGCATTCCATCACCATGACACCACATTTCTTCAAGGAAAATTTTCATACTACTCATTTCCTTCACAATGATATTGCTTACTATTATGCTTTGATAGAAATGTTTCCAAGCATCCATAGTTTGTTAGAAAGCACCTATTTTAGGCTTTTAGCCATAACAACAAGTAAGTGAGTAGTTTGATAAAATGCTTTCCCACAAGTATGAAAAATTTGGTAGAATAGAAAAGGTGGTGAGTTGTTTGAAGAAATTCCTCAAAGAAATGTGGTCTCATGGTGATGGAATGGCATTCCATCACCATGAGACCACATTTCTTCAAGGCATGTTTTCAAACTACTCATTTCCTTGTCTATGTTATTGCTTACTATTATTCTTTGATAGATTTTTTCTAAGCATCCATAGTTTTTTGGAAAGAACCTTTCTAAATCCTTTAGCCCTAGCAATGAGGAAATGAACTTTTTGATAAAAAGCTTTGGTATACATGTATGTAAAATGTGGTAGCATAGAAAAGGCGGTGAACTATTTGAAAAAGTGCCTCAAATAAATTAGGTGTCATGGTGATGGACATCACCATGGGACCACATTTCTTTGAGGCATTTTTTCAAAAAACTCATTTCCTTGTCTATGCTATTGCTTACTATTATTCTTTCATATATTTCTTCCAAGCATCCATAGTATACACAAGGTAGTGAACTGTTTGAAAAGATGCCTCGATAAAAGGTGGTCTCATGGAATGACATGATAAGAAAATGCAATTAGAAGTTGCTCGTACTTATTACTTATGCTATGTGAAGTAATTGCATCATTGTTTATATTGAATTTCTAAACAACTATATTGTAGTTGAAATTTTTTCATCTATCAACATCTAGTTATTAGTTATGGAATGTGAAGTAATTCTTTGAGTTTGAAAGATGCGCAATGCAACGTAATAAACAATATGAATTTAAACTACATAAATCTATTAAGTAAAATTCATTAGTTGAACTTTTTATTCTATTACCTACATGTCGGTTAGTCTAAATTCACTAGCGTTGGGAGGTGTTCCCTTGAAACCTCCAATATTAGCCTTTTCAACATCCAAAATCACATATTAAAATACCATTCATAAAACAATGCTATTAACATGTAATAAATTATAATTGTTTACTATTTACATACCTCAACAGTAGATGTAGTGGAGAAATAAGTGGGTGTAGGGCCCGTGTATCTAGTATCAACACTGTGTCCTTGAAATTTTATTAAAATCATAAAATTAGATTAGTTCATCTTGCATTTCAAAATTGAAATTTAATAAATTAAATTCAATGAACATGCTAGCAGTTACTTGAGTATCAATTCCATAGGCCTCATTCAAAATTCTAGTTGGCCTCGCCATCTCCATAGCTATAGACATATCCTATGTAGTATGTGTAGTAGTCTCTTGAGTGTTGGTGGGGTCATATGAACAAGTTGCCCCACAAGACTAACATAAATGGGATAGAATCCCACCACTTGAAGACTCCCTTGGATGGTGCTGTAGTATAGGGTTGGCATGTTGGATGACACTTTGGGTAAAAGAGCTAATGGCTCGCAGAGTCTCAACCTTGACACTCTCCTTCATGATGGAAGGGATAATGATGTGCTCATGAGGTGACCTAGTGAGAGGTAATCTTCCTTGCCACGTAGGATCTTGATGTGCGATGGGTCTATCTTGAGCCAACCCCCCACCTCTCCCCTAGAAGTCCCTCATATCAAAATAATTTAGGATTTTGTTTAAGATGAACTCATAGTATATTTTCCTAAGTAAATATTGTGGGACTTCACAATTGTTGCATGTTGGGTAGTCAAAAACCATTTACCACCTATCCCAAAAAAAATTCCTAATTTGTTGGTGGTGGCACCAATGGATAGGAAACATCTTCGCATTGAGGGTAAGATTTGCATTTGTGTGTGGTCAATGAATAATGAGCACAAATCAAATTTTGTAATTTTTGTATCTTTTACATCTTTATATGATAATTTATCCCAATAATAAACCCTAGCCACCTGCCTCCTATCTTGCCAACCAGTTAATTGTTTGCTGATTGAATCTCAATGCTTTAACATTTATTTGAGTAAAGTTTCCAGGGTCATTCTTTCATTGGTTGAACCGTTTGGATCATTCAACCTCTTGATTAAATCCTCAATTTGTAATTTATTGTTTTTAATTTCACTCATTAAATTTTGTTGAGTGGCAGGAGGATGTTGAGGGATTGATGGAGGAGATTGTTGTTGTGGTTGTTCAACTTGAGGATTTTTTTGTTATTGTTCTTATTGTGCTTGTTGAATATTTTGTTCCTCTTGTTGTTTCTATGCTTGTTAAGGATTTTGAGGAGGGTTTGAAAGTTGATTAACGTCTCCTACAAATTCAAAAAATAAATATCAAAAACAACCTAAAACTAACAAATTCAAAATAGAAAACAAACAATCCTTACCTCTTAGACCTCCTTGTCGATGTGGTGGCATCCTAGTGATGAAATAGTGATAGTTTGATGAAAAATATTGAAAAATGGCTGTTCACAGAATGCAAGCATGGAAATGAGGGGTTTTGGCCGCGAGTAGAAAAAA
This sequence comes from Sequoia sempervirens, assembly GCA_007258455.2. Lineage (NCBI taxonomy): Eukaryota > Viridiplantae > Streptophyta > Pinopsida > Cupressales > Cupressaceae > Sequoia > Sequoia sempervirens. Next base: position 212,055,503 of record VDFB02000003.1, on the reverse strand, counting down.
ATAGTCACAAATAAGAATGATTTTGAATTAATTTTTTCTTTTAATAGCTCATAATGCAAGTGGGTTATAATGCACTCATGTTATGGGCTTGTTTTGGATGAGACTTAGGCTCATCACACCAAGCCATAACATGAGTACATTATAATGTGCTCACATTATGAACTTTCAAAACTTTTTTGAAATTTTGGCCACAAATTTGTTACCCATCTTTTTGCACTTGCCTCGATGACACATAAGGATTTGTTCTCCAAATATGACTGCAAGATTTTTGGTGTTGGCGTGGATAGCCTCTAAAGCTGAGCCATGAGTTCAAGGAAGGAGATGAGCTAGCGAATGGAGTGGAAAATGAGGTGGTGGTAATGTGGCAGCAGTGACACGTTGATTTGTAGTTGATGTTCCCTTGTGTCTTTGGGACAGGAGCTTCTGTACCTACTTCTCTTTGTTATCATGTACTCATTCATTTGGAAAGAGTGTATCCAAGCTTGATTAATGTGAATTCATTCCCTGAGTATGGTTAGATCCAACTAGTGATTAGTTAAAGGGATAAAGAGATTCTTTGGCATAATTGCATATGGTGTCGTATGTGGGTAGACTAGACTTACATGATTATAATCACCTCATGTAGATTACAAATTTAAAAAATTGCAAAGGACTTCTAGTCAGTAAAGTGAAAATAAATGACCATAATTGCAATATAGGGTTGGCTCTACAAAAGGTGGGGTAGTAGGTGATGCCTCATTGCATTTCTGGTTATGAGTTCTACTTGTGAAATGTGATGGAAATTCCTATTTTCCTCGATTCCATGAAAAAGTAGATGTCCTTTTGAGGGGAGATAGCAGAAAAAAGGTTGAAGACCATCTTGGCTTTAGTACACCCTTTGATTTTGTTGGCTATGAAGAAGGTGTTGCAGAAGGAATTTCTAATTTTCTTCCATCAATCTAGGGTCAAATTGGTATAGCTATAATTTTTTTGGCTATACTTTTTTATATGGAGGTGAGTAAGGTGAAGGAAAAATTGTTGCATCAAAAGGTATTTTTACATGCCTTTCTTGATGAAATCGATGAAGCTATTGACAATGTGGATAACAACCTCCTAATTCTACTGCCTTAGAATTTCATGTCATGTGGTTGAGGGGCAGAGGTGAAGAAATTCCCAGTCATCCACACTCTATAACTAACAAACCTAGAAAGTTGATGGGAAGAAATAGACTGGTGCATCACCTTTCTAATGTAGGAAAAGGGCATTGCTTAGGAATTTCATCTGAGCTGGGTAAGGAGGTTTTTGGAAGAAGGGGTGGTTTTAGAAGTAGGTGCTAAGGGAGACATCGTTTGGGGGATAGGAGAGGGTGAGGAATGGGTGAAAGAAGATTTTAGAGACATTGAAGAAAAAGAAAATAGTTTGACTCACCATTCTTATGGTAATGATTGCCCAGTGGTTGCAAGTGTTCTTGCAGTGTGAAGGAAGTGCAAGAAAGAGGATGACTAGTCCTGGTTTGGTGGTGGAAAATTTTGGGTCTTTTGTGTTTTTTGTACAAATAAAATGTGGGGTGTTCTCATAGTTGCACCAGTTTTGTAATGTATGGGTGCCATCGTTATTTTGTTAGTCAATTAGGTATGTACATCCAGATATAGTGTGGTGTCAAATAGAGTATATAATGTCCTTAATATTGGAGCCTTTCTGCTAGGTGGTTGAGATGTGGTATATAAAATGATAAGTTCTCTGTCAAGAATGAAAATATCACTGTAATTTTTTGATAATTAATATAAAGATCGCTTCCCCCTGCAACTATTTACTGATAAAAAAACATAGATAACCCAAAACCTAGAGAATATATTGACTGAGAAAACTATATAGAAAAAAATCCTACACTTTGGATTTTTTTCTAATCAAGCTAGACAGAAGATTCCTCAATTTACTTGAGAAATATATTTATTGAGAAAAACATAGGGATAAACATCAAAAGGAAAATCAAAATCTAAAATGAATTCAAGAAAAAAAAAGATAATGTGATTTAAGTCCTCTATGTTCCACAATCTCATTAACATGGTTAAAAGGAGAATGTTGGAGCATACACCAAAAATTATGATATAAAATAATTAAGATGATTATAGGTGTAACAATCTTAGGATCTAATGAAAAACCATAATTAAAATTTAAACTTAGAGATGCATGTAAAAGTGTAAATGACATGATTCAAACTCATTTTGATTGGATTTGTTATTATGCAATGATTAGTGTATAAATAATTATTTTGTATTAAGAGTTGATATATTCCTTGAACTTGGATTTTTTTTTCCTCCACACACATCTTTAGAAATTAGTTCTAGAAATCAATTTATTTATTCATCTACTTGGTTTGTTCTCCTTGCCATTGATTTCTAGTTTTTGTTTGATGGAGAGTGATTCCTTTATATAGTAAGTTTGACTAGGTAAATATGTGAAGCAACTAGCCAATGATGTGATATAATGCTTAATGCACATGATAACATATAGGAGAATCCATATTAGAATCCTATATAAAAAAATATGGGTAAGTGCATGGATCTGTGACACAATTTTACCTCTTAAGATGCAACTTTTTTATTCTGAAATCAACAAAATTTGATTTGCATGAGAAAATCAAGATAGTTATGCTCAAAATTTCAAGATGAAACAAGAACAAAAATTGAAGTGCTCTGAGTCTATTTTCTAAGATACTAATTCTTTTTAAATTAATGAATATTAAGGGTCTCAAAAGGGGGGCCCCAAAATAGGTCCTATTTTTATCAAAAAATTAGCACAGCGCTTGAGTGCTCGCCCCTTTTTGATTAACTTTTTTTTAGACTTTTAAAATTTTGAATAGTGAGAAATTAGCTAACACCATGTAGTTTATCCTCATTCATTCGGATAATTTTTTTAATGAATATATAATGTTTTATGAATTTTGAAAGTGGACACATCTTGAAAAGCTAAAATTTGAGCATGCTCCCCCCTAAATTTTTTGAAAACTAATCGAAAATTGATTTTTTTTCATCATGTGTAGAATGGAGTCTAGTTTTAAAAAAAAAAAATTTGTTTCACATTTTGATGAATGAGTAAAATCTATACTAAAACTAGCACATGTTTTTTTTTGAGCAAAAAAGGAGGCATTTACAATAGAAGCTATGGATCAAAACCCTAACTAAATCAAAATGAAAAAAGAATTATATATTTAGATAGCTAAGAGAGAGGTTAATGCTATCACTATTTTTCTATAAACTTGCATTGAAATACGTGCAAATGTGACGGGAGCATAGACAAAAATATGAGGAAATTTAGCAAATCCTGTCAATTCACTCATCCAAAGTAGGTCATTAGTAGAAATTTTGTAGAAGACGGGGGAAGGGAAAAAAGGGGGGTTTGAGCAAACCCCCCTTTGGGAAAACCCCCTTGAACTCTTCAAGTGAAGGGGGGTTCACTCAAACCCCTTTTTTGAATTTCCCTTTGTTTTCATTAAAAGAGCCACCAAAAGGGGTTCACTCGAAGGGGGGGTTCGAGTGAACCTCTTTTTTTGGTTTTCTCAAACCCCCCTTTGAGTGAACACCTAAAAACCCAAAATTTCCAAATTTTGCATGTGCCAAATGCTCTATTTTGAGGTTTTTTTGTTCCCCAATTTGGCATCAAAATTGTGTCACAGATTGGTGCACTTACCCATATGAAAGAAAATATATTTTTTTTCATGCAATACATCTTATTTTTCTTCCCTCTTATTCAAATTCAAAATTATGAATATTGAATTACCTCATAAAAAAATCAAATTGTCTTTTGGAAACTACCTATGTTATTCTCAACTTCTTCATGAGGAAAATAATATTGTACTTCAACATTCTCCATTATCTATAAACCTTAATAATTTTAAACTATAAACCCTAAACCCTAATTAGTGAACCCTAGGCCTTGATCCTTGAACCATGAACAATAAACATTGGAAAATTTAAATTCTTGTGTTCAAAGTCAAGATTCTAAAGAGTATTTAGACCAAGTCCATGAAGCTTTATAGACCTTGACCACTAAATTAAATCTACCAAATGTCGAATAAATTAAACCTAGAACCAAGAACCTTGAAACCTAAAGTTATTTTTCCCAATAAGTTGTAAGAAAAACATAGAAAATCCTTCTTTCATTTAAGCTTTGGTAGTTGTATATATATTAGGAGAGATTAATTTGAATCATTAAAATCAATATGACCATATTTTAAATTAGAATATTTTACCTAATACTTCATGCATCTTATAAATAAATCATTCTATTTTGGTACAATTAGAAGATGGTCTCAAATGCTTCTTGTAAGATATGTTTTAATATTGATAAATGTTGTTGAATTTAACAAGGCACACAAGTTTCTAAATTATGATTTGAATGGTGTAATATCTTGGTTGCATGAGGAAGTTACCTCTTTTTTATATTTTGTATTAAGTATTCAATTAGTTTAATGCCTCAGAGAATTATTAGTTCACACATTTAAAATGTTAGGGGGAATTCACATAATTAAAATAGGGAATTTATTTAATAAAAATATGCCAAGAAAGAACAATCAAATGTCTCATTGTCCAAGTAAATATACAAATATTGAGGAGCTTTGTTAATGTGTGACAATATAAATCAACATTCATAGTCAATACACATACACATAAGAAGTGTTGTAAAATATAATTTAAAATTTAAAATATTACACATCTAGATATTGAATCTCACCACAAGATACAAATGGTGCCAATGGTAAACCAACACGTATATGATAGTTCTAATGAGAAACTATGAGGGAGTGATAAGTGGGAAATAAATTAGTAAATTCTAAATATATTTTATAATTAAGATAAAATTTTAGAAGATGAGACAAATTATTTCATAAAAATGCCAAAAAAGAATATTCAAGGAAATTATTTTTTGTTAATGTAAGACCACCTTGTAGTTTTGTATTTCTATATTTTTGAAATCTTTAGATTCTAATTTTTTTATCATGATACAAGTCCTAAGAGGTGAAACCTTGCTAGAGTCATATGATCTAACTATTAGAGCTAAAATGAATCTCGTACATGCTATTAAATTGCCTCATTTTCCTTTAAAAACATTAATTCTTGAAGAGAATACCCCTTCCCTTTTTTCCAATGAGAAAATGCAAATTCAAACCTCTTTACCAACCCACCTTGCTAATTTTATAGATCATAAGAAGGTGGCTAAGATAAAAAAATCATATAGATTTCCTCTCACATGAGCTCAATGTGCCAATGCATGTTCCAAGCTAATTTTAATTTGATGTCTCCAAGTTTTCAAGAGCAGTAATATGCACAAATATTGCTTTAGAGTTGTGCTTCTCAAGCTTCAATTTTTTCAAAGCGAACTTTTCAGCCTATAAGACCGCAAGATCAAGTTTTATGTCAATTAAATTTTAAAAGGGAATTAAATATTAGAGTTCAATTTTTAAAGGTCATTATAAATTCAAAGAAGATGATGTTAATTTAGTGTTTTTGATAGATCATGAAAATAATGCACATGTGAGAAGTATGGAATCAAGTACAAAAATGAATCCTATAAAACTTGATTCATTTGAGGGCTTTTCTAATGCTTGTTATGGGATGAATGAGAGTGGAATGCCAAAATTACATCACAAATATATTCAAATGTAAACAAAACATGAAATATTTAAAAAAGGTAGAATAAAATAAAGAAGAGGATGAGGAATATTTTTATAAATGAGTTGCAGAATATTCTAGAAGCTAAAAAGAATTTAGATGGTCATGATATTTCCATATCTCCTATAGATGAGGAGGTATGCCATAAGTTTATCATATAAGATACAAAGGACTATGAATGCATTGATCGATTTGATGAGCTCTCATAGTTTATACGAGAGGATAAAGGGCATTAAAACATTGAAAGAATTGAATATAGTGAGGAGCACATTATTGGTTTCTTTTGGAAGCATATTTTATAAAAACATGAAGAGAGTACTCCATTATTTTTTCAAAATGAGATTCTTATCAAACTTAGGAATATCATGGGTAGCTTCGTTATCTTCAAGCTAAATTTTTCACATTTTCTTAGATCACAAGAATGAATATGAACATGCAAATGAAGTCACCAATGGTTTAAGATCCTCAAGCATTGCCAACTGAAAGAAAGAGTATGGTATCCTACACTGATATCACCTTCTCACCTTATAATAAGCCAAGAGCAACAATCGTATCAAAATAAGTTGCATCATAGATGGAGGAAAAATATGTTGAGTAAAGTGTAGATAAACAACTATAAAATAGATTTTTCAAATACAAGATAAAAAAATTAATGAACATACACTACACCAAATTTACATGGTTCACCATAAAAGCTATCTCCACAAGAAAGCAGGGGAAATTATTAATTGTATTTTTATACATTATTGGTGCAGGGGCACCCAGGTCTTCAGGCCCCAAGGGGGGTTAAAATTTTATCTTTATTTTTGTTTGAGTTGTTTGAATGTAATAAGGTATTCTTAGACCATTTAATATGTGTTTGAGTTGGCTTTGAGTCATTAGGGGTGCGTTATGGTCTAGATGCAAGAAATTGTCAAAGTTGCACAAAAGTTGTCAAAGCAACTTTTGCATCGTTTTGTCAAAAGTGATTATAATGGTTTTCAGTTAGTTTGCAATTAGAAAATTGGTTATGAAACATTCAAAAATGATTGTAAGGGGGTAAAAAGGCCTTTTATTGTTGACACAAAGGTTGGATGTTTAAATTTAATGATTGAAGCAATAAGAAACTCTATTTTTTTGTATTTTCTAAAATTTCTTTCTTGTTAACTCAAGTGGTACAGATCTATACAATCTAGGAATGCACTAAAATTGATTGGGATTGGTAAATCAGTGAATCTACTTTCTATTGGAATTGGTTTCATGTAATTTCATTTTGATTTGAGCAAGTTGTGTGGATTTTACTCTAGACTAGTCGAAACCCTAGTCAGGGTAACCAATGAGCAAACAAAATGCTATAAACTCCATTCCACCTGGTAAAAAATTATGAACCTTGGTGGAATGGATGATGTTATAGTTTATTTTGATATTCCTAGGTTGTAGATGTAGAGGATGATGTTTGGCATGTGCAAGAGTGCTTAAAAGGTCTGATATGATCTTCATGTATCAGACCTAAAAGCCCTAATTAGTGGAAGAAATTTGTGTGTTGAGGATAGTTTTTTGGTGCCCTATAGGACATGTTTGAAATATTGAAGTGGAATTATAGAGTCTAGAATCCAAAATCCCTCCTACTACCAAGCCTATTTAATCCATTAAGCCTAATTTGAGCGAGCTCAGTTAAAATTTGGAGCCTTCCCTACAAAGTGATCCCACTTGGGTTTTGGATATGTTGGTAAATGCAAAAAAAGGGTATCTTGAAATGTGATCACATTTTGAATGCAATGTCTACCCCACAAGTTATGATTAAAAAACCATGTTTGGAAGGCTACAAGGAGGATTGAGGGCTTGTGAAGCAAAATCCACCAATGGATGTTTAAGGGATTGAAAGAGAGGTTGTATGAGGTTTTTTTGAGATTATTTACCCCTTCTCTACATAAAATTGGTATTAGAGCATAGGTTTGATCTGAAGAGGAAAATTTGAATTGAAGAAGGAACAAAGATGCCTCCAAAAGGGGCTCTCATCATTGCTAAAGAGATGAATGAGTTAAAGGAGAGACATGCCAAAAAGATGAGAGAAATAAAGGATAGGTTTCTACCCTAGAAACAAGTTAGAAAAGAGGAATGGTCACATGAGACTTGAGTGACCAAGAAGAAGGGGAAGAGGAAATTTCCCAAGGAGGTTCTGAGGAAGAGATGAATCATGATGACTTGAGGATGGAAAATCTGTTGAAGGTAGTCAAGGGAGAAGGTCCCAAGATCAAGATGGATTTACCTAGTATGGAGGAAAATTGGACAGTGAAGAACTCCTAGATTGGATAGGAGCATTGGATAACTACTTCAAATATGATGATGTGCTAGAAGAGAAGAGGGTGAAGTTGGCCAAGAAAAAGTTGAAGGGCCATGCCTTGCTTTGGTGGAATTATGTACAAGATGAAAAGAGAAAGAAGGGAAATTCTAAAATCACCTCTTGGGATAAGATGGTTGCTAAAACCAAAGAAAATTTTCTACCTAGTGACTACAACATTCAGTTGTTCAAAAGACTTCAAAACCTTAAGCAAAAGGATATGGAAGTGCAAGCCTATACAGAGGACTTCTACAAATTGAGTGTAAGGGAAGGCCATATAGAAGATGATATGGAGAAACTGGCAAGATATATTAATGGGTTGAGATACACCTTCAAGATAAATTAAACTTCCCCAATCCAAGAATAGTGGAGGAGTGTTACCAATTAGCCATCAAGGCTGAATATAAGATTAAGAGAAGGAAAGAAAAGAAAAGCAAGGGTAGATGCAAAAATTCTAGAGGAAGAGGGATGTTTATTGGTAGGGGGCAGTCCCAAAGATCACAAGGAGAATCAAGCAACAATCAAGAACAAAGTTCAGACTCAAGGGGTATCTTTAGAGGAAGGAGACCCAACAATAGGGGAAGATTTGGAGGTGAAAGAGGAGGATCAATTAGATTCACCAAAAAATGTTACAAGTTCAATAAATTTGCAAGTCATCAAGCATGGCAATGCACTTAAAATCGGCCCACTACTTCATTTGGAGAAGAAAGAAGAAATCAGTTTGTACAAGGAGAGGATAATGAGAGTGTGAATTCTCCATCACATAATGCTAATCCAGAAGTTTGTGAGTATCTCATGGTGAGGAGGACTTTGATCAATGTACCAATGGAGAAGGAACCTCCACAAAGAAAGTCTCTTTTCAAAACTACATGTAAGTGTCTAGGTAGATGTTGCAAAGCAGTGATTGATTTTGGTAGTATAGATAATTTGGTTTTAGTTGAGATGGTTAAAAATATGAAAATAATCCCTCATACCACTCCTTATATAGTCTCTTGGATTAACAAAAGTTAGCAAGTAGTTGTGAATGAACAAATTTGGGTAGATTTTCACATAGGGGATACAAGGATAAGGTTTTTTATGACATAATACCAATGGATGTTTGTCATTTGGTTTTGGGAAGGCCTTGGAAGTATGATAGGAAAGCTATCCATGATGGGAGGAAGAACACTTATACCATAGAAAATGATGAGGTTTCCTACACTCTCACACAATTGAAGGATGAAAGCCTAGATTCTCAAGTAGGGCCTAGTGTGATGTTGGTCAATGAAAAGGAGTTCCTCAAGACCTTGGAAGAGGAAAATGTGGGATTTGATATTATAGTAAGGCCTAAATCTATCATGGTAGTAGAAAAGAAAGAGGAGTTTCCTTTGGAGGTGAAAACATTGTTGAAGAAGTATAAGGAAATAGTGTTTGATGAGATTCCCAACACCTTGCCACCTGTGAGGGACATAAGCCACCATATTGATTCTATTATAGGGGCTAGTTTTTCTAACAAAGCTACTTTGAAGATGACTCCACAAAAAAATGAGTAAATTAAGAGGCAGGTGTAAGAACTACTTAACAAGAGGTTGATTAGGGAAGGTTTGAGTCCTTGTGTGGTTCCCACAATCCTAGCACCAAAGAAAGGAGGTGAGTGGAGGATGTGCACTGATTCTAGGGCCATCAACAAGATTGATGGGAAAGGTCATTGGTGTCACTTCTTGCATCATTTAATCTAATGTTGAACTTGTTGTTCTTGATCAAAATTAATGTTTCATGGAAGAAACCTTCTTAGAGGGTCTCTAGCTCGTCTCATCCACAATCTAAACTATCTTCCTTATCAACACTAAGGATTCAAACTTTAATAGATAGATCTTTTAGTTCTCCAGCAGCGATGCCAAAAATGATGGGAAAGGTTGTTGGTGTCACTTATTGCATCATTTAATATTTCATTTATCGAGCTACGTGTGTCTTAGAGCTATATGCGATAAGGATGTCTCCACGGATTTGGGGGTTTTTGCACTATAATTAGTGACCTTTGATTTTGGTCTGACTCCTTTAGGAGCTTTCAGGAGCTCTTAGGAGTGGAACTCAACAACTAATTCCTAAGGACAAATTCTATCTTATTCCCTAACTAACACTCATTAAAACTTTGGTAACTTAGTTCAGACTCCACCTAACTTAATTGTAATTGATTCATGGAATAATTAAAATGTAACTAAATTCACACTTAATCTAAAGTTCAGAATTTAAATTCTACTCATATTTTATTTGAAAAGAAATTATATTTTACACTTACACGAAAATAGATATTAATCTAGAAAATGTAACAATGCTAAGTTACATGAATGAATTCCAAATAATCTTCAGTTTTATCTTCCCATTGGTCATCATTATTACCTATACCAAAACTATCATACATTTGAAAATAGTTACTAAGTCTAATTCCTATGAATAACATTCAAATCTAAAGTAAGCAAATAAATGTTAATCTTCAATGGAGCATAATAAACTATCTTAACAAGTCAATGAACTTATCTAAAAAGTATGAATAGATGTAGTTACTAATAGTGATTAAACATAAATCAAGATTCTTAACTTTTCACTTGATACAAAATGAACAAAAATTAATTGAATCAAAAGAATACAACAACAGATCACCTCCTTCGGTAGAGCGGGCCCTGCTCTTCCTCTGGTGGGACCTTTAACATTGATATTTGGATTAACTTCTTATTTGCATTCAAATTGACCCAAATAGGGAAATGAAACAAAAGTGTGTAGTATAGTCATTACAATATCAAGTGAAAAATTATCTAACTTCAGACTATCCATAAAGGTGGATATTTATAGGCATATCCCTTATTTGAATTCAAAATTATGGTGCTACTCACCAAGATACAAAATGGAAATATAAAACTGAAATATAACTAAACATATTAGAGAGAATTCCACCACCTAACAGCTAAGACAAGAAATTTCCCAATTGACTAGAGAAGTCAATTTGAAATTATGATGAATCAATATCTAGCTAGAGCGATCAGGAGCACAATTGATTCCATGCTTGTTAAAAAGAGATTTCAAAAAATCCACATCATGAAGTAAGCCTTTAATCACCTGAATGGAATCCTCAAAAATAGGATGCTAATGTGACAATAAAGATTTAAAATTTCATAGTTATTTCATCATTAACATCATTAAAAGTGACACATTTAATGCAAGATATTATTTCTAATATATTCACTAATTAGTTAAATATAAAGTAAAACAAGCAAACATCAAAACATATGTTCTAATACCAACATAGTTAATTAACTATATAATAAATTCTTTGTGAACAAAAAATGAGCATTTAAAGTATCATTTAGAACACTCATCAAAGATTACCATAAGGTATAGATTTCCTATTCCAAGAATTGAAGACCTAATGGATTGTTTGGATGGTGCATGCTATTTTCCCAAGATTGATCTCAAGAGTGGCTATCATCAAATCAAAATAATAACTGGTGATGAGAAGAAAACAACCTTCAACATAAATGAAGGGTTGTATGAATGGCTTGTGATTCCTTTTGGTATGTCAAATTCCCCTAGTAATTTCATGCGCTTGATGAATGAGGTGCTTAAGTGTTTCATTGGTACGTTTGTGGTAGTGTATATTGATGATATTCTTGTTTTTAGAAAAAATAAAGAGGGACATTTGCAACATTTACATTTGGTTTTGAGAAGGTTGCATGAAGGAAAAAAAGCTAATGATAAACTTGAAGTGTGAGTTCTTGAAAATAGAGTTGGTTTACCTTGGCTTTGTGGTCACCAGTGGCACTTTGAAGATGGATCCAAGTAAGGTTGATACTATCCTAATCTAGCCTACACCTAAATAAGTGGCTAAGGTAAGGATTTTCTGTGATTTGGCTAGTTTTTATAGAAAATTCATAAGAGGTTTTAGTTATGTTTGTGCTCCCATGATTGATACAATAAAGGGTGATAAAAGGAAGAAGTTTGTTTGGTCTAATGAGGCTTATAGGAGTTTTGAGTATTTGAGAAGAAAGTTTCTAAGTAGCCCATATTGAATTTTCCTAGTTTTTATAAGGTCTTTACCATTGAGTTTGATGCAAGTGGTCATGCTATAGGTGTTGTCCTAAGTCAAGAAAACAAACCTATTCCCTTTTTTCGTTAAAAATTGAATGACACCAAGAAAAAGTATTCTTCCTATGATCTTGAGATGTATGCAATGGTGCAAGCATTAAAGAAATGGAGACATTATTTTCTTCCCAAGGAGTTTATAGTGTACACTAACAATCATGCTCTCCAATTCTTGAATAGTCAAGATAAACTCAATAGTAGGCATGTGAAATGGGTTGAATTTTTGCAAGGTTTTACTTTTACCATTAAGCATAAAAAGGGAAAATCTATCAAAATGGTAGATGCATTAAGTAGAAAGGCTCTCATGGTGCAATAAATTAAATTGAAAAGCATAAGAGTGGATTCTTTGAATGGTATGTACATTGATGATGCATATTTTAAAGACATTTATGAAATTTGTAGGTAGCCTTGTAGCAGAAATAATGAGAAGTAGCTTGATTTTATGATCCAAGATGATTTATTGTTCAAAGGGGAAAAATTATGCATTCCTAAATGTTCAATGAGGGATAATTTAAACAAAGAAAATCATAGTGGCAGCCTTGCAGGTCACTTTGGTTTGGATAAGACCTTCAAGTAGTTGAAGAGGCACTACTATTGGCCAATAATGCAAACTGATGTGAGGAACTTTGTGGATAAGTGTGCTCTTTTTCAAAGGGCCAAAGGATCTAGCACTAATTTAGGGTTATATCAACCTCTCCCCATTCCTAACAGACCTTGGGAATCAATTAGTATGGATTTTGTGATGGGGTCGCCTAGAACTCAAAGAGGTTTTGATTCGATGTATGTTGTTGTGGAAATGTTTTCTAAAATGGCACACTTTATACCTTGTAAGAGCACTAGTGATGCTTCATACATTGTAGGACTCTTCTTCAAAGAGGTTGTAAGAATCCATGGTTTACCTCTTAGCATTGTTTCAAATAGGGATAGAAAATTTGTTGGTCACTTTTGGAGAATTCTATTGAAGAAACTTGGCAAAAATTTGAGTTTCAGTTCTTCCTATCACCCTCAAACTGATGGGTAGATTAAGGTGGTGAATAAGAGCCTTGGAAACCTCCTAATATTTCTAACAAAGGAGCATTCAACATAATGGTATTTGGTTTTTCCTCAAGCTGAGTTTGCATACAATGATTTGGTGAATAAAAGTGTTGGAAAAAGTCCTTTTGAAATTGTTTATGGTATGCAGCCCAAGGGTGTATTTTATTTGAGATATGTTAGTGGGAAAGAGAGGAGTACTAAAGGTGAAAATTTTTTAGTGGATATGCAATAAATCAACCAATAGGTTAAGGAGAATCTTTAGAAGAATGTTGACAAGTATAAGCATAATGCTGGTCTAAAAAGGAGATAGGTTCATTTTAAGGTTGAAGACTTGGTTTTGGCTCACTTGAGAAAAAAAAATTTTCCTAAAGGGTAGTACTCTAAGTTGAAAATGAAGAAGATAGGGGCATGTAGAGTGGTGCACAAGTTTGGGGAGAATGCATATGAAATTGAACTTCCTCCTGGAGTTGCCATTTCTCCTATTTTTAATGTTTTTGATCTTTACCCTTATAAAGGGTATTTTGTTGCAGGTGCTCATGCAGGTTCATCAATGATTCTAGATGAAGATTGGATTAGGGGTCTTCCACCAAGCTAACCCTTGGAGTTGGAATGTATCTTAGACAAGAAGGAGCTTTAGAAGACAAGGAGAAAGGTATACTACCAATACTTGGTCAAATGGAGAGGTCCTCCTATGGAGGATGCAACTTGGATGACTAGGGATGATATCATCAAAAATGATTGTACAATTGTAGGTTTGTCCTTAAGTGGAGCTTGAGTTTTCTTTACCCCGGGAGTATGGTGGAGGGGCACCCAGGTCTTCAGGCCCCAAGTGGGGTCAAAAGTTGATCTTTTTTTTTTTGAGTTGTTTGAATGTAATAATGTATTCTAAGATCATTTCATATGTGTTTGAGTTGATTTTGAGTCATTAGGGATGAGTTAGGGTCTAGATGCAATAAATTGTTAAAGTTGCACAAATGTTGTCAAAACAACTTTTGCATCTTTTTGTCAAAAGTGATTATAATGGGTTTTAGTTAGTTTGTAATTTGAAAATTGGTTATGAACTATTGGGAAATGATTGTAAGGGGGTAAAAAGGCCTTGTATGGTTGACACAAAGGTTGGATGTTGAAATTTTTGGATTGAAGCAATAAGAAACTCTATTTTTCTACATTTTCTGAACATTCTTTGTTGCTAACTCAAGTGGTATGGATCTTTACAATCCACGAATGCACTAAACCCGATTGGGATTGGTAAAGAAATAAATATACTTTCTATTGGAATTGGTTTCATGTAATTTTGTTTTGATTTGAGTAAGTTGTGTGGATTTTACTCTAGACTGGTTAAAACCCTAGTTAGGGTAACCCATGAGTAAACAAAATGCCATAAACTCCATTCCACCTGGTGAAAACTTCTGAACTTTGGTGGAATTGATGATTTTATGGTTTATTTTGATATTCCTAGGTTGCAAATTCAGAGGATGATGTTTGACATGTTCAAGAGTTCTTCAAAGGTCTAATATCTTCATGTATAAGACCCATAAGCCCTAATTAGTGGAAGAAATTTGTTGTTTGCAATTAGGGAATGATTTGTGTGTTGAGGATAGTTGTTTGGTGCCCTATAAGACATGTTTGAAGTATTGGAGTGGAAGTATAGATCCTATAATCCAAAATCCCTATTGCTAGCAAGCCTATTTAAGCCATTAGGCCTAATTTGAGCGAGGACAGTCAAAATATGGAACCTTCCATACAAAGTGACCCTACCTAGGTTTTGGATATGTTGGTAAATGCAAAAAATGGTATTTTCAAATGTGCTCAGATTTTGAATTCAATGTTTGAACCACAAGTTATGATTGAAAAACCATGTTTGGAAGGCTACAAGGAGGATTGCGGACCTGTGAAGCAAAACCCACCAATGGATGAATGAGGGATTGAAAGAATGGTTGTCTAAGGTTGTTTTGAGAATATTTACCCCTGCTCTACATCAATTACATCAACAACAACATACATGTAAGATTTATAACATTATCCATATTAAATTTTAAAGCCTCCTTGTAGGACATGCAAATTTTATGGTTTTGGTCTGTCATTTCAAAATTTACAGTGTTTTGATGGTCATCTGCAAGCTAGGGTTTATCAAATCCTACATCTAGGGTTGACCAAAGGGCTAAAACCCTCTTTAAACCCTAATAGTTCAATGCCTTTGTCACTTTTTTTATTCACTCGCTGACCTATGCTAGGTAGTTTTTGGTTCCTTAAGTTGTAACTTGAGTAACTAAAATCATATGTTTATCAGTCTCAATGTCCTAGCATTTCCTATTGCTTCACCTTTTAAAATACATTGAAATATTTCATGCAAGGTCATCAATTTTTTATCCTTAGTTTGAAGTCTTTACTCCTAGGTCTAGGTTTAAATTTATATCTTAAATAATTTGTTGACCTAGTGAATGACCCCTTTTAAGTTGAAACTTAAAGCACATACTATAAAATTTCCCTAAATTAGCACTAATTGGGTCCCACAGTACCAATTTTTCAATCCTCATTGGTCCCCACCATCTCACACATTAAAATATCCCTCATAAAATATAAGTGGTGATAAGGGGAGACACCATGTGTCCAACTCATGCAATATCTTTGTAGGATTTATACATGGTTGTTGGTAGGCCAATGATCTAAGGGCTCTAATGATGCCATGTGACACCATCCTAACCATTCACTACCATTTCACAGGGAATCATTTATGAAGACCTTGGTTGAGAATGAAATCATGGGATGATGCCAAGTGGTAGGTTCTTAGCCATCTGATCAAGAAATATGTTGTGACATTGAATTTCACTAAGTATGGAGGCATAAAGGGGGAAAATAAAGGGTGTGCATCTTGAACACCTGGTAGCATTATGGTAAAGCTTGATGAAGATCTTTTAATTTGAATCATATGAGTTGCAAAAGAATAATTACATGGTGAAAATTTTCCTAAGTATAGGAAACACATATGAAGGGTGAATAGTGCACATATTGGACATGTGGCATGATCTAGAGGCCTTCCTTGCCATTTTGTGAGCCTCAATCTCCCCCCCAATGCATGATTGCATGGATTTAGAGAGATGACATGTAATCTTTATTGATGCTTCTAGAGGTAGTGAGGCTTGAGGTGACATGTGATGAGCTCTTCCACATGCCATAATTCTATTGGCTTGAGATTGCTATAAAATATATTTAAGTTTTTCAAACTTGATTGACCCCATCTAAGCTGTCCAATCATACAAATCATCACCAGATCAATGACCAAAATTTAAAATTGAAGAAATGAGTAGACAAAGTTGTTTTGTTTTGTATGAGTGAAGAATAATGGTAGATAAGATGCCATAGGTCTTGAATTTAATGTTTTTTTATTAAATATTGCTTTAACACATTATTGTGAAATTACCAAAGAATTTAGAGGCTTGAGGAGATCAAATTTGGTAAGGTTCAAGCTCTCTGTGTTGAGAGCTAGGGTTTTCACTATCCACACACCTGAAAATTGAAATTTTATTTTGTCCTACTTAGATTTTAGCAAATTACATGTAATTGCTAGTTTTAATTCTAAAATTGCATTCTAGGGTTTTCATAGGCTTGAATCTCATTGCTTGCATTCATAGTATTTGTAATTTTTGCTAGTTTCATTTGCAATTGCGTTAAAACCCTAAAACCACCATAAAAGCCCTAGTGTTTTTCTAAACTGCCAAAATATCACCCCCAAGTCTCAATCTTCTGGTTCCACCCTAAACCGAGCCATACACGAGGACATTCCTGCCCAATTGCCTAGCTAAAAAAGAATAGGGTTGATGATAAGCTCATAATGCAAGGCCCAAGAGCTGAAAAGGATTTTATAGACCACTACTATGGGGTTAAGGATGTAGAAATAAAAAAATTTGGTTGTGAAATTTTCAAATATTGGTATGGGAAGAGGAATTCCCTAGTACCAATCTAAAATGTATAAAATTTAGATTTGGGAAAACTAACTATCCCAAATGTACATACCTAGATGTTGACATGGTCAAAGTAATTGCAGCTAACTATGATGAGAATATTATTGTTGCAAGGACACATTGGGTGTTGAGATGGGAAAATTGGACAAAAATTTAATCATTGGTGTCTATATTAAACCTTGATGCAAATAATCCCATCAACCTCGAGGGGTTAAAAAAGGAATATGAGAAAAATATAAGCACCTATAGGGTAATGCTACCAAGGTTCTAGGTAAAAGATACAAATAGGGATGGTTAGAATTTACCCTATAGAGCAAGAACCTTTTCGAGTTGATGGTTTTGAAGGATATTTTTTCAAGACCTATTACAAACTCTTCCAAGTTCTAGGATTTGTTCCTTTGCAAAAGATGTTTGTGGCTTTAATGTTCATGGAAACCAACATACAAAAGCTAATGGCAAATGAAGACTATGATTTTTCCTCATACCTATTAAATGCCATTCACAAGGGATTGGTGGCCATTAAGAATGGAGAAAAGGGAGTTATGTTCTGGTGGTACTCGCTTCTATACCATATTTTTCTAGGTTCAAGATATAAGGATTTGGATCTAGGATTGGGGATAATAATGAAAGATGAGAAGGGTAATGACCTCCCTATCCAAATGTGGACACATTTGTTGGATAGGCATTGCTCCCAATCAAGTTCTATGACTTTCACAAATTTATTTACTGCAAAGGTAAAGTGCTATCTAAAAGAGGAAGTGTTAAGAATTCCTAGGGAGCTACATGATTTCTAAGGCCAGTAGAGAGGAGGCTTGAGCTAGGAATCAAACATGACTAGGGTGATGTGATTGTGCATTTTGATCACACCATTTCAAGGCTATATGGGATCAATGTGGCCCCACATATTTTACCAAGATTTATACCATTGAAATTTTTCTTTCTTGAAGTGATGTGACAGTTGGGAGGGCTAGGGAACTTTATTTAGAAAATAAAAAGAAGGGTTCTTTATTCCCTTTAGTCATAATTTTCAAATTTTTCTATAGGAAAAGAGGGATGAAAAAAAATCTTGACTTACTAAATCCTCTTAAATTGAATCCTTGTAGAGCTACAACATTTGATCTTGAAGGATTCATAGGTGCTTGGAGAATAAGGATTAATATATCAAAATTTTGGCATGGGCATGGTTATGCAGAAAATGTGATTAGGAACATATTTGATTTAAAAAAAATTGAAGCTAGGAAAGAAAAATGCTTCCTTTGATAAATTTGAGAAGGATAAGTAGAAAAGGGATCCCAAGTTCAAGGGATTTTATGTAGCTATTGATGATAAATTTTGAGATTCAAAACCATCTTGCAAAAGCTTGATAGAATTGTGGGTGAGGAATAAAGGGCCCAAGAGTAGAAAAATGATAAATGAAAATATCCTATGCTTAAGGAAAGGTGAAATTATCACCCCTGTAAAAGAACACATGTATTCACAAGAAGAAAGAATAGGATTTTGATGAAGGAAAAGATAAAGGCTACTCCCACATAATTAGAAGTGTAGAGTCAAAAAATATCGTCCATTACATTTTCACAATTGTTTGTGCCCTTGTGAACTAAATGAATGTAATTGTGACTTATTTAGGGTTTCTTAAAGTATTTTCTTGCACTTTCACACTAATCTAGGGTTTTCATTAATAAATTGGGTTCTTTATGCCTTATATGGCTCTATTTTACATCGACAAGCCTCATTTAATGCATATTTCTAAGGATAATCGCAAAACATATGTAATGACCAATCATAAATTAATTTTTTTGGATTGTATGATCCATATTTTGTGATCTATCACTCATATGCCACCTTGGGAATATGGGTCCCACCTAAGTTTTGTGGCCCTGATTTGGATTTCACATGAATCTAAGAATTTCATGAAAAATGTGTCCCAAGGTTAGCCTAATGGGACTCATATACCAATTTTGGTGTATGAGTCTCACTTAGATTAGACCTAAATTAAATTCAAATTCTAGGTAGGATTTTACCATCCTAGATCTAATGTTGGCTTGTAGTGTTGTAATTTCAGGAAATTTTGCATTAAAAAGTAAAAATACAAGGTCTTTTCACATATTTCTCCTAAGCTTTCAAGTATTCATGCATTCTAAAAAATTAAAGATCACAAGAGCATTCAAGAGTCTTCAAAGCTTAATTTCAAGTGCTTTAGAGTATTATTCAAGTATCAAGCATCATTTCAAAGTCATCTACACCATGTTTATTTTTGAGCTAACATTTGTGATGTAGGTTCTTATGATTCAAAAAATAATTTAAATCAAGATCTACAACATTCAAGAAAGAGTCAATATCCACATGCATTGGATCCATTTCATACATGTTTGTAGCATTTATTTCTATGGTTTGGTGAGTTGCAACATTACATTTTGTTCATTCATCATTCCTCCTTTCTATTTGATTTCATTTAACAAGGTTTGATTACCAAAATGGGTTTGACCAAGGAAAACCCCTTTCCACTAGCAAAACCACATTTCCCCCCCTCTCTTTAGTGTATGATTTATAGATATAGGTTGAATACATATTGAAGAGAAAGATTGGAAAGAATTTTTCAAGTTACAAAGTTGTCCAAGTTGTCACCTTGTTTAGAAGATCACTAAAATACATCTAGCAAGTAGAATCCATCAATTTGGATATGAAAATTAGGTTGAGAAGACAGAGTAGAGGCTGAAGAGTAGATTCAGGTCCTTAGCCTCCAAAAAATCCAAGCAAGATTGATACACCACTTCTGTCATATGAGTCCCAGTATAGTGGATTTTCCAATTTTTAGGTGTTCTAGACTTATCTTTGCCAGATTTTTGTTCTTGCCGAGAAACCCTAATTTGGGACTAAATTTCCTAGCCTAGCATATGAGACCTAGTGTGCATTAAATTCAACATTTTTATCATTTTAGGTCTTCAATCAAGTTGTTATAGTTTTTCAGGTGCACCTCTATACTTTTCCAATTTCCTGTTCTATTTTGCATTCATTTCTAGGTCATCTATTCAAGTCTTTCCTATCATTAGGTTTCACATGTTACCTATCTTTCCAAGCCCTAGCTTAGTGGTGAACCCCCATTTAGTCATTAATTAGGCCCTAGGACACCCTACTGTAGATCTCTTCCCCTCATTTCATCCTTGGATTGAGATCTCTAGGGTTTCTTTGAATGAAAAGAGAAGAAAACTTGTTCTATGTCCTAAACTATAAAGTGACTATTTTTGACCTTTCATTTTGGTGAACCTACATTTAGAAAATTTCATTTTTTTGATTTGGAGTGCATCATAGTCCTAAATTTAGCTTGCATTAACATTGCATTAGGGTTTGCATTAGTTAATTAGAATTCTAGGGTTTCTAAATTTTGTATTAGTGAAAGTGCATATAGGTTGCACTTTTGCATCTTGAATCATTGAATATCATCTGAAATCTACATTGGAATTTAGCCTAGACATCATCCAAACTAGAAAGAATAGCTTTCACTCAGAATTTTTTGAAATCTTTGCAAAAACCCTAAATTGGGACTCATGCGCCCCTCTGGATGATTTAGTCCCAATCTAAGTGATTTTGCTTAATTTTTGGGTATTTTGTGGTGATTTTGGTTCAACATTTAAACCTATGAAAAACCCTAATTGGGACTCATATGCCCCTCTGGGTGATTTAGTTTTGATTAAGATTTTAAACTACATTTTCCAGCAATTAAAGATATATTTCTATGTTGTTGTTTGCTACTATTTGTTATCTATTTTAGTTTGCAGAGTTTCTATTTTATTTATTTCATTGTATTTAGCTTAGTTTCATTTGAATTAGAATTAGATCATAGCATTTATCTTGTGTTCATTTCATCTTGCATTTCCTTGACTACCCCTTCCATAAGCTTTTCTACTTGGTGTCCTATTGCTAATACTATATTGAGATGAAGTTAAAAAATCATGTAATAGACCATGATATCGCAATGGTCATGGATCTTGGGTTATCTAACTCCTTCACTACTAGTGTTGATAGTAGTTCACTAGGTATGGACCATACCCTTAACAAAACTTTGGCTTCAAGTAGTGTGACACATGTTGAAACAATGGATGCTAGTATTCCATAAGAAAACATAATTCAAATCCATGAAGACCTAGAAAACCTAAAAAATTAGGTAAGTAATGAAAACATTTCAACCACTACTATCTCTACCATAGATAACATACATCACATGATTGAAAGTGAAGGAGTTGACCTCGTGTGTAACATAGCTCAGATTTTTGGAATACATCTTACCTCAACCACTAGTTGTGCTCTACCTTCGAACAATGTACCAAGCTAAGGAGGAATTCAAATTCCCCCTCCCACAACAATTTCCTCTATTCCTACCTATACCAACCCTCAAGCTACAACAATGATGCAACCTATGAGTAATGTGATTCCTTCCTTGGATTTTGTATGCCTCGACCAATGATTCAATAAGTAAGCCTTTACAACCATGATTCAGAGATTGGACATCTAACCTGAATAGCTATCTCAATCATCATGAAGGTGCATTTAACTTTTCAACCTAGGGATGTAAACTTGAAATGGGTTAGCACAGTATGTGCAGTAGGAACTCAAAGGAGCCATCTTCATTCTACAACTAAGAAAAATGCAACATTGAAAGTAATTTGCTTGGAAAGGAATGAAACAAAGGCTGAACATTAATCAACAACTATCCTAAGCTAAAATTAATGAAAAGAATGGAGATCTGAGTGAACAAACAAGAAGCTACTCTATTTGCTTTGGTTGCAAGAATAGTCACAAAATGAAATTCTAGTGGTTGCAGGAACAGTTAGTGCCAAATTTTAAACTAAGTATTGAACATGAAATAATAACTAATTAAACTACTCTAAAGGATGAATTACTCACCAAGTGGGCTCCCTTAGATGAGTATCCTCAGAAATTAAGATAAACTCAAATGCTTGAACTCAGAATATCATTTTATTTATTGAGAAATGGGTATACATAATAGTAGCATGATTGTATTGAAAATCAAAGTGCTAGTACATCATCATATCATGTGATAACAACATCATCAACCACAACAAAAAGAAGGATCTGGTCCTTATTTTTACTATCAACTAAGAAAGGTGGTCAACTCCCACTAACTGAGAGTATGCCATTTAGGGAAAATAGGGAAAATAATGGAAGGGCAGTTACGCCTGTAGGGAGTCTTGTCAGACATGCATGTCTAAACGTGGATTTAACACTATAGTGATGCTTGCGTTTACTCAATATCATTAATGCAAGGAAATTACATTCAAATTTCATGGGGAATCTCCTATCATCATCCTTTGGTTTACCCTTTGAATGATTCCTCTACATGACGAACTGGCAGCTTCCTTTCTCAACTTAGCATCCTCAAATTATATCTGCATGGCAATGCTAGTATGAATAATAATTGCACATCTATAACCATCTTAAAGAAAATTCATCAACCACATGTAAAATCAATATAGATAATTCACATAATATGCCAATTTCATTAGAACTTGCAGATATAGGATTAAACCCAATATCAATGGTTTGAGGGAAACATTATGAAAATAATAACACTTAACCATTAAAGTTTATGACAATTTCCAGTAGATAAACTATAGATTCTACCCAAAATTTGACCAAAAACTAGGCTCATCACTCCCCCCAACCTAAAATTTTTATGGTCCTCTAGTAGTGGAAGGATTGCTCTTCTGCTTGGTCAATGCTCTGAAATTTGTAACTGATAGCTATCTGACATCAGTCTCTACTGAGCGTGAATCAAGGTCCCAATAGAATCCTCCCAATCTATCAAATCTACCCCATCTCTATTTTTCTGTAGCAATGCCATATTGGTAGAACCTGAAGTTTGGCATAGGCCACAAGAGAATGGGTGCTAGAAAGTTAGGGGAAGCCAAAATCACCCCTTTGTTCTCCCAATCTGAGTATACCTTTCAATCCATTTTAGTATTGCAACATAGTTCTGGATGGAATGAGGTTCAACCTACTTTAGCTCATTAGTTAAGCTATTCCTCCTTCAGGATAGGTATCCTCTCACAAGTTATTTTGTTACTACTTTTACCTCATACTTAGTGTAAACTGCTTCAATCCAAGGGATAATCCTGTTTCCATAGCTAGGTCTGAGAAGCATTCTAAGCCATTCCTTGTAAATATCGTTTGGGTTGTTTGATTCAGGCGTGATGGCCAAGGGGATATTGGATTCCATATTCTTAAAAGCATTATATTGTTGTCCCAAAATAATCTCATTTTACACCCAAGACATGAATGCTCTCAATTGGAAATCTCCAACATACAATAACAAATTCCAATCTTGGTCTTGTGTTACAACATAATTGTGTAAATAAAATTCACATAATAATTTTTTTAATTTCAGGGGAGGAAATCCTATAAGCATTGAATAATTCAGTAGGAGTCTCAGTAGAGGGGTTCAAATCAGAAACAATCTTTGAGAACCTAAAAGAGAGGTATTTCTCTTTTAGGTTCAGAGCATAAACCCTTGGAGGGGTTTTGCATTCTAGAATCTTTGGTACCAAGGTTACAATGTTGTCCACTTTCTTCTTCAGAGTAGTAACTTCCTCATTCTTTTCTTCAATGATCTCATCCCTCTTTTTCATTTCCTTTTTCAATCTCTACTTCTCCTGTTTCCATTCTTCCTCCCTCCTTTGTATTTCTTCCTATAAATTCAAAATTGTTGCATGTACTATAAAACCAAGAGGGTTATGAATTCCTACTAGTATTATTGTTGATGGTTTCTCTGCATATAGTACTATCTGCATGGACTCAAGTTGTCCAGTTATCTTTGGCTGTGGGGGTACTATTTTTTCTCCCACTTCATGGTGCAAGACCTCTTGTTCCTATTCTTGTTTTTTCTCTTGCTCTTCTTGTAGCTATAGGAACCCATGCTCTTGTTCTTGGTTTTTCTATAGGAACTCCTGATTTTCCTCAAAATCTTCTACAATGTTAGCAAGGTTAGCCAGTGTTATATTTGTCGCTCTCTTAAATATGTCCTTTTCTTCTTCAAAATTTTCCTACCTCATTGGAGCTTCTGTTTCCTCATGTTATGTCTCCCCATACTCAAGGATTTCCTACGTAGGCATACCAAAAGCTGGCCCAGTTGGTCTTGATTTTCTAGGAGGGCTCTCACGTTTTCCTTTGGCTGTAGGATGAATAGTGTCAACTTTTCTCTTCCTAACACTTGGTACTTCTCTTTCTATGGCTTGTGTTTTGAATTTTCCTTTTCTTGTTTTTTCCTCCTTCTATGCCCTAGTTCTCATTAGGGTTTCAAGGGGGACATCATCTTCAGAGTTTGATGAAGAACTTTCTTTTTTTGAGTGCTCTATTTCAGAGGAACTAATATCTATGGTTTCTTCTTCTGCTGTAGGAGGATTCACACTAGAGCCAACACTAGAGGTTGAAGCACCTGGAGTGGCTTCATCCATGCTTAATCTCCTACTATACCTATCGGGTTGAGGTAAGACCCTAGGTTGCAATTACTTAGGTCTAAATTGGTCAACATTTATAAACTCTTCCCAGGTCATTCTAGACACATCATGCAAAGATTTTTCAACCAACAATTTAATCAAGCAATGGTGGGAAACAAAATTTTCCCTACCTTTTTTTGTTTCAGCCACCATGATGGAGAGAAGGTTGTGTAAAATTTTAGGCACATTCATCCTCCTCCCATGCCTCATGTGATTTAAGAGTTTGAAATGCACTTAATGTAGGTTTGATAGATGACCTTCATAGGTGATATACCCTATAATGTAGACAATTTCCTTCTTCCATGGTTTGAGTAGTGATGTTCTTTTTGTACCCTATTTATCCATGTTGATTGGAGGGTCACTATGTACTGTAAATTTGGCCCTAGCTGACCTAGCATCTCTAAAGGCAGGGTAATGCTCACCATCAATAGGTAACCCTGTAACTTCTACAATTCTTTCCTCAGTTTCCACAACCTATAACCCTTTTACTGTGGATATTTCTTTAGAAAATGTCTGAACAAATTCTAGTGCAATGCTTTCATCAAAGCCATTCAACTTCAGGAAGTAATCTAGCCATCCACAATGTCTAACTCCAGCCATACATTGTGCATCCTACAATAAAACATCATGAACCAAGGGCTCATTTCGAATTAGTCCTCCTCCCATTGTCTACAATCAACTATCACTTTGCAAAATGTCTTTCCTGTAGTTCTTGTATGAAATCCAACACCTTCCTACAATACCTACTAAATTTCTAGTGCAAATATCGATTGAATTTTCCTTTTTCTTTTGTTTTACCTCTTGCTACTTGTAACTCAAGATTACGACAAGGTCAATAATGGCAAGGAAAGGAGTGCTAAAATAAAGTTATGATCAGAAGAAATGGTGGCTATAGTTACTATCACTTCACACATGCGAGTCGTCCTCTCACTTAGATTTCAAATCAGCTCATTTTAAATTTTCTAACGTGGCCTAACATGAACTGACACATGGGCAATATATTTTCACTTTTCTTCCCCCCAACCTAAATTTGGACATGCTTTTGCACATGTGATCTAATGGAGTGGTGATTTGACAGGGAATAATGACATGTTATGTGAATGTTTATACTAATGTATAGTTATTAAATGAACATAGTTAAAAGATAACTAAAAGATGGAAATCAATACCCACATACTTGAATGTGTGGAGGATTTGTTGCAAAGATCATGGAGAAAGTACCATTTTTCTTTTTGAGAAATAAATTGAGAAATTAATGAAAATGAAGTGGAGTGAGGTGAGGTGGAATGAAGTGATGGAAGAGAGAGAAAGGTGGTGATGGATGGGTGAATAAATGGACTTCCAAAAAAGTAGAAGTTTTTATTATGACAAATACGCACCTTAATTTAGCCAAAAGGAGGGACACTAGGTCCACTTCCTTTTGTTGCAGGAAGCTTGAGTGTTGAATGTTGGGTGAATTACTACAAGAAATCCTCTTTGGAGGCTGGCTTGTGATATAATCTGAGGAAATGACCATTGACAAGTAACTTGAATCTAACAGGGTCAATGGTAGTGAGTTGAACAAATCCATTAGGAAAGACCTCAACAACCTCATACGATCCTAGCCACCTTGTCTACAATTTTCCTGCATTGTCCTGATACCTTTAGTCATATAGCAATGCCCAATCACCTGGCTGAAATTTCTTCTCCTTGATGAATTTATCATGCCATCTCATTCTTTGATTCTTCACTACCTCTGTGTGGTGGAAGGCTGCTCTCCTCATCTCATCCAAAGCATTTAGCTACATGACTCTCTCTTTTTGTGCCTCAAAGATATCCATCCCCAGGTCGACTACAATCCTAAGAGTCTTGTGTTCAAATTCAATAGGCATCATAGCTGTCTTCCCATATAGTAGATCAAATGGAGTGAATCCTATGGTTGTTTTCCAAGTGGTTCTATAAGCCCAAATAGCTTCTGGTAATCTACTTGTCCAATCCTTTTTATGGATGGCTACTATTTTGGTTAGAATGGCTTCAATTTCCCTGTTGGTCACCTCAACTTGGCCATTGGCCTGAGGGTGATAAGGGGTAGAATTTCTATGCCTGATGTTGTACTCATTAACCAATGTTGTAACAAGAGTTGAAGTGAATTGAGCTCCTTGATCAGTTACTATCTCCCTTGGGACTCCATACGTGTGGAATTTTTTTTCATAAATAAATTCTACAAACTTATTGTCTCTTGTATTCTTCATGGCATTGACTTCTACCCACTTAGTTACATATCAGTGTATACCAAGATATAAGACTTACCATTTGATGGAGGGTCAATGGGTCCCACAAAATCCAATCCCCACTTGTCAAAGGGAGTGATCACTACTTGGGGATAAAGTGACATCTCATCAGATTTGGTTGGTCAGCCCATCCTTTGGCACCTATCACATTTTCTTGTGTATCTTCCTCCATCCTTGTGGAGTGCAGGCCAATAGTATCCACAAGGATCATCATGATCATCATGCATGTAGGTTGTCATATGTCTCATCTTCCCTCACTCATATTCTCATGACATGATTTGGTCTAGTATAAAACAAGCATCCAACAATCCATGAAAAAGGAAAATATTTTTCAATGAGCACTCTTCTCTCTTTTGGTGAGAAGTGAGGAAGAACTCTCCCTATTACAAGATAATTAGCTATGTCAACATACTAGAGTGTTTGAAAATTGATGGAAAATAGATTCTCATCAAGAAAGGAGTCATATATGGCTTGATTTTCCTCTGATGTAGTCGACCTTGAAAGAAAATCTGCAACAACATTGGCCTTCCTTGGTTTATCCACAATGGTTATATCAAACTCTTGCATCAATAGTAACCATCTTGCTAATCTACTTGAGATCAGGTGTTTATTCAAAAGGTATCTAATGGCTACGTGATTGGTGTGCACAAAGATTTGAAAGCTTGTTATGTAGTGCTTAAATTTTTTTAGGGCATAAATTACTGCCAACATTTCTTTTTCTATCACAGTATAGTTGAATTCAGCTCCTTGCAGATTTTTGTTGGCAAAATAAAGGGAATTTTCAATGGCTCCCTCTTTTTGTCCTAAGACTAATCCTATAGCATAGTCTGATGCATTTGTATGAATTTTAAAAGGGATCTCCCAATTAGGTCCTTTTAGTATGGGAGCATGGGTCAAGGCTGCCTTTAAGTTAGAAAATGCTTTGTCACAATCTTCTGTCCATTGGAATTCAACATCTTTGGTTAGGATATTGTACAATGGTGTTGCCATTTTGTTGAAGTTCTTGATGAAATTCCTATAGTATCTTGCATGTCTAAAGAAACTCCTAACATCCTTTTGTTTTGTAAGTGTAGGAAAATTAGTAATTATCTCAATTTTTATAGGGTCTACTTGAATTCCTTTGTGAGAGATGTAGTGGCCAAGAACTACACCTTCCTGCATCATCATGAGGCACTTCTCACTGTTTAAAGATAGGTTTTGGTCTTCACATCTTTGTAGGAACTTCCTGAGATTTTCCAATGCTTCATTAGAATCAGCACCATAGGTAGTAAAGCCATCCATATAGATCTCCATGCAATCAAGGGAGATGTCTGAAAATATGCTAATGACTACTCTTTGGAAAGTTGCAGGTGCATTGCATAAGCCAAAAGGAAGTACTAAATAGGCATATGTTCCCCATGGATAGGTGAAGGTTGTCTTCTTCTGATCCTTAGGTGCAATTTGAATTTGGTTGTAGTCACTGAATCCATCTAGAAAAGAAAAGTACTAATTTCTTGCAAGTGAGTCCAAGACTCGATCTACAAAAGGCAAGGGAAAATGGTCTTTTTTGGTGGCAACATTGAGTTCTTTGTAGTCAACACAAAATTTCCATTTTCCTCCCTTCTTTGGCACAATCACCAATGGAGACACCCACTGGATATCTAAAATGGGGTAGATAAATCTTGCATCTAACAATTTTTTCAGTTATGCTTTGACAAATTCTCTCAATGTAGGGTTGATTCTTTATTGTGGTTGCCTTACTGGTTGACAATAATCTCTGTTGTAGATCCTATGAGTGCAAAGATTAGGATCCAGTCCTTTCATATCATGATAGTCCCATGCAAGTGCATGCTAATGAGACCTCAGTAAGTCTACCAATGTCAACTATTATTCTTCACTCAACTTACTGTTAATACTCAAATATATCCCTTTAGACACTTGTAATTGTGTAGTTAATTCTATCATAGATGCTTCATTAACACATGATACCTTGAGTTCATATGGCGGTATTGTGTGGAACATACTTGTTGTTGCAGGAAGTTTTTTTGCAAGTAGAGTGGCTGTAGGAAGAGTGGTTGTAGGAAGTTTGTCTGTAGGAAAAGTGGTTGTAGGAAAAGCATACAGAGTAGGAAGAAGTGTCTTCATGAGATTAGTAGAACCAAATGCATGAGAGGATGATGCTTCTTTTACTTCATAATGGTTATGAATTATGTTAAATAACACTTCATCTTCATCTTGAAGCTGCAAGAGAGGACTTCTGCCTAACATCATAAGTTGCTCCATAGAGTTAACTTCCTCGACCTCTTCACCAACATGTGGCCATACAAGATTCTCCTCATCATGGGATGGCTGAGCAGGAGGATAAAGAACAAGATTTTTGGTGTTCCTTCCATAAAAAATGGTCATGTCCCCTAACTGAAATCCAATATAGACATCTATTGTTGCTAACCGTGGTTTTCCAAGAATGATAGGATATCCTCCTAGTGTAGCTTTAGGAGAAAGAATCATGAAGTCTGCTTGGTACTCCTAAGAGTCTAGAATCACCACAAGGTCCTCTACTCTACCATTAGGATTCAAAGTAGAACTATCAACAAGCTACAAGATAGTAGGAGTATATCTCATGCTTGCAACATTTAGTTGTTGCAGGATGTCCTTAGTCATCACATTTATTGTTGCTCCCAAATTAATTAGAGCATTCTTTATTTGGATCTCATTTATAACAACTACTACCATAGGACTACCTGGATCAATGTACTTAGCGATAGTCACTTTTCCAAGCATGATGCCAGTGAGCTATCCCACCACATGAACTATAGTTGGGTCTTAATTTTTCCTTCCCGACTTCTTGAGGCATGCTTCCTTGATTTCCTTGCCATATATAAGAACATATTTTATGGCTTGAAATAGGGGTATTCGAACACATATGTGCTTCAACTGATCTAAGATGTCAAAAGTTGTACCTTATTTATCTTCCTTGTGCTTGATAACTTCCAATCTCTGAGGCAATGGTGGTTCTTGTGTAGTTTTCTTGACTAGAACTAGTTCAGGATTTTTAAGTGCACTTGGCTAAATGGGATCATTGAAAGGATCCTCTTCCTCTTCCAAAGGTAGCTTAGTGATAATGGGTGTTGAAGGATTTGGTAAAGTAGTTCCTGAACACAAATGGATTTCACTCACACTCACATTGAATACAATAAATTGATTTGGATTAGTAGAATATACTGGATGCTATCGTGGTTTGTTATTTGGGTTAGGTGTGGGTTGAGCTGGTAATTGAGTAGGTTTAGGTGCATTTGAGCCTTAATTAGAAGGTGGAGGCATTATAGTAGGTTGTTGGGGTTGAGAAGATGGTTGCATGTAACTAGCAGTCTGGTTTGACCATTGTTATCCTATCCATTGAGATGTGTGTTGCCAGTTTCCTAGAGGTGGTTGCCAAGGTCCCTAAAACTATTGGAAATTCCCTTGGGGTTGCTGCCATTAGGGTGAAGAATTTTGATAATTGGACCATGCATTTGGAGGGTTACCCCAAGATTGTGGTGGATATCCTACATAGTTGGATGGATATGGAGGTTTCCATTGGTTACCAGAGGAATACGAATTAAAATATGGCCCAACAAAAGATAGTGGATCTAGTGGCATACCTTGTCTTGAAGCCCATGGATTTCTTTGTGCAACAAAGTAGACTTGATGTTCCTCAGTCTCAATTGGTTTGAAATCAGGTGGAATATGATTGCTATCAATATTAGCTACCATCTTTCATTTTTAGTCCCTCTTCTTTTTTCTGCAATGAGGGCAATAATTTGTTAGCATTGCCTCTACCTCTTCATGTTTCTTCTTGGCATGAAGTGTATCCAGCTAAGTACCTAGATTGTTTATAATATCTTTCTTGAAATTTGCCAGCAAATGAGTAATATCCTCCTTGATACTCCACTGGTGGATGACTTACCCATAGAGGATTGGTAAGCTCTTCCTTTCTTTGAAGCTGCCCTAGAATAATTTTGACATATTTTCTTGATATCTTCCTAAGGAACTTGGGTAATATGTCCTCCTGCCATCAATTCCAAGGCATTAGTGCAATTCTCATTGATTCCTTTAAGTAAAAACAACTTTTTTGATTCTTCATTGAGGGTATGGTGCGGAGATTTCTGTAGGAAAAATAAAAACCTTGAAATGTAATACTCTAAGCTCTCATCTTCCTTTTGTTGCATCCTGAAGATGTCATCTCCTCTCATATCATTGCCCCTGCAATATTCCTTGTAATTTTCAAGGAACTTTGTCTTCATGTCCTCCCAAATCTCCATAGTATTTCTACCTAGGCTCATAAACCATCCTAGTATATCTTCTTTTAGAGTGGTAGGAAATAGCTTAAGCCTATGGGCATCAGTGGTATAGTCATAACTCCTACAGAGTATGCCAAACTCAAGCAAGAAGGTATCAGGGTAAAGAAAGGATATTTTTTATGTTATCAACTTCATTCTGATGAGCAATGGGGAAAGGAGAAGTTGGTTGGTTAGGTTTGTTTCTATTTGCATCACCCACGTCTTCTTGATGGATTTCTAGAGAAAAGGGGTTGTCAATCTGATTTTTATCTTCAGTGGAAGCTTCATAACTAGTTAGATCATGAAATGCATCAAAAAAGGAAATGGTTCTTCTTCTTCTTCTTCTTTGGGTAGATTTGGAAGCTCTACTAGTTGGAATGGATCAGGATTATTAGGAAGGAGTCTCCCATAAGCATCTCTTCTCCTTTGTCTATGCATGTGATATCAACTCAGCATTAGCCAACTCACACAAAGAATGAGAAAAATAATAGCAGATCATTACTTACCTAAGTGAGGGGCATTCTAAGAACAAACTCAAAAATGCTACAATAGGGAAAACTATCAATGACTCCAAAGAACTTCCTAGTTTGACACCATCCCCGACAATAGTGCCAAAAATGTTGGCCTCCTACAATGATTCAATAACTAAGCCATTACAACCATGATTCAGAGATTAGACATCTAACCTAAATAGTTATCTCAATCATCAGGAAGGTGCATTTAACTTTTCAACCCAAGGAAGGAAAATTGAAATGGGTTAGCACAGTATCTACACTAGTAACTTAGAGTAGCTATCTTCATTCTATAGCTAAGAAAAATGCAATACTGAAATAAAATTGCTTGGAAAGGAATGAAACAAAGGCTGAACATAAATCAACAACCATTATAAGCTTAAATGGATGACAAGAATGGAGATCTAAGTGAACAAATAGGAAACTACTCTGTCTACTTTGGCCATAGGAATAGTCAGTGCCAAATTTTAAACTATGTACTGAACATGAAATAATAACTAACTAAACTATTCTAAAGGATGAATTACTCACCAAGTGGCCACCCTTGGATGAGTATCCTTAGAAACTAAGATAAACTCAAATTCTTGAACGTAGAATATCATTTTATTCATTGAGAAATGGGTATACAAAATAGTAGCATGACTGTATTGAAAATGAAAGTGATAGTACATCATCAGATCGTGTGATAACAACATCATTGACCAGAATGAAAAGAAGGATCTAATCCTTATTTATACTATCAGCTAAGCAAGGTAGTCAACTCCCACTAGTTGAGAGGATGCCATTTATGGAAAACATGGAAAATAATGGAAGGGTGGTTATGCCTGTAGGGAATCCAGTCAGACATGCATGTCCAAATGTGGATTCAACATTGCAGTAATGCCCGTGCTTGATCAATATCATTAATGCAAGGTGGTTACATTCGAATGTCATGGGGAATCTCTTTCTCGTCATCCTTCAGTTGATCCTTTGAACAATTCCTCTGCATGATCAGGTGGTGGTTGCCTTTCTCAACTTAGCATCCTCAAATTATATCTGCATGGAAATTTTAGTACACATAATAATTGCACATCTATAAGCATCTTAAAGAAAATTCATCAACCACATGGAAAATCAATATAGATAATTCACATAATATGCCAATGTCATTAAAAATTGGAGAGATAGGACTAAACCCAATATCAATGGTTTGATGGAAACATTATGAAAACACAAACACTTATCCATTAAATTTTATGACAACTTCCAATAGATAAACTATAGATTCTACCCAAAATTTGACCAAAAACTAGGCTCATCAGATATTTCAACTAGCATCCCTAGTACCTATGTGGCATCACACATCATATCTCCTACCACTCTACCTCCTATAAGCATTCCTTTCACTTGTTCCTCAAACACATACACACCTCCAGCTTATTCACCTCCATCTCAAAATGCAAACAATGATCCTGTAATAAATCAACTTTTGCAAACCGTTTCATCCCTTAAAAAGAAAGTTTCCACCATAAACCAAAAGAAAAATGACCAACCTACATGTTATGTCAAAAGCAGTCCCTTATCCTTGGAGATATTGAGAACAATGATGCCACAAGGTATAGATGATCCTAGATTTGAGAAATATGGGCGGAAAGGAGTTCCTTCTAACCATGTTTCCATTTATAACACCTTATGTAGTGATTTTATTCTTGAGGATAAGCTCTTGGCTAAGCTTTTCTCTAGATCCTTGAAAGATACCTCCTTAGAATGGTTTTCCTTATTATTCAACTACTCAATTCATTCATTCAATGAACTTGTTGAGGCATTTATAAACCATTTACAAGTGCATATGACCCGTAAGATGAACCTAGCCAATTTTATGAGATGTAAGCAAAAAGACGATGAAAAGATTACTGACTTTATCTCACACTACCAATTACTTTATTCCCAAATCAACGTACAAAGATCCCCAACCTTCACCTTCAAAGGATGTTCATTGAGAACTTGCAAACTAAGATACGAGATAAGCTTACCATGATGAAGTTTCCCTCCTTCGTGCACTTGTGTACTACCCCTTGTGATTATCAAAACTTGATTAGTAGTAGTGACACAAAATCCACCTTTGTACCCATCTTGAGAAGTTTGAATCCGCAAACCAAAAAAATTACCAACCTTTTAGAAAATAGAATAAAGGCTTCCTTCAACTTAACCCCTATCAACCAACTCAAGCTATTGATACCCAAGTAGTTGTTATAAGGAAGACAACTACTTTCACATTTGGTGATCTAGCTAGACAATTCACCCCCTTAATCGATACCATCCATAATATAATGTCACAAATTTTAGAACAAAAAATGATTACCTAGCCTCTTGTTAAAACTCTCAATCCTAATAAACCTTCACCACAAAACTTTAGATCCAATTCCTATTGCCATTATCACCAAAAAAATGGACATGACATGAAACACTGTAAGCATCTTAAACATCTGGTGTAAGACCTCATTGATTCTGGTTGACTTTCAATTGGAGGTGTTAATGATCAAGGAAATAAGTTTGTTGCCCCTCCCAAAAAAAACTTACAAATCTTTACCAACCCTATGCCTAATCATAGCATCTCATTTTTCAAAGCTAGGGAAACTAAAAATAATGATGTGATGAATGTTGACAAGGATGATGAAAACAATGATATTGTTCAAGAAGATCCCATATATATTGATGAACAAGGTCCTGCAAATGGTATGGTTGGATTGATCAAAGTTATACCTCACAAGGGCTGTACTAAAAATCCTCTTGACATTTCTTTATCCTCTAAAGATACACTTAAACATGCACCCAACGGTCCTCTTTACATAGTTGGACAAATCAATGACAAGCCCACTAATGGGATATTAATTGATCCCATCTATGGAGAAAATGTGATCACCAAAGAATTCTTACTTGTGCATGAGTTGTATCAAGAAACATATGATAAACCAAAATCATGGATAAAAATGCATAATGGTTTGACCTTCCCTACTATGGGATCAATCACCCTTCCTTTACAAATAGGACCAAAAACATTAGATGTCTCATTCTCCATCATCTTGATGTCAGATCAATTTTGTGTAAAGCTTGGTTACCCATGGCTGTGCTCCATGGAAGTAATCCCATTGGTCATGCATAAATGATTAAAGTTTCCCTTTGAAAATGAAATATTTATCGTGCACCATAGTGGCTTTAATCCTTTGTCTTCCCGAGGGAACTTTTCATTATATTTATTTTGGGCCGATCCTATGGAACCTATTAAACCTCGAGAAGACTTCTTTTTCAAATCCTATCAAAAGTTCAAGGTGAAATATATAGCAAAACAATCCCTTACAAACATGCCTCAACCTATGATCGAGCCTATCATCCTTGAAAAAACCATGATTGAGGCTAAAGAAATTCCAAACAACAAAGAGCAACCTAAGAAAGATCCTTTTCCTATCTCCTACAAAAGACCAAGAGATAATGAAAACGATCTCATCATGCCTCCTAAAATAAAAAAAGTTTATAAAGCTAAAGAGAAAGTGATTGAACAACCTTCTGTTCCTCCCCTTAGGGAAGAAAAGAAACCTATGGTCAATAAACCCACTCCTATACAAATGCAACTTGAGAATCACAATAAAAGAAACATAAATTCTAGAGACGTTCTCTTTCTCAAAGGTTAAATGAAGAAACAAACAAAGAAAATCAAAATCCAAATTTGATTGAAGCAATACATAGTGATTATCCCCCTTCACCACAACAATAAGGTCCTATACCACAATAGGAGTTAAATCCTTCTTTAGATATTATCATTAGACCTCCTATTGTGATTAACTTAGATGATGATGAAGTTTCTAAGATTGACGAAGACGTGCATAATGAATTGAATACTTTTTTTTCCTCTTCTATGAGCTTACATGATAATTATCCTAGGAAGAGTGTTGAACTTGGTGATGGCCCTAGTTCAGAACATGATATTGTCCATTTGGCTAGTTTTCCACCTTTTGTATACAATGAAAATGATTTCGATGTGGACGAACTGCTAACAAGTTGAATTGCATCAGCCTTACCATTTTTTTCTTTGTTTTTATTTTTCATGTTATGTGTGTGATTTCATGTTCTTAATGTGATTATGTGTGCTATTCTATTTGATATATCTCTTTCTCTTTGTGACATTCCTCTATTTGTATCTACATTCTTTTCTTTGTCATAAAAAAAATAGCTTTTCATTTTTCTTGTGTTTTCCTTTTGGGGATGATGCAAGGCATTGGGACATCATGTCTCTTCCATGCTAACCCAAAATATTTTCCTTTATCTTTTCTTTGTCTTGTGTTTTCCTTTTGTGGATGCCACAAGGCATCAAGACATTTAGGTCTCTTCCATGTTGACTCAAAATTCTTTTTCTTTATTTTCACTCTCTTTGTGTCATTCTTATAGTTCTATGAGTATTTGGGGAATGATGAAAGTTTTGAGATCTATAAAAACATTGTAGCAAGAACATACTAACCTTGAATCCATGGATCCCTCAAGTGTTTGGAGTTTCATTTTGGGGGAAACCACTTTTCTTTTTGTTCATGACATAGCTTTATTTGGAAACATATGACTTGGCATAGGGCTTTCAAAGTTAGCTCTCATGTCTTCTTTATTGTTAACATTTATCATTTTCTACTTTAAAGTAATTTCTCACAACATGATGTTAGCAATTTCTTTAAAATGGGGTCATACATGGGAATTATTCTTTTTGCATTTCTCATGTTTCATTGTGTTGTATTCTTATTTCATGTGATGCATCTTATGCATTGTGGTTGATGTTGAGTGTGATGTCCGTCAAGAGCATGATCTATCCTAGCATTTTATATTCCTCCTAGTGGCTTGATGTGACACACTACATCCCCTAAGTTGTGAATATTTTATTCTTTGAATGGTCCCCTCTTGGACACATTAGACATAATGTTCCCTAAGTTAAGACCTTACATGAGCTAAGCAAAACTCCTTTGAGCATAACTTACACTATGTTGCAAATTTCAATTATATGGCCACCTTGTATAATACACTTTGCTTGCTTGTGGAGCCATCTTGTTTTTTCATGAGTATCAATCATACAAAGCTTTTCTTTCCTCATGAAGCTCAAATTTCATTGTTGTGTGGCACCTAATCAAAGTTATCAAGAGGTATAGCTTTGGTCTAATTGAATGGGAAGTCGAACTTAGGCATGAATTTCCCATAGCCACTTGTCTGTGTGAGCACATACCAACTACATGCGTATGTGTCTCACCTTTTTGGATACTCACCTAGTGGATAGCCTAGAGTTTCATTGCTTAGAGTGAGCATGCATTTTTTAGACAAACATCATAGATCTAATCCATGACATGTAGGAAAAATGGTCAAAGCTTGATCCACCCCTTTTTTTTGCTTTTGTTTTTCTATTCTCCTTGTCTTTGGAAATGTATTCGTGTGCCTTGTTATTTCTCCTAATATCCTTTTTCATGTTGTTCTTTTGTGCCTATGTTAGTTTTCCATATGTTCTTGATCCTGGGGGCTTGCACAACCCTCTTGGTTGTTGTTGTACTCTCCTACTAGAATTGATACATTTGAACCCCTCTTGATGTGATTTCATCTACTTTAGTGTGAGTTTAAAAAATTTCATCCTCTCACTAAAGTGGGGGCTAAATGTAGTGTCAAAAATGTCATCCATTATAGTTTCACACTTTTTTGGGCCCTTGTGAACTAAATGAACCTAATTGTGCCTTATTTAGGGTGTTGTAAAGTGTTTTCTTGCACATTCACACTAATCTAGGGTTTTAATTAATACATTGGGCTTGTTTATGCCTTATCTGGCCCTATTTTGTATCCACAAGCCTCATTTAATGCATCTTTATGAGGATAATCTTGACACATATGTAATGACCAATCATAAATTTATGTTTTTGGATTGTGTGGCCCAGATTTAGTGATTTGCAACTCATACGCCACCTTGGGTGTATGGTTCCCACCTAGGTTTTAGGGACAAGATCTAGATTATGTGTCCCAAGCTTAGCTTAATGGGATTCATACGCCACTTTTAGTGTATGATTCCTAGTTAGCTTAGACCTAAATTAAATTGAAATTCTTTGTGGGATTTTATCCTACTAGATTTGATGTCAACTTGCAGTGTTGTATTTTTTGGAAATTATGCATAAACAAGTATAAATACAAGGTCTTTTCACATATTTTCTCCTAAGCCCTAAAGTATTCACACATTCTATCAAATTGGAGATTACAAGATAATTCAAGAGTCTACAAGAGTGTTCAAGAGTCTTCAAGAGCTGATTATCAATTGTTTTGGAGCATTATTCAAGTATCAAGCATCATGTCATAGTAATCATACATCATGTTTTTTTTTTTGATCTAACGTTTGTCATGTAGGTTCTTATGATTCAAGAAAGGATTTAAATCAAGATCTTCAACATTCAAGAAAGATTCAAGATCCACATCCATTGGAGCCATTTCATACATGTTTGCATCATTTATTTCTAGGGTTTGGTGAGTTGCAACATTACATTTTGTTCATTCATCATTCCTCCTTTCTATTTGATTTCATTACAAGGTTTGAATACCAAAATAGGGTTTGACCAAGGAAAAACCCTTTCCACTAACAAAGCCACATTTTACCCCCCTCTCCTTAGTGTGTGGTTTTTAGATCTAGGTTGAAGAAATATTGAAGAGAAAGATTGGAAAGAAGTTGTCAAGTACAAAATTTGTCCAAGTTGTCACCTTGTTTAGAAGATCATTAAAAGACATCCACCGAGTAGAATTCAACAATTCAAATTTGAAAATCAGGTTGAAAGATAGAGTAGATGTTGAAGAGTAGATTTAAATCCCGATCCTTCAAAAAATCCAAGCAAGAATGATACACCACTTTTGATGCATGAGTCCCAATATAGTGGATTTTTTACTTTTCATGTGTTCTAGACTTATCTTTTCTATATTTTTGTTCTTTCCTAGAAACCCTAATCTAGGAGTAAATCACTCAACCTAGAATATGATTTTGAGTGTCCATTAAATTTAGCATTTTTATCATTTCAGTTCTTCAATCAAGTTGCTATAGGTTTCCAAGTGCACCTCTATACTTTTCTAGTTTACTATTCTATTTTGCATTCATTTCTAGGTCATCTATTCAAGTCTTGCATATCATTAGGTTTGATCATTAGGTTTTGCATGTTATTTGTATTTTCAAGCCCTAGATTGGTGGTGAACCCCCTTTTATTTATTAATCAAACCCTAGGACACTATATTGTAGATATCTTCCCCTCATTTCATCCTTGGATTGAGATCACTAGGGTTTCCTTGAATGAAAAGAGAAGAAAACTTTTTTTTCTATGTCCTAAACTATAAAGTGACTATTTTCCACCTTTCAAATAAGAATAAAGAGACTCAACTAATGTGCCTCAAGCACCCTTATCTCCACCAAAAAATATTATTGATATTGATTCACCATGAAGGGACTCCTCACCCAAGATGATAAAGGTTGAAAGAGTTGGACTTTTTGATTACCTAATGGACTCTAAGGATGAAGAAGTAGTGGTATCCACAAATGACATCATGCAATATATTCCATCTCCTAAGAGGGATGCTGATCTACCAATTCCAAAGAATAAGATCACCAAATTAGTATTCACAAGAGTTGATAATGCTGATGATGTCAAAGATGAAGCATTCAAAAGTTCATGGATGATGATTCTTTTTTAAGAGAAATATATTCAGGGAGTTGTTTTGGAGAAGACAAAGGGATGATTATGAAAGGATATTGAAAAAGGAAATGGATAAATTCCTTGATCAATCTTGGGATGAAATATCAGAAAGATTGATAGTGAAAATGAAAGCTAAGCAATAAAAATGACATCGGATGAGGGAAGAAAACTTGTAAGGGAGAGTGGCATTCTCCTACATACTGAGTGGGATATAGAATCAACTATAGCCCTTGAAACTATGATAAAACACAATTCTTAAGTGTTTTCTACTAAGGATGAGGAACTATCTATATTATCTAGGTCATCATTTAGTCCAAAATGGGATACTTTAGCTATTTGGGCACTTGCACCAAATACTAATATGGAAACAGTTGTAGATCTTGCTAGTGATTTAAGGGGGGACTACTAATAAAAATGGTGTTAGACACCACTATAGTTGAAGCAACCACATTGGTTATAAATGTTGCTAAATTTAGAAATACAACATCTCAGTCTCTAAAGGAGAAATATGATCAAGAGACAAAGAAGTACAATCATTTGTTCGTTGAGTATAACAAGGATAAATAGAGGATTGAAAAAATGGAAATAAGGTGGATATGTTATAGATTCAAAAACCTCAAGTGAGTCAACAAGTGCAACCATCTGATTCATCCCATTCTTCACCACAATCTCCCCCACCTCAATCTATGGAAATGGTTGTTTATGAGGATAGGACATTAGCACCAAACACTTATACTACCCAACCATCTAGAGAAAGAGTTAGCTGAAAGGATTTGATCAAGAAGCTAAAGGAATATGAGGTGATTTTGGATCTCTATGGGGAGGATAAGAATGAAAAAAATGTGCTTATAATGACTAATGTGTTGGAGCATCTGATGGGTAAAGAAATGAAGAGTGTTGATAGTGTACATAACAACTAATCCTTGATGTTGATATCTATTGGTTTATTTGAGAGAGATATGATAGAGGCAGTTCCATTGATGCAATTATGGGTGCCAAGGCTCAACCTTTTAGCTGGTATGATCAAGGGATCAAATTTTGATCCAAATAAGCTAGGGAAAATTATCCTAACATGCCAAATGGTGAAAGGTATAACTAATTGCCAAGGAATGGTGAACCCCATGGAGAAAAGAATAAATGAATTACTCTAGGAGTTCAATGAAAGTGATATAGGCCTTTTGAATGACATTTTAGATAGTAATGGAGGAGTTAAATCACATGAGCAGTGGCAGTCCCAAATGGAATCTTTTGTTGTAACTCAAGCTCTTATTATTTGTGAAGAAGGTTTAGTTGATATTGATGTGATGAAGAGAAGTATGGACAAGTTATGGTATACATGCAAATTTTTAGAAGAATTTGATATGGAAGTAAACCAGGTGATTAAATATATGACACATACAAAAAAAATGACAAATTTATGGAATTAAAATGGACATTAGAAGAAGAGTATGATGCATGGAACAAAATTCATAATCAACTTAATCAGTTGTCATGTTTCCAAATGATGTGGAGTTAATTTTTTTCCTATAGGTTGAAACATAGAAAATAGGTTTATGGATAGAGAGGGGGGTTCACCAATAGTATAATAGATAGACAATATTTTCCATTATTTCATTATGAAATGAGATCACCATAAATAATTGACTAATAACCCTTAGGTGAATCAACTCAATGTGATAATCTTTAGATTTCCTAATGCTTGAGGATAGGGGTCAAGTTCAAAAAACACTTTTGAGAGAAAAACTAAAAAATAGAAAATCAACCTAATTATGCCAATTCAAACTTGAAACAACAATTTAAAGATCAATATTAGCAGAAACATCAAACTTACTATAGATCAAAGAAGGGTAGAATGATGTTTACTAGTCACCAAAAGTCACTTTCAGGCAGTTTTCTAGGACTCATTCACCCATGGGTGAATGGGTCTTTTGTCAAGTTTTTTTTAGCAACTTTCAAGTGCCTCTGATATTGTTTTGTAGCTTCTAATTTATCCAAGTTTTAGTGTTAAAAATTCAGAAATCAGATCTGTACGTGAGATTCCATGATTTGAAAACAACTTTGACAACTTTGACAATTTTGCACTTCAAAAGGTCTTCATTCCTTCTTCAACCTAAATCTACAACACAAGCACAAAAGAGGAAAATTGTTTGTTTTTGGTGAATGGTGGTTTACCTTAGTGAAGTCCCATTTTGGTAATCAAACCTTGAATTAAAATAAAGCATGAAAGAAGGAATTATGAATGAACAATGCTATGTTACAACTCTACAAATCCTTGTATGAACCTTTGAGTGTGTATCTATAATTTTCATGAAATGGCTTCAATGGATGTGGATATTGATACTTGAATTGATGCTTTGAATGCTCGACTTGACTCTTGAAACCTTCATCACAATGTTTGTTGCAAAAATATGCATGATGCAAGAAGACTTTGACATGATGATTGGATCTTGAATGCTGCAATAAATCTCTAATAATTCTACTCTTGAATGATCTTGATCATCAACTTTTCTCTTGTAAACTTGTTCTTCAAAATTCTCTTTATATGTTCATAAAATTCTCTTGAAAATCTAGGTGAAACTTAGAAAATAACCTTGTATTTATAGGTATGTATCCTTAATTTCCTGAAATTCAAATATTACAAGCTAAAATTGGAATATGGATTTAGGGACCTTAAAATACCACCAAAAAAAATATTTTAAATTTAGGTTGAAAGGCCTAGGGAGTGTTGGAAACAAGCAACACTGAGAGGGGGGGTGAATCAGTGTTATGCAAAAATTAACTTTATTAATATGATCTTCAAAACACTTATAACATTCAATCAAAAGAAATATGCATGAACATGGAGCAAACAACCACAAAACCATAACACAAGGATTTTTTATGTGGAAACCCTGTTAGGGGAAAAACCACGGTGGATGGCCAATCCATAATATGATTTGAGTATACTCAAAAAGGAGATTACAATATGGGAATGCACTTTCATTCAGGCACACTGCCTAGAGCTCACTACTCAAAATAGAAAGGAACACTGCCTTACAATATTTTGGATTAGATCCAAAACATTGAATTGAGAAAGTAGCATCTACAAATGCTTGATTACAGTTCCAGTTAGGCTTAACAATCAATCTTTTGTCCTTCTAACTAATTATGCACTTCTACTCTGCTCTACTCTAACTCACACCACAAAATCTTTAATGCACAAGTGAAATTGTTCATAATCACTCTATAGCCCTTTTGATATTTGCAACATACATCGACATACCTTTTTCATATCTCAAAATGATATAATTGATCACTTGTATATATCCACTACTTAATTAATTATTTAATTACACTTTAATAAGTTTACTTAGGGAAAAATTAGTTTACTTAATTAATAAGTAAGCTTTATTTAGTTGAGCTTTTTTAGTTCAAAATTAGGTTTAGGGTTATGCTACATTGCTTTTATAAAGCAATCCATCCCTTGTATTTTCTCAATTCTTGAATATTATTTGTATACGCATAAAAATGGTCATGTCTATAATCCTGACAATTAATTAAATATTTATTATTTAATTAGTTTTCTAAAATCCTCTACATATGATTAAATTTAATTAATTTAATCATATTGTTCATTCATCTTATTCTTCCTTCATAATTAAATAAATTTATTTTATTTAATTATTTTCATATGTCCACTTAATTATTTAAATAAATACACTTTATTTATTTAAATTAATTATCACTGTTTGAATTTAAATTAAATCTTTTGATTTAATTAAGTTTAAATATTGCCCTTTCTTCTATTTTAAATTCTTCTTCTAATTAATTAAATATTTCATTTAATTAATTTCATAAAAGTGATTTAATTAAATAAATCTTATTTAATTAAAAATATCTTATGCTTTCTTTCTAAATCATAATTAGGTATTTTATTTAATTGTGCAATCTTCTCATATCATAATTAAATATTTTATTTAAATATGAGATCTTTTGCTTTTTTTCAAAAATCCTGATTAAAGCTTTCTTCTTATCACAAACTTTCTTCTGCTTTTAAAAGCTTAATTAAATATTTCATTTAATTAAGAAGAGCTGAATATCCTCCACAAATAAATATATGAATTTTTAATTCATTATTTATCATCTTTTAAATCTTTCTTTTATTCTTTTAAAGAAAGATGATTTCTTATCTTCTTATCTTTTCCTCTTTCATAAAAATAGAAAAATCTTGTTTTTAGATTTCTTCTATTTTCTCTTCAGTTTCATCCTTCTTCAGCCATTCGATCTGCGAGGAATTATCACAACCGTTAA
Organism: Sequoia sempervirens; assembly: GCA_007258455.2. Taxonomy (NCBI): domain Eukaryota; kingdom Viridiplantae; phylum Streptophyta; class Pinopsida; order Cupressales; family Cupressaceae; genus Sequoia; species Sequoia sempervirens. Next base: position 212,011,823 of record VDFB02000003.1, on the reverse strand, counting down.
TCAAGACAGCCAATCAAAATCATTCGAAAAACTCTATAAATACCTATGTGAATCCAAGCATTGGTAATAGGAAATTAATTAGAATTCATGCATTTAATTCATTTAGTATTCATTTATCATAGCATCATGTTTATTTCAAGCTTATTAGTTCAAATCATTATCATAGCTTAATCTTGCATCATACATCATATCAAAATCTCGTTCTTTAGGAAGACAGTTTGTTGAGCCTAGCCTACAATCTGAGAACACAAAGCTGGAATCGACAAAAACACTAAAGATAGAGGACAATAGGATGACAATGGAAGCAGAATACTGAGTTTTCACTTCTTTACTTCTTATGTTCTATTTTGATATAATGTCCTATTGGTGTGTTTGAATAGTTGTTTCAATTCATTTAAGCATCTATTTTTCAATCACACATTAAATGGCACCCACCGTGGGGCCTATGCCCCCATTATAGACTTCTTTCTTGCAGGTTTTCTTGCAGGTTTTCCTTGCAGGTTTTTCTGGCATTCGGTAGCGCATCTGGAAGAACTGAAAATTTTTATTTTGCAGGTATCTCGGCGCATCAGGGAATTTCTGTGGCACATCTGACAAGTTCTGCAGAGCATATAGGAATTTAGTTACCGCATATAGGACTTTCTTTAGCGCATTTAAATATGTTTCGAAAAAATTATTATTATTTTTTTACATTTAGATTAGCGCATATAGGTTCTGTTTTCGCGCATCTGGGTAACAGAGTTGCGCATTTGAGTTCTATAGTTGTGCATTTGAGTTCTATTTTTGCACATCTGGGTAACAGAGTTGCACATTTGGGTTCTATTTTCGCGCATCTAGGACAGAGTTTTGCATCTAAGTTGTAATAGGGATTATGAATCTGACGCCTTCCGCAGACATAATTTCTTTCTTTCTTTCTTGCTGGATTTAAAATGAATCAATCTAGGGTAGTCACCACACCTTTATCATGCAGTTTAAATAAACCCCATGTCTGTTGTGAAGCAAAATCTTCACTTAGATTAAATCACTTTTGATTTTGGTACAATTAAAATGAACTTGTCTACTCTTATTGACTGTGCCTGAAAGTGGTAGGTGATTATGCTCTCACCTTGTGCAAACTAGGTGATCAGAAAACCAGACCCACTTTTCCTTTTGTAACCCTGACTTGATAACCGAAGTATCCTCTCCCCTTGTGCACTTGTGCGATCCTGGGTGCAAGAGAAACGGTTATTGATTCTAGAAATTGGGCCTGCCTGGGGATTTCATCACCCCAACGTGACTCAAACTGGCAATGGAGGTAAGGCCAAGCTACCCCCAACTGGTATATAAATGTAAATCTTAAGGGAAAACCTAAGGTTACTTGTGCAGATGTGTCATATGGACAGAGTTGTACTCCCTTAAACCCTGTTGAGCTTAACCTCTTTAGGCTGGAGTGCCACCTTAATGGTGATTAATCTCTTGCCCGATGTATGGCCACTCGAACGGGGGTCCCAAACTAAATACCATTATTTAGAAAGCCAAAAACCTTCTATCTGCTAGTCCAGCACCGGTTGGTGTGAAGCCTTCCACACTTTCGCAGTCTGTAGTAGAGGTGATCAGCTCGCCATGGGAGTTTCATGGGGGTTGGAAGCTTGGTTGGCCTGAGAAGAGAGTGCACTGTAAGGGGGAGCCCGTGCAGCCAAGCTTCTGGATTCACATGCTACTGATATGCGGTTGGGGAAACCCATGTGGAGTCTAGCGGATATTGTCCTGGCCTAACTTAGGTTGTGCTTGTCTTATTCTATGCTTGTTTACGATCAACTTAGATCAGACTGTTTGTCATGCTTTCAAAAACATTAATTCAGATAAAGGATCATCCAAAACAAACATGAAAAACTTCAGCTGAAACTGGTCAAAAATTGTCTTTAGAAAACTATTTTAGTGCATCTAGGAAAAACTGCAGTGCATTTAAACTCTGTTCTAGCGCATCTAAGTTATTTTTTGGCGCATTTAGGACCTGTTTTAGTGCATCTATCCTCTGTTCCTACACATTTAAGGTATTCTGTAGTGCATTTGACTATTTCTCCAATGCATATACCTCTTTCTGTAGCGCATTTAGGAAACATAATAGCGCTTTTAGGTTTCTGTCAAAATTTGTACACAGACTCGAATCTTTGATATTTCTCTCCAATGTTGAGAAAGTGGAAATCAACCAAGTTTGTCAAGAAGTCAGTTTTCGATAGTATCGAGAAGCCCAAAATGAACTTAAGTTACAAAAGGACTTTAGATCGCAGAGAATTCTTGTATAAGAGTCGAGACATCCTACTCCATTATCGCACATTTCTCCACAGGTACCAAGACTACATCAGAGGATTCACCAACAATTATGTTGCAGAACCTTTGGCTACCCAAGCTTATTATCAAAAATTAGCATTGTCTCAACATCACAATCTTAATCAACCTCTTGAGTTTGAGAATATACCACAACCTTCAATTGAATATTCAACGCATCCTAGTCAAATCCTTCAGTGACCTTTGATCATATCCGAGGATTTCTTACATATGCCTGTTTTTACATGATCTCAACACAACAAACTAGGAGAAACATCTCAACAAGAAACTCCCACCCACAACATTCAAGAAGAAGGTGAACGTGATAGTCCTCTTTTTAGTGTGAGTCGCAATCCCCTTTTCAGTGACGACAATATGGTTGATAGAGAGGAAAATTCGCTTCATAAGAACAAAAACATGAACAAAACTCCCATAGATAGTGATGGTGAGCAAGAGGAAGAACTTCAACTTAGAGAGGCTGAACAAGACCCCAAATTTCTTAAAGCCCTTGAAAAGATTCTACAACGTGACAAAGAAAAGTATTTTCTCTTCTTAGCAGATCAAGGAGCTAAATTGCCTAAAGATTTTGATACTGAGAAATTAAAAAGCAAAGAAGAAGAAACATCCCCATCTGATTTTGCTATCTTTACACAACAGGTTAAAGCACTCCAAGGACAAGTCAAAGAATTACAAGGGGGAACCACAACCAAGAAATACACTTTGGATGACATATGTCCTTATCCTTTTGATAGAAGTCTCAACATGATTCCATTTCCTAAACATTGTGAAATTCCCAAATTTGATCGTTATAATGGGAAATCAGACCCAATTGACCACGTTAGAGACTTTCAAAACATGACATTGGAATTTTCCCACAAGGATACTTATTTACTGTGATTATTCCCTCGGAGCCTTGGAGTTAACTCTATGGAATGGTTATCTAAGATTACACCTCCTGTTCAATCATTTGAGGAATTGATCAATACACCTACAACATTCAGCACCAAATCACCATGATTGATCTTTGCAAAGTTGTGCAAAAACCTAGTGAACCTTTCACTACCTTTCTTTAAAGATGGAGAAGAATGTTCGCTAGGTACCCACGACATGTCCCAGAAAAGGAAAAAATGGTTACTTTCATCAATAGCCTCAACTCAGAAATGAGATATCGCTTAAATCTACATTGTCCACCCTCCTTTGAGAAATTGATTGAGGATGCCATCACCATCGAAAGTGCACTGGTCAAAAGAGGGACAATAAAACTTGACAGGGACAATCCTAGCTCATCTAACCATTACAACAATCAAGACAAGTCTAAATTTTGGACCCGCAACAAAAACATTGTCAACGATGGTGTTGTAGATGCAAATCATATCACGACTAGGCCATTTGTTCTGAATACTCCAAATACTACTCGTAACAATAATTGCAACAATGTCAATTCAGTCACAAATCAAGGAAATAATCTTCCTCCTCCAACCAACAATCAGGGGACTGTCAACAACCAAAATTATCGTGGGAGCAACTACAACAACAACACTTTAGGGAATACCTCAAACACGAATCCACAACGCTTTTCATTCTTCTCTAATAGAAGAACTTTCACTCTGCTAGGGCAATCCTTGGAATCTGCTTTCAAAGAGGTTATGGAAAAGAATGTCCTTATGTTACCACTGCAACGCAATTATGAACCTAGTGTAAAACCCCCATCATGGAATGAAGCCTATTTTTGTGACTACCATAGGTGCAGAGGTCATCGTATAAACAACTGTTAAGCTTTGAAACATGCTATTCAAGACCTAATTGACAAAGGCATTATCACAGTAGAAGGACAACAAAAATCCAATGAAGATCACCAAGCATTTCACAATCCTCTACCAAATTATCAAAAGGGAGAGTTTTATGACAAAAATGTGAACCAAGTTGATGACAATGTAATCCGACACCTCTATACAGATGATGAGCGAGTCAACATTATAAAAATCAAAGAGAAAGTAGACAATGGACAAGTGAATTTCACAACAAGAGCGCAGGCTAAAGTTGTCTTGAAGGGTACCTCTTTGAAATCCACTGAGACCTTCCCTCAACATCACTATGACTTAGTTAACCAACTTCGAAAGACTCCGGCCCAAATCTCCATTTTAGAACTCCTGAAGATTTCCCCTGCACATAAGGAAATTTTAGATAAAGCCCTTTTTGAAACAACTATATCCACGGATTTGGATGTCAACCGATTTCAAGCCATGGTAGGACATTTGTCCTCACCTACATGTCCCTCATTTTTAGACAAAGATGATGTTTCCATGACTCATCCCGACAATTCATCATTATACTTAGAGGTCATGATCCATAAGTTTCATGTTAAACGTGTCCTAATAGATGGAGGGGCTGGTCTAAATATATGTACCTTGAAGGTGGTTCAAGCATTAGGATTTGCAGAAGACTCCATTGATCCTAGAAGGAAGATTACTATAAAAGCCTATGATGATGAGGAGAGAACGTCTAAATGTCTAATCATGCTACCAATCAGAGTGGGACCTGTTATCAAAAATACCTTTTGTTAAGTTTTAGACCGGGATCTTGCGTACAACATCTTGTTGGGTCATCCTTGGATCCATGAAATGCAAGCTGTTCCGTCCACTTACCATCAATGTCTTAAGTTTCCATATGATGAACAGGAAATCACTATACCAGCTGATAACTCAAACACCCAAACTTGTGCCAACGTCAAAGCTCATCAGGATACTTTGGTTCCAAACAATCGAGAAGCCCTTGCTAATACTTCTCCTAAGCATGATACACAAATCAGTCGATTAGCCAAAAACTTTGACAAGAAACTGCAGTTCAAGGAAAGTGGAGTTGGGGAATATTCTATTTGCCTTGCTAATCTACCTATATCTCCTCGATCACATGGATGACCTTCTATTACACAACAACATATATCAGTAGCATCAACATCAGCACAAATACAAACAGAGCCAAGTACCAAATTCAATGGGCAATTTATCAAAGAAAAATTCCCCATGGGAGATCCTGAGGACACAACAATTCTGAATTGGCTTTATAGAGATGAAGATGAAACAGTTCTAAATGGCACTTTACCAACTGACAGATATGGGAAAGGGTATTCCATCATGCAAAAGATGGGATATGACAATGGTCCTCTTGGCAAAAGAAAAGAAGGCGTAGTCGAGCCTATCCATCTTCTAGGGCTTGCCGCATATGATAAAACTAGACTAGGTTATGATGCTACCCCATCCAACCAATCACAGGGTAATGTTTGTACACTACAGGAAGGTTTTGATAAAAAGGATACATGTTTGGCAACAACCTTGAATTTCATAGAAAATAATTCTGATACCGATTCTGCTGAATATGAATGGGATGCCATCCACAATGATGAATTTTGGAGGGACAAAGAGGTAGATGTCATACACAAGTATACACCCACTTTAATCAAAGGAGAAGGTTCAAAGTCCCAACCACAAGAATCTGAACCACAAAGCAACTATGAGTCTAGTGATACTGAGTCAGATTTTAATGAACAAGACTATCAGGAGAATAGTACCATCATTGACCTACCTCATACCTCGGATCCTACTGATAACTCTGTCTTGACCCTAACCATCACTGATTTCACACGACCAAATGACTTGTTACCTTTAATCCATCCTGATCTCATTGACTGGGATCTAACCGAACCTAGTGATATACCTATTTTTCCAAATGACGAAGCTATCATACACTTCCTTTCAATAGATGATGTAAAAAATTGTTCCACTAGCGATTTTGGGTATGAATTCTTTAATCAGGAGAGTGTCAAGTCTCCTAGCTGCAAAAATGAACATAAAGAAAAACGATCTAGTGGTGAAAACCAGAATCTGGCAGTACTAGATCAGACAAAAGATAAAATAAAGAGCGTATCAAATGGTGAAAACTTTTTCAAGGAACCAGCTGATGGGAAACTTGACACTCTCCCAGAGCACTATCATGAGTGATCGCCCATCTTGATCGAGCCTACAAAGGAAATCAATATTGCAACTACAGATAATCCAAGGATTCTACAGCTAGCTGAATCAATGACAGATAAAGAAATCCCAGAGTTCATGAATTTTCTCAAAGAAAATCAAGTTAATTTTGCTTGATCATATGCAGACATGCCAGGTCTTGACCCTAATCTCATAATGCATCATTTGTCTATCAAACCAGGAGCTAAACTAGTAAAACAAAAACTCAGAAAGATGAATCCTCATGTAGCACTACTGGTTAAGGAAGAACTTAAGAAGCTCCTCAATGCAGGCTTTATAAGAACAATTGCCTATGCAGAATGGATCTCCAATATTTGTACCAGTAGCAAAGCCAGAAAAATGTGTAAGAGTATGCACTGATTTTAGATATCTTAACAAAGCTTTCCCAAAGGATGACTTTCTACTTCCAAGTATCGACACTATAGTTGATTTGATAGCTGGCCATGCCATGTATTCATTAATGGATGGTTTCTCTGGTTACAACCAAATCAAGATTGCACCAGAAGACCAAGAGAAAACAACTTTCACTTGTCCGTGGGGAACATACTGTTGGAATGTCATGCCTTTCAGTCTAAAGAATGCTGGAGCCACTTATCAAAGAGCTATGAATACGATCTTTCATGACATGATGCACACATTCATGGAAGATTATGTAGATGACATATTGGAAAAATCATATACTAGAGAAGGACACTTGGAGATACTGTCAAAAATATTTACTAGATTGGAAAAATTCAAAGTTCTCCTAAATCCTAAGAAATGTGTTTTTGGGGTCACATCGGGAAAACTTTTAGGTTATATTGTTTCAGAAAAGGGAATTGAAGTAGACCCTGCTAAAGTTCAGGCAATCATGGAGATGCCTCCCCCAAAGAACATCAGTCAATTGAGATCATTACAAGGGCAACTTCAGTCCATCAGAAGATTCATTACGCAATTGGCCGACAAAAGTCTACCGTTCACACATCTCTTGCATAAGAATGTTCCCCTTACATGGGATGAAAAATGTGAAATGGCATTTCAACAAATCAAGCAGTACCTGATGAATCCACCAGTGCTCGTACCACCAAATCTAGACAAGCCATTGATCCTGTATATTGCTGCAACCGAGACATCCTTGGGGGCATTATTAGCACAAGAAGACCATGAAGGGAAAGAACGTGCAATCTATTACATCAGCAAAACACTAACTAGTCATGAACCTAACTACACTTTCATTGAGAAGGATTGTTTAGCAGTAGTCTTTGCTTCACAGAAATTCTGACATTACATGCTAACTCATACAATCAATCTTGTTTCAAAAATTGATCCACTCAAGTATCTACTAAGTAAAGCATCGCTAACAGGAAGGTTAGCAAAATGGGTCATGATTTTGAGTGAGTTTGACATCCACTACGTTGATCACAAAGCAATCAAAGGACAAGTTATTGCTGATCAACTAGCAGATGCTCCTCTACAAACAGAGCACCCCTTACACATTAAGTTTCCAGATGCTGATGTTTTCATGGCAGAATCTAAGCAGCTATGGTCCTTATACTTTGATGGTTCTTTTACTCAACATGGATCGGGGGTAGGCATTCTCTTTGTCACCCCTCAAGGACATAACATTCCTCGGTCATATAGGATAATGTTTCCATGCACCAATAACATAGCCGAATATGAAGCACTAATCACTGGATTAAAGACAACATTCGAATGGAGGATTACCGAGCTACAAGTTTATGGTGACTCACAACTAGTCATTAACCAAATCAATGATGATTATCAGACTAAAGATGACAAGTTGTTGCCATACAAGAAGATGATTGATGACTTCAAAAAGTACTTTGTGGACATTCAATTCACACAAATTCCAAGGATTGACAACAAAGCGGTTGATGCTATGGCTACAATCGCCTCATTGGTACAACTCCCAGAAAAAAAAAACTCGCTATGAATTTTTGGTGGAACAATTATTTACACCTGCCTATGACACACCTGAAAGCCAAATTATCTGCCACTTGGTAGGATCCGATTCACCCTGGTATGGTAAGATTTATGCCTACCTAAAAGATGACATTTTACCACCTGACTTATCTCGCAACCAAAAATGTAACTTTATCTAACAATCCTCTCGCTATACCCTTATCGCTGATACCCTTTATCGTCGTGGTCTTTATGGTACTTTACTTCGATGTTTTGAGTGTAACGAATCCAACAAAGCTTTACAAGAAGTTCATGGGGGCATTTGTGGTACTCATTCGAGTGGACTAACCTTATCCAAGAAATTGATTAGAATGGTTTACTACTGGCCTACAATGGAGAGGGAATCATTCATTTTTGTTAAAACATGCTCAAAATGTCAAATTCATGGGAATCTTATTCATGCTCTTACACAAGAACTTCATTCATTCACACCAACTTGGCCATTTTCTCAATGGGGGTTAGATCTAGTAGGGAAAATTCATCCCTCCTCCTCCAATGGGCATAAGTTCATCATCACAGCGACCGAATATTTCACTAAGTGGATTGAGGCAGTACCTCTCTCTAAAGTCACCAGAAAACAAATTTCATCCTTCATACTCAACTACATTATTTGTCGATATGGTATTCCCAATGCTATAATTATAGATAATGGTCGACCTTTCAAGAATTAGGATGTTGATAAACTTTGTGAAAGATTCCATATTCAACACAGATATTCAATGCCTTACTATCCACAAGGGAATGGCCAAGCAGAGGCCTCAAACAAGACTATACTAAAGATTTTGAAGAAGACTATCAATGACTCAGGGAAGGATTGGCATGTACAACTCAATCCCGCCTTGTGGGCTTACAGAATTAGTGTCCGAACGCCAATAGGAGCAACACCTTTTGCCCTTGTCTATGGAGCAGAAGCCATATTTCCTTTAGAAGTGGAAATACCTTCACTAAGGGTATCACTGAAAGGTCTCATAACAGATGATGAATACATAGTTTCCCAACTACAAGAGTTAGAATTTTTAGATGAAAAGAGACAGAGAGCAGCTGACCATTTGAAAGCATACCAATAGATGATGTCTCATAGCTATAATCACAAAGTAAAGCCACGTACCTTTCAGGTGGGTGATCTAGTTCTGAAAGAGAACTCGCGCAATCAACAAGACAGAGAAAAGAAAGGAAAGTTTGAACCAAATTGGCTAGGCCCTTACGTGGTTATTGCAGTCTACGGTTCGGGAGCATATAAGTTATCAACGCCAGAAGAAGACCTGTTTGATGAACCCATCAATAGTATGCATCTTAAGAAATATTATGTTTAAGTTAGAAAAAGTCCAGAAGAAATCCAAAAACAGCAGAAAAAGTCCTGAAGAAATCCAAAAACAGCAGAAAAAGTCCTGAAGAAATACAAAAATAGCAGAAAAAGTCCTGAAGAAATACAAAAACAGCAGAAAAAGTCCTGAAGAAATCCAAAAACAGCAGAAACAGTCCTGACAGAAAAATACAAAAAAAATCAAAAAGATGTCATAGGGTGAAAACCTGGCAATCAAGTAGTCTATTGACAGAAAAATACAAAAAAAATCAAAAAGCAATCAGAAAAATGCAATAAATATAGAAAGTGAAAATCTGGCAAACAGACGCTATCTGTACCTCTCCATCTATTAGTTCCTATTTTGCACTTTGTCCTTTCAAGCTTTCTTTTCTTCGCATCCTTTTCCGCATCTTAGGGTCATAAATTGCATCATCCTGCCATCATTTTGCCCAGAGTGATAAAATCTCTTCCCATGGCTTGACTATTGTACAAATTTTCCTTTTCGCAAGTTGTGCCAACAAACGGGGCAGAAATTTAACTGGGGGCACTTAACTTTCAGAGCATACCAAAACAGCTAGACTATGTCCTAGGATCCGATCATACGAACAAACAATCAACTCATTTGAAACATCATTCGATCATCGAGCCTTCTCATGAAACACTTTTCAGCAGATATCATATCATTGTCTATTGGATGATCCTAAAATCTGAATAATGTATGAAATAACAGTATTACATTTTGAATAGAGGTTGTTTGATTTTCAATATCATTACTCTGGAGCACACTCGATGATGTACTGGACTAGAGTGGCAAGGAACGAGAATGACTTTTTCTTTGTCTGCTGTTTTGAGGTTAATGGTCAATCTGATGCAAATATGTCACAAGACATGATGACCAAAGCAATATCATCGATGATAGTTCCACATTTGCATCAGAAAGGTGGTTAATCTTTGTCTGTTTATGCAAGAAATGCTCAGGTCATCTCGGTTCAATTATACCTTGATGCTTGTGTTTGCTTGCTATATCAAAAATCATGAAAGTTGTACTCTGGTCATCATTGGTGCTAACTTCCCCTCTGATGCTTGTACATACTTCCAACATTTTAAAATGTTCTAGGATGATGCAAGAAGGCTTATAGTAGGCTCAACAAGCTGGTTAGTTTTAGTTCCATATTTATTACATCATTGTATATATCTGCATATTGGATTCACATCAGTGTCTTGAAAGGCTGAATAAGGGCATTAACGGTTGTCATGTAATTTTGAGCTTTTTTTTTGTGGACATTTGGACAGTTGATTCATCATCTCATTTTATCATTTCATTCTTATCACTATCGTTTGTCTTTCATTCCTTCATTTTTCATTACATCATCCTTTATCATGTCTTTCATTCATCATTATTATTATTATTTATCCTCGTCTTTTTCATTCATTTTATCATTCCCATTTTCCATGCATCTCATTCAGTACCATTATCATTAATCATTATCATTTTATCATTTATCATTTATCATTTATCATTTCATTTTCATTTCATCATCATCATTATCATTTTATCATTATCATTTTCATTTTATTTTTCTCATATATCATTATCATTTTATCCTTATCATTTATCATCTTTATCATTTATCATTTCTCATTTTCTCATTTATCATTTATCATTTATCATTTCATTTTCATTTCATCATCGTCATTATCATTTTATCATTATCATTATCATTTTATTTTTCTCATATATCATTTATCATCTATATCATTTATCATCTTTATCATTTATCATTTATCATTTTCTCATTCATCATTTATCATTTATCATTTCATTTTCATCATCGTCATTATCATTTTATCATTATCATTTTCATATTATTATTCTCATATATCATTATCATTTTATCCTTATCATTCTCGTTTTACCATTATCCTCATCATTATCATTCCCATTCCATCATTACCGTATCATTTATTATTCATTATCATTCCATCACCATTCTCATTTATCATTTAATCATTTTATCCTCTCATATCATTTCATTACCATTATCATTTATCATTTTATCATTTATCATTTGTTATTATATTATTTCATTATCATCACATTACCATTTTCATTACATAAACATTACAAAAACATATCATTTATCTTTTCACCACTATCATTATTTCATATCACATTCATTATCTATCATGTCACGATGCATTTCATACATTGAAAAATTCAAAAAAATAACATCTCACATATATACATCATCACAAATCATTGCATTCACATCATAATCACTAAACCATCCTGCATCATAAGATTAGTCCGCATATATAATAAAAACATACCAAAATCCATCTCATATCATACATGCATACAAGTAACATCCATATCACATCACAAATGCATCAACATATCATCATCAATACCATCACCGCTGCATATCATCGCTCATCAAAATAATACAAGTGTCCAATGTCCAATGAAACTAAAAGGTTCAAAACATAATACATAAGACATGATCAAAACTCAATATACATAATAAATCAGTCCCAAACGGCTAACTGGTGGATGCCCCTGAAGGAGCTGGTCCGGAAGGAGGCGGCCTGCCACTCGTACCTGCATCAAGATCCCGTCGAGGCCCTGTAACCTCTCTGCCATGTGTCGATGTCAGTGATCAGGTCCTAGTCCTGCTGTGAGATCTGGGATAAAGCTCTAGCCGCTCGGGAGGGCATGGCTCCTCGTATCAAACTCTGTAGTACTCGGCCTCTCTAGCTGCCTCAAATCCCTCTGCAATGGCCTCCTGCAATGAGGTACTCTCTATGGTACCCATAAGTCTCTGGGCCACACCCTCGGCCTCCAGTGCTCACCGTCTAAGGGCATCCCTCTCTGCCATCAACTATGCCACCTGAGAATTAGGGGTAGGCATCTGAACCTGTACCTGTGCTTGTGCCTATGCCTGAGCCTATGCCAGCTGTGCCTATAACTGCACTATCATACTCTGAGCCTGCACTAGCTGACTCTGTAGCTGTGCTTGCTGTCCCTGAAAGGTCTGCACCTGACCCTGCAGGGCATCTATCTATGCCTGTTGAGACGAGGATGACACCCTAATCACTGTCCATGGCCTGCCACTAGATCTAGCTCGTCGAAGAATCTATGCTCTGCCTAGGTTGTCCAACCTCTGCTGTCTCTCCTCATCTCCATCATCCCCCCCATCATCTCCATCATCTGAGCTGTCTCCCATCTCATCTCCGCTCTCCTCACCCTCTCCACTCTCCTCCCCCTCCTCTCCCTCCTCCCCTCCTCTGCCCATCGCCTGCTCTCCACCGGCCACATCCCCCCTATATCCCTACTCCTGGCTATGGTGCTACCTCGATCACCCGTGGCTCATCTGACACTATAAACCGTGGAAATGGATGTGTATGAAAATACTGTGCATAGTCATCCATCATCCCTGCATCCTGTATCTCTGGCCTGTTTGTCCATACCTCTAGCTATAAGGTGGAGTACTCTGTATATGCTGCCTGATATGCAATGCATGGTCCCCATCCTACATCCCCCTTGCGCCGCCCATAATGAGCAACGCCCTGGGGCATCCCCTGTGTGAATCCAAACTGCCTTAGAACCCGTAATGCTAGAAATCTCTCAATGATAAAGGGTGTCAGCCCTATCAGATAACGTGGTCTACAAACAAAAGGCATCTCTAGGTGATCAGTCGCCCATGCCTCGCAGTCTGTGTAAGGTCTCCACACCACTACATCGACATCATCCAAAACCCGTCGCCAGTACTCTACCTTACCTAGCCTTTGCTGGACAACTACATCAGAATAGGCATACACATAAGGCCTCCCTGCTGGTCTCGCTCTCGTGCACAGTGGTCTCGTGACTGCAATGTGCTCCCATGCCTAGATCTGTAGCAATGTCACTCCACTCGCCAAGCTAGTGGATCCTCTGTAGACAATCCAATGGAGATCGTGATACATATCGGCCAGGACACAACTCCCCCATGCAAACCTCCATGGCTGTGTAATCATCCACTCCAACATCCTCCCCCAACCAACTGCGAATCCCTTCGACCCATGGTCCAGTCCAAGGAAGCCTCTGACAAATGCAGCCAACACAGCCACTAACGTAGGATACCTACTGAAATCCTCCCAGTCTATCCAGTAACCATATATGCCCGGATCACCACATATCCGCTAAAGCGCCACGGTACCACCAATCTCCTTGTGGTCATACACCACAAGGGCACCAACAACCAGAATCCCAAGAATCCTATACACATCCTCGGGCGTCACAGTCATCTCACCCATCGACAGGTGAAAGGTGTTATGCTCTGAATGCCATCTCTCTACCAAGGCAGTCAATAGTCCCCTATTGGCCCGAATGCCTCCTGGCATAGCCAACAATGGTCCCGATTTACAATTTGCTATCAACTGTAACTCAGCAGGAGTAAGCTCTCCTATCTGCTCCCAACATAGTGGGAACCACTCTCTAACCTGGAGGCATTTAAAAGCCTCCTATTTTGTTTGACCATGACAAAGACCACATCAATCAGACCCATATCACGTGATCTATCTACCCAACAAAACATACCAAAGACCCATATCAAGTGCTACATCAATCTATCTGAATATCAAAACAAGCTACTCTATCATCTTCTACTATTTGTTTTTCTTTTCAGGAATGCAAATTTATCAACACACATATCATTTTCTATTTGTATTTCAATCATGAATGCAAATTTTTATCTTCATTTTTACTATTTATTTTCTATCGCAGAATGCAAATTTATCAAACATCTACTCTTTATTTTTTTCAATCGCGAGAAGCAATGTTATCAACCACAAATCACTCAATCAATCATTTTACTCTTTGTCGTTCAAAGTTATCAGCTATCTACTCTTTGTTTTCTATTTTGATGGCAACGTTATCAGTTCTCTATCAGATTTTCTATCCTATCAGCATGGTGGTCCTACAATTTATCTATCTATTAACTGAAGAAGCAATTTTCATCATCATTTTTCATCAAACAAGTGTTCCAGGAAAATTTTCATAAATGCGCAATTCTGTCGCCCATATGCGCTACAACCCATATGCGCTAAAGTTTTTTCTCATATGCGCTAAACTGTTTCCTTGATGTGCTAAAACTCTGAATACGCTATTCTATTCTGCGGATGCGCCACTCTAACTCCCATATGCGCAACTCTATCAATTTGGAACCCTAGCCCTAGATGCGCAATTCTGTGCCCTATATGCGCTAAAGGATCAACCTAGCCGATTCTTGCCTAAATGCGCTACTCTATCTATCAGATGTGCTAACGGATCAATTTTTTTCTATCCTATATGCACTACGGAATTTTCTATATGTGCTAAAGGATTTGTCGAATGCGCTAATACTTTTCCCATATGCGCTAAAACGTGGGAAAAAAATGACAGACGATCTAAAACATTTACAAAATTGATCTAAAATGCAAAATTTGACAACATAAATGGTTGGAATCACTCACTGGTGGTCCATATGCAGCTGGTCTCTGGTATCATCGCGCTTGCTCAAATCTATGCCTGTGCACTGGGATCTCCATCTCGCCAAGTCACTATCAGAGCTCAATTTTTACTGTAGCAGCAGGGTGAAAATGACACTTCATTTTACCCCTTTTACCTTATAAGGGTCTTTTAGGGTGGGAGTTAATGGCATTTTCCATCGGCCATCATACATTTCATCTATCGGGAGCTAAATCACTATTCCACTACCAATATCAACCTCATCTTCCATGATTTACCTCCCGAAGGGGCATCATCGACATCAAAAATCAGAAACATATCAGGGGCAAAAAAAATTTATTTTCTTTGAAGCAATGTGTTTCACACATCACTTCAAAGAGGGGCAAAATGTATATGCATAAAAATGGTCATGTCTATAATCCTGGCAATTAATTAAATATTTATTATTTAATTAGTTTTCTAAAATCCTCTACATATGATTAAATTTAATTAATTTAATTATATTGTTTATTCATCTTATTCTTCCTTCATAATTAAATAAATTTATTTTATTTAATTATTTTCATATGTCCACTTAATTATTTAAATAAATACACTTTATTTATTTAAATTAATTATCACTATTTGAATTTAAATTAAATCTTTTGATTTAATTAAGTTTAAATATTGCCCTTTCTTCTATTTTAAATTCTTCTTCTAATTAATTAAATATTGCATTTAATTAATTTCATAAAAGTGATTTAATTAAATAAATCTTATTTAATTAAAAATATCTTATGCTTTCTTTCTAAATCATAATTAGGTATTTTATTTAATTGTGCAATCTTCTCATATCATAATTAAATATTTTATTTAAATATGAGATTTTTTTCTTTTTTTCAAAAATCCTGATTAAAGCTTTCTTCTTATCACAAACTTTCTTCTGCTTTTAAAAGCTTAATTAAATATTTCATTTAATTAAGAAGAGCTGAATATCCTCCACAAATAAATATTTGAATTTTTAATTCATTATTTATCAGCTTTTAAATCTTTCTTTTATTCTTTTAAAGAAAGATGATTTCTTATCTTCTTATCTTTTCCTCTTTCATAAAAATAGAAAAATCTTGTTTTTAGATTTCTTCTATTTTCTCTTCAGTTTCATCCTTCTTCAGCCATTCGATCTGCAAGGAATTATCACAACCGTTAATCAAGACAGCCAATCAAAATCATTCAAAAAACTCTATAAATACCTGTGTGAATCCAAGCATTGGTAATAGGCAATTAATTAGAATTCATGCATTTAATTCATTTAGTATTCATTTATCATAGCATCATTTTTATTTCAAGCTTATTAGTTCAAATCATTATCATAGCTTAATCTTGCATCATACATCATATCAAAATCTCGTTCTTTAGGAAGACAGTTTGTTGAGCCTAGCCTACAATCTGAGAACACAAAGCTGGAATCGACAAAAACACTAAAGATAGAGGACAATAGGACGACAATGGAAGCAGAATACTGAGTTTGCACTTCTTTACTTCTTATGTTCTGTTTTGATATAATGTCCTATTGGTGTGTTTGAATAGTTGTTTCAATTCATTTAAGCATCTATTTTTCAATCACACATTATTCATTTGCACATCTTCATTCAAATTGTTCTTTTTTTTGTTTTTCTCTTGTGGAAGGCATTTTTGGGTTTGCATTTCTGATCTTGGTTTCTAACATGGTATCAGAGCCTTGATTTGCAACCCCTTCACAATTTTTGGAGAAATTCATTATCGAGCACATCCAGGGATCCTCGAGGGTTTTATGCCTTGAGTCTATTTTTGGAGCATTTTGGATAAGATTGGGCATCTCCATTAGATTCAGAGTGCTGGGAAAAGTCACAATCAACTTTTATTTCGTCAAATTTTTATCACGGGTTTGATGCAAGCCATTTTTCAATTTTGATTTAGAAATTCAGCTTTCACTCAGTTGTAGGAAAAATAATTTCTGGGTTTTGTAGCCAGGGTTGAAATCTTAACTGGGTATCTTTCATATTTTGCATACAGAAAGAGGCACATGTCATCTTTCTAATAGTTGAAGGATTATTTTATTTTATCTTCTGCTTGCTGGATAAAAAAATAGTTTTTGGCTTTAAGAGTTCTTAGCATAAAAATATTTCTTGATTTTTGTTATTTTCTACAAACAATGAGTAGATTTTGTAGAAATCAAATCAAAAGTAAACCTTTTTTTCTAGAAAACTTGTTTCCTATAAGCTAAATTCAACTTTTTTGAAAATTTCATAACTATTGGCCACAATGTCCATTTTTGGCAAATGAGATATCGACGGAAAGCTAGTTTCAAGCACTTCACATTAGTGTTGGTCATTTTTTTAGATTTTGTCATTTACATAGATCTAAGTTCAATTTTATAATCATGGAGGTAGATGTGAATGTTGGTTTGTGCATGCACTCTTTTTTTGTTTTCATGCACTAGGTTTGCATTTTCTCTTTAATTTATGCATGTTTTGCATGTTCTCCTTTTACAATCATGGGGTATTGTAATAAATGAACTTCTATAAAGTTCCATGAAGGGGTATTTTTGAATAATAATTTGATTAGAGTGTAGTTGCATTGCATGTAGTTTGATCTCATCTTCATATTGATGATAACTCGCATGAGTTGTCACTGGATTCTATTGTTTCTTTTGTCCACATATTGCTCATAGCTTAAAATTTTTTGGTTCACATCAGTTCACATCTCAGATTAAGAGCCTATGGTTAATGATCCTGAATCACATCAGATTCACATCAGGTCACATCTTAGTTTTAGGGTTAATGTTACAAAATATTCATGGTACTTGCTCCTATGGATTAGTTTTAGTCATAGTTTGGCATTCACATTGAGATACACATAGATTATATATCCTTTCATCATATCATACCCTCTTATGGGGGGAATCATTTATTCATCTACTGTTGCTTCATAGATTCTAGGTTGTTCTAGTTTGTGAGTTTTCCAGTGTTCCTTGGCATAAGGTTTGTTGTTGCATTATCATGATTTCGCCTGAGTGCTTCAGTGACTCTCATATGGTTTCTTGTAAACAAAGGTATCTTTCCTTGCTTGCCAGATTTAGGATTCCAGCATTACTTCACGAGTGTTCTTCCAGTGCTTCTTTGTAGCAGGTCATCTCATTGAGGGGGGTTGGGTTTGTCTCACTGTTTTTTCTCCTCTTTCCCTTTCATTACATTTGTACATGGGTACCTAACATGCACTAGTTTATAGGACCCATTCATGCTTTCATGCATTCATGCATTCATCCTAGCATTAGGTGCATGCTTTTTTGTCTCCCTAAGTTCCACTTAAGGGGGAGTCTTGGTGTAATTAATTATTTAATGACACTTTATTAAGTTTACTTAGGTAATAATTAGTTTACTTAATTAATAAGTAAGCTTTATTTAGTTGAGCTTTTTTAGTTCAAAATTAGTTTTAGGGTTATGCTACATTGGTTTTTTAAAGCAATTCATCCCTTATATTTTCTCAATTCTTGAATATTATTCATTTACACATCTTCATGCAAATTGCTCTACTTTTTTTGTTTTTCTCTTGTGGAAGGCATTTTATAGTTTGCATTTTTTTTTATCTTAGTTTCTAACACGATAAAGAATTTAATCGCAACATGTCAACTACTATAAAACTCAAAAATATTTACAACTGTTGGCCCGAATCATGAATAATATTCAATGTGCATTCATAATGGTTAGCCACAACTTAACTAGGACCCAAACCAAAATGCTTGAACAAAAAAACACTTGAGTATTTTTTCCTCGAATATCTGCAACATGCTATATCAACTGGGTCAGCCTTTGAGCACTGATGAACAAAAATTTAATCAACTGGATCTCCAAGTTTGCACACAAATTGATACAAGGCACTGAGATTCACAGATAACACAAAAAATACATTAATCAACCTCCCCTGAGATCCACAACTAAAAATAATAATAGGAAATTTTCATGTGAATTGAAGAACACAAAACTATTGGATGCTCTATTCTTCCTTGACTTTCTTCAATCTATCTGCCGGTATGAGAAAATGATGACATGTGGATCCAATCACTGACTACGGTTGCCATCAATGACAACACCAAAAAACATTTGTAGTGTCTCTTGCCAACAATCTCCCCCTTTGGCATTGATGGCAACACTTAGTGAAAAATGACTAAGTGTCTGACTAGTACCAACAGGAATTACATTGCCGACTTCAAAAACTCAAAAAGATCTTCACCAATAGCTCAAAAATACAACTCCCCCTAAGATGAATATGCATTTTTCACTGTACAACTCTCCCCTTTGACATCAATGGAAAAAAATTGGGGAAACCGCATACAATAACTCCAAACTATACAAACATGCTTTCATAACTTACACAAACTTGAAAAAATCTACAAAATTTTTCTTCAATAGGCTCAGATTTGTGTCCCAAACCCTTTTGAGACTCTACAAAATTGTTATGTGACTACAAACTAAGTAATATTATGTCTCTGCAGACTCAAGGTTCACTAGTTCACTCACTGCCATAGCATCTTCAACTTCCTTTAATGCACTCAACATAATTTTTATCTTTAGTCCAATTAGGCCTCTAAGCTCATATGCTCTTTCTACAATCCTATCACTTTCATGATTCAAGCTCCTTATCTTGTCAAGTAGAGATATCACCTAACCTTTTTTCTCACCAACACCACCAGCTAAAGGATCAAAAGCTTCAGAAATAGTAGCTAACTATTTTTCAAGATCCTTGACCTTCTTCTCATTGACTTCAGTAAATTTAGACAAAACCAAACATGACTTATAGATCTTTCCACCTTCAGATACAACACCTTGAATATTCTTCATATAGGTAGCTAACTAATTTTTTTCATTTGCAATCATTTCTTTCAACCTACTAAATTTTTTGGCATCAAACTCCTTATGTACTTTAACCATGGAAGACTTCTCAAGAGACTCAAAATGAGTACTTACAAAATTAATGAGCTTCTTCAGTTCACCAGAGGAGGAACCAAACAGATCCTTGAAATGAGTAGACATGATTTTCTCCAGAACTCCAAATGCAAGATTTAAAAGTTCATTATCCTTAATGTGGGACTTCAACAATTCTTCTCTAGCCTTTGCTTGGGCAAATGATGCAACCTTAATTTTCTGAATTGGGGACAAAGTGGATAGGTTGATGGGACCTGCAACCAATTCAGGGTCAAATTCTTCCTGTTGCTCTACTAGAAATTTCTTCATTTCCTCGACAGTGTCTCTTGCTTCCACTAGAACTTCCTTTACTTGAACCTTCTCTGCTTCAACTACTAGATCTTTAGCTACCATTTCTTGATTGTATTTAGGGACCTCAACTGCATCATTTGACATCTCCTTTTCTTCAACTAACACAACCTTAGGATCTTTAGTCTCCATAGGTACTTATGTATCAGATGTACAAAATAGGAGGAATCTTAGTGTCCTCAACAATATCTTCATTTACTTGATTCATCAAACCAAATGCAATATCTTCAACATTCGCTTCTTCAGCAACATTTATTTTGTTCCTTAGTAGGAATGCTTCCAGGATTTTCTTGGTTTCCTCAGCAAATTTTTGAATTTCACCTATCATAAGCTTGTTCACCCTTGTCTTGCTCTTGAATTCCTCCTTAACTCTATTCAAGAGTGACTTCCTTTCCTCAATAGACATCTCCGGACATAGATCTACAAGAATTCACTTTCTCATATGTTCTTCTTTTGTCCTAGAATTTACTCTTCTCATTTCCAATACCTCATATAAGCTCTTAGGTAATCTAGACATTATTTCAACAAGAACCTTATTGAAAATATTCAAATTCTTTATTGTTTCCTCCTCAAGAATTCTTTGAATGGATTTATCAAAGGTTTCATACCATTTGTAGAGGGGCTCGAAATTTCCATCCTTGACCACAAATTTTTCTACTTCTTCTACTGACATACCAGGTTTGTTATTTTTCACCTTCTTTGCTTTTTCTTCTTCACCAAAGGATTTTCTCTTAGTTACCTATTTTTCCTGGGTGCTCATATGCTTTATTTCTCTCACACCTTCATCAAATTTAGTCTCCTCATCTTCTGAGACAACTTCATAGAATCTTGTGCTCTTGTTGTTCTTCCTTTTATCAGATGCCTTGTCTTGAGTTTGCACAAGAATTGGCTTGGTTGCAGAGGTGGATAGGGATGGTGAGATCCTAGTTGATCTAGTATGGGAAAAGGATGCTACTGGACTAGAAAATTTAATTCTTACTAGCTCTTTTTCTGCTTCAGCCTAGTCTCTCATCCTTTTGGCTTCTTTCAATGCTTTTGTAGATATACCCATTCTATCTGCAATGATTTCCACTTCTTTTCTTACTCTCCTGACAAGCATGAGTTTCTTCAACTACTCATGCACCTACATATCTTTTTTCTGCATAAGTTCCACACCTCTCTTTTGTCAGATCTAGAGGCTTGCTTAGCAAATGTTGTGCATACATTTCCAAGATGTTCTCCTCAACTTCATAACCTATTGGCATAATCCATATCATTATAGGATCAAAAAATTCCATAAGGAATTGATCAATATCGACCATAAAATAGATTGTATCCTTATACTTCTCCACAATAAAATTAGGAATTCTTTCTCTTGCTTGCATCACACTGAAAATCCTTGAAGTATCCCTCAATTGTAGTTTTTCTGGCTTGACTATCTCCAATTCTATACAACATATCTCTTATTTGAATAGCTACAGGCTGACCACCTTTCCAATGTACTTTCCCAACATCTAGAACATCATTCATGAAGGAAAAGAATAAACACAACAATAGATTGGGTATGTGTAGGATCATCATGGAAAAAATAGGCCCTTAAGTGGCAAAAAATTCAGAAAAATTAGACTTAGGAAACTTGACATAAAAATTTGAATAAGTTATCTATATTATTTCAAAAATATGTAAGAGTAGAATTTGTAGGAAATTGAATGTAGTTTCTAAAATACTAGGTTTATTTAAAATAAAAATATATATATTTGGTGAAAATTTGAATTTTCAATGTAGTAGTACCTAAATTTCAAGGAAAAAATAAGAAGTAGGTGTCTGTCTAACCACCCTAACCACAATAAAATGATAATATTTTTTTAAAAAAAATTAGATATAAGTAGAGGACACATGTCTGGATGTGATGCATATTTTTTTATAATTTTTTTTGAAGTAAATAATTAATTATGATTTTTATTACAACTTTTAAAAATATAAAAACTTGTATGTTTGACCACCTTAACTTGGTCAAAACTTCATGAAATTCATTTTTTTTTAATCTTATAGTATGCGTAGCATAGAATGTGACACATGTTTTAGATTCAAAAAATGTGATATCATTTGAAAGCTATAGATGTTTTCAATCATCCTATCAATCAAGACTTTAGTCGTAATTTAAATAGAAAATGAATAATAATAATTTATTAAATTCAAATTAAAGAATAATTTATATTGGTGGATAGCTAAAAATTTCCTTTAAAAACCTTTTTCGTTTCATCAATTTTGGGTAAAAAAATGTTGTCAGCCAGATATGCTCCAAATACCCATCATATCACCACTTTTTGGCCCATCATGATCTCACACATACCCGATTACCATACTTAAAGGAATTCTTCTTATCTTTCTTAATCTTACCTAGATTCTCCATCAACTGATTCTTGAGTAGCTCACACAAGTCATAATATACATTCTCCTTTACCATATGATAGGTTGCATAAATGGCAGTACTAGATACTAAATTATCTTGGTTGGAGTGGTAAAATTTGTAACCAATGACCATCGAGAAAAATTTCACATCCACTTCAATGATATGTTTGATTTTCATTTCCCTTCTATCAAATTTTGAACTAGTTGCATCAGTAACCATCTAATTCTTCACAAACTTCAAGATCGACATCCCACCAGAGGAATTTAAACCTGTAACAATGCTTATAGCCTCTTTTGTAATCTTAAAAGGTACATTCAACCATTTAAATTCAATATGAACTCGACTCAAAATGTACCAGAGCCATTCACTTTCCTCAAACACAACGAATTTTACAAACTGTGTGAACTTCTTCTCTTCTAGGGTTTTGAATTCTGACTTGATACTAAAACCGTCTCCAACTAAATGGTTGTAATACACATTCAACATTTGTAAGCTCCCTCAATCCTCAATATTTGTATGAATGTAATCTCTAATGTCTTCAATATGCAATATGTCATACAAAACTGATGAAAATGCACCTAAGGGATCAATCTCAATAGATATGAAAGGATACCACTTGAACTTCAGATGGGGTCTATCCTTAACTTCAAATACCAATGGAGGAGCCATTTTCACATATTCACAGGTTTTTCTGATAAATACCTTTTGTCGGATTAGAGTTTGATCACTGAATCTCCTTCACACTTCGAATCTTGCCACAATTTTCCAAAGTTTGCCTCAGAGCTCTCCAAACTTCTTTTATTCAAACAACAAAGTGACAAATGAAAGATAAAAATGACCTTTTATCACTCGCAAACCTAACCCTTTCATTGCAATAAATTATTTTACCCTAACTCATATGGTTACCCTCATTCCATGCACTATCAAAGATAATTCTTTTGCGGATCTCCAATACTGCATAATACTTTCTCCAATTGGTTGAACAACATTTGTAGAGCATCTATGCACTTACATAACTTATCCACATTCCAGTGTCAATTACTAGTAAGGGGTTAGAGGACTTTCTTGACAGCTCCCCCTAGGCCAAAGGCCTAAAACTAATTCGTACAGGAATTGCTAGAATTAGATTTTGGTGATGGCACATTTCCTTCAATAGAGGGACTCTTCTTCACCCATTTTTTCTACATTTTCCTCCTGATCACATTTGTAGTGACTTGACCTTTTCCCTTAACATCCTACTGCATGTTTTGTTTTACTAGACCTCTTCTGCTCCAACAGAATCTAGCAATGTGACCAATTTTTTTGTAGCTATAACGCACAACATTTCTCTGTCTAGAACAATTGTTCCACTGATTTTCCCTTGATTTGCACTAGTTAACAATATTCCCATATCTATTGCATGAATAGCATCTGACATCTCTATGCAATTTATTCATCACATTTCATCATTCATTTGAATTATGAACAAACTTATTCAATTAAAGCATTGACCTGAGAATGGTGCTCCACTTGCTTTCATCTTGCTTCTACACTGAGAAGCCATATGACCAAATTTGTTGCAAGTAAAATAATAAGGATTGAATCTTTGAGCATTCAATTGTCTTACTAGATTCATTCCAACTCTATTTATCTGATTTACTTTCCTGAATCTCCCTTGTCTAGATCTGAAACTTTCACCTTCCTCATAACCAAGACCTCACTTGTCACTGTCAATCTTTTGAATTTTAATCAGTTCATCAAGCTTGGTTGAGATAGCTTTGAATTTCTCCTTGTACTCATTTATAGTAGAAGGTTCATCTTTGAGATCATCAAGCTACTTTTCAAGCACCTCCTTGTTGTTTTTTAGATTGTTCCAATTCATTGTCCAATTAGTTACATTCTTCATATTTTTCTTTCAAGGATTGCGCAAGATTCTCTTCATTCTTCTTTCTATCTTCAATCTCCTTGGTCATCCTCATCATGCTAGATACCATCTCATGCTTTAGTTCAACATTTTCTTTGGAAACAAATTCACATTCTTCTAATTTCTTCTTCAAGGCTTGACTCAGTTGTTCATCTTCCATGCTTCTACCTAAGCTGATCACATAGTTCCTTTCTTTTCTCCCTTGAATCATTCATTTTTTCTTTCAATGATTGGTTGAATTTCTCTACATTCTCAAGACTTTCCTACAATTCCTAGTTCTCAGATTTTGACTGATCAAGATCATCTAGGGCCACCAAAAGTTGTTGTTGAATACTACTTGATTTGATTGAAACACTTTCCAAGATCTCCCCAAGATGTTAGACTTCTTCTGAGGAACTAACTCTAATACCAATTGTTGGAAACAAGAAACACTGAGAGGGGGGGTGAATCAGTGTTATGCAAAAATTAACTTTATTAATTTGATCTTTAAAACACTTATAACATTCAATCAAAAGAAATATATATGAACATGAAGCAAACAACCACAACACCATAACAAAAGGATTTTTATGTGGAAACCCTATTAGGGGAAAAACCATGGTGGATGGCCAATCCACAATATGATCTGAGTATACTCGAAAAGAAGATTACAATATGGGAATGCACTTACATTTAGGCACACTACCTAGAGCTCATTGCTCAAAATAGAAAGGTGCATTGACATACAAGAGTTTGGATTAGATCCAAGAGATTGAACTGAGAAAGTAGCATCTACAAATGCTTGATTATAGTTTCGATTAGGCTCAACAATTGATCTTCTATCCTTCTAACTGATTTTGCACTTTTGCTCTGCTCTTCTCTAACTCGCATCACAAAATATTTAATGCACAAGTGAAACTGTACATAATCACTCTATAGCCCTTTTAATATTCACAACATACATTAGCATACCTTTTTCATATCTCAAAATGATGTAATCGATCACTTATATATATCCACAACTAAGAATTTAATCACATGTTGGCTACTATAAAAATAAAAAATATTTATAATTATCAGCCTAAATCATGAATCATATTAATTGCGCATTCACAATGGTCAACCACAACTTAACTAGGACCCAAACCAAAATTCTCAAACACAAAAACACTTTAGTAATTATTCCTCGAATATCTGTGACATGCTATATCAACTAGGTCAGCCTTCAGGCACTGATGAACAAAAAGTTAATCAACTAGATCTCCATATTTTTAGACAAATTGATACAAGGCACTGTGATTCATAGTAACACAAGAAATACATTGATCAACCTCCCCTGAGATCCACAACTCAAAATAATAATAGAAAATATTCATGTGAATCAAAGAACATAAGACTTCTAGATGCTTTGTTCTTCCTTTACTATCTTCAATTTGTCTTCCAGTATGAGAAAATGATGATGTGTGGATCCAATTTCCCACTAGGGTTGCCATCAATGACAACACCAAAAAACATTTGCAGTGTCTCTTTCCAACAGGGAAAACCCATTTTCCCATTGGTGAATACGTCCTAGGTTCCTATTCCTGCGACACACATTGGTCAATGTAACTTAGTGTTAAGTGTTGACATTAATTATTGTTGGGTTTCCCCTTTAGAAAATATAATTTATTAGGATTGTAGATGTAAAATAAGGCTTATTTAGGCATAATTAATTCCAATTTAATTAAGAGGGCCCAAAAAAGTGTGAATGTAAAGGGATACATTTTTAAACTCTAAATTAAGGCATTATTAAGTCCATTTTAATTAGGAGGGCCCAAACAAAGTGTGAAAATGTAGAGGGATACATTTTTCTACGCTACATAGGTACACTCAACACTTCCAATAGACACAACTTTAGCAAAAGGGAGTTTTTTCTTTTTGTTCATCGTTGTTTTGTTTTCATCTGCCAAGTCACTTTCCCAGGCCTCTATCAACAAGGAATAAAATAATGAAGTGAAAAATATAACAACAATCAACATCAATTACTTTTGGAAATTAAAAATATTATAACATGTAAAAGATAACTATATATTTGTCTTAGGAATATTCTATCCATGAGTAGTTATGATAATATTTTGAAATGAAATAGAATGTCAAATGAAAATGTTACATGTGCACTTGGCATGAACCTTATTTCTCCCTTATCTTATAAATGGGAATTCAAGGCCATTTGCACAAATATTTTGGAGAATTTTGTAATATAAAACACAAAGAATAGAGCTTAAGTCTTGTTTTATGGTTTTGAGTCTGAGTTCTTGTAATTTGTAGTATTTTTATAATAGTACTAATATTTTCTAAATACAATGGCATAATTTTGAAGCCAATGGTCTCCTATTGTATGCTTTACATAGATTATGAATGAAGTTGATCAAAGATCGTTCAATTTGTCTCCATTAAATTTCCTTTAGATATATGTTTTTGTTAATGCTCTTATAATTCAAAGAATGAGTTAAATGATTCAATGGAAATGTAGGTTTGTGTGAGTGTATGCAAGGATTTGATAAGTAAATTTGGCCAAGAGTTCTGAGCACAATGATGTAAACATTATTGTGAATCTCTATAATTATTAGGTGAAATATTAATGTGTAACTCCAATTGAATTAGTTCTAACTCCATGCCCTAGGTTAAGGCACAAATCTTGAATTTGTGTCTAAGTTGTAGCTCCAATGTCACTCAATTTAAAGAACATTTATATAACTTCATTTCAGTTATGCTTTTTGGTAGAAGTTTCATGTAAAATTTCATGTTCTCTTGCTTTAAATTGTTTAAAGATTAAATGATTCTATCAGATCTTTCAATTTCTACATTTATCAAGCTTAGTAGGTGAGACCATATCTATTGATTACAATGTATAGGATAATTTGGTAAGGATATATTAAAATACATTGTCAGGGACTACCCTCCTAGGTTCTAAAGAGCCCAAAGTTTAGAGGAAATTTTGTTTTAGCTTTCACCTATTTGTTGGCCAATCCTTGCAAATAAATAACCATTAGAAATAGAAAATTCATAGGTTATTCATGAAATCTAGTTGGCAATTAAAAATTACCAATAGATTGGTGACTTGACTGGGGACAAAGCTGATTTATATCTCTAGTTCAAGATCATTTGTAGTCAGAGTCATAAAAATTTCAAATTTCTATGTTTTATAAAGAATGCATTTCTAAAATACTTCATCATCTATTAGTCAGAAGCCTATTGATCAAATTTCCAAGTCTCACTTTATATCTATGTGAATTTATTTGCAATTTATCATGAGTTTTGTCTAAATTCTCTCTACATTTGCAAATCTCTCAAAGAATTATCAAATATTTTTAAAATTCCCATTAATTAGGTGGCAACTCTAATCTCCTATGCTAGTAAGAGGATAAATTCGAGTTGAGTGAGACAAAAGGAGAGAAGATGCAAAGATAATGAGAGAAACCAAAGGACACATGAAGAAGCATCCTGAGCAAAGATTGGAATGAGAATTTCCATGAAAACTAAGGCAATAATGGAAACAAAAGAATGCATATACAACAAAAATCTAATCCACATCCTACCGATGAACCTACAAATTCTTATATTGGTAGTCATGAAAGCCAAGATAGTCCAAGGGATTTTTTAGGTCTCGATTATGAAATATCCTCAAGAGAAGAAGATGTTATAAATAAATATGTTGTTAGTGTGCATTAGTATTGACCTAATAATGTTAGTTAAAGAAGAGATAGAAACAAAATTATGCAAGATAATGTTGCTGCTACTAATGTTAGTGTTGTTAGTGATACAATTTCTACAACCAAGGGTTATAATCCTTTTCCACTTGATGTTTTTACTGGATTTGTTGATACTGCCCCCAACCTCATAGAAATTATAGAGACCTTTGAATCTGACATAGCATTTCCTAATGAGGATGATATATTTGTTGAGCTTCATGAGCTCCAGGGATGCTCAAAAGTATGAGGAAACAAGAATTAAGAGGGAAAAGGAGAAAGGAGAAAGAAGAGAAAATAATAAATGCCATTTATGTGAGAGATATGTTGAAGATAAAAGTTGAGTGAATGAAAGTTCTCAATCAAGAAGATCCTAAACCTATTTCAATTACATCCAATTTCATAGTAATTACTCAAATGATTAGTAGTAATACTCTAAAATCTCCAATAAGTAATACACATACCAATACTTTGACTAGTTTCATTGTCACTTGTTTAGTTTCCATGCCTACTACAACTAATATCCCATCTTAGCAAATTATTGGAAAAAGGAAAACAACTTGTTAAAGGAGTAACTATAAATGAATTACCATCATCTCAAAAGGATTCAAAACCTGAGGGTCTTGAACCAATGTATATTAAATTGTAAAAGGATACAGATCAGTTGCAAAGGGAGATAGAGAGAATACAATAGTTGGCCACAAAAATTGAAATGGAGAGAAAGATTGAGTTTCTGAAAGCTTTATATGGGCTGGGTCATTCCTCAAGTTCTAGTTCCCAAAATCCACCTCAGCCATCATCTCATCCTATCCCAACAATTGGTCTAAATACTTCTCATATAGGTCAGGCTACCTCCATTTCTCAACCTCATAATATAAGTGGAATTGAGCAACATTCACAAATTCCTAGGAGTGAAAAAATATAGTCTAAAAAGAAAAAAGTCAATTAGCCTGAGAATTAGAATGTAAGAGGGAGAGTTAATGCTGAGCAAAAAAATAATTAAGGCAATCGGTTTTCTAGAAAACCTCTGAAACTAGAAAGGTAGAGGTAATTGTTCTTTGATGGGATACCTAGTTATCTTAATCCTATCCCCAATGACATAAAAAATATGTTGAGTAAATTTATTGGAAACAATGCTATATCTACGGAAGATCGTTTAAGAACCTTTTTGAATTTTCTAGATTACTATGAGATTAAGGATGAGGATGTATTTCTAAAGTTATTTGTGTAGTCACTTGTTGAGGATGTAAGAGATTCATATAGAAGCTTATTAGACACAAGCATTGGTTCTTGGGAGGAGTTTTAAAAATTATTTAGGGAGCAATATGGTGATAAAATTGATCCTAGCTTCATGCTAAATGAATTCAACACTATCTTCAAGGGACACAATCAAATGGTTTTTGAGTTTAATACCAGATTTTAAAAGGAAGTGTTTAGGATTCCTCCTTACTTAAGGCCTAATTAACATGTGTTTCTTGTCCTATACTATAATGCCTTTGATTCCAAGATGGGATATCATCTTAGAGATAAGAATCCACAAATTTTGAGGGAAGCTTACAAAGTTTCTTTGCATATTAAAAGAAGTAGAAGAGCTATTGGTAAAGTGGGAAGAAGAGAAGATGTGAAAATATTGAAAAATCCCAAGTGACAACATGAAAAGGGATCAACTTCTCATGACAATCTAGATAAGGTAATGATTACCTTGAAATGATTGAGCTACAAGATGGTTGAAACTAAAAGGGATTAGGTAATGAGAAGCCTAAATTCTAGAGAAATGAAAGAACTTATAGATTGCATAATCAACCTTATAATAAAAACTAGCATGATGGTAAACCAATCTTCAATAATCAGAAGAATGTGAAAAAAAAGAGACTCCTGATCCACTAAAGAAATTTTTTGATAACTTTGTTGATGAAACTCCATGGTGCATAGTATTCCATTTTCCACATTCTCCACTTTAATTTGTAGTAGAAGAATGCTTGGAGGAGGAACAAAATGCATTTGGTAGTTTTGACCCATATTAAGAAAAATTATGGAGATATAAACATGTTAACACGTAGGTTGGGTTTTGTTGGCGAAGACTATTCTTCATATGAAGAGTCAAATCAAATTGATGTGGATGATCAGAGGCATAAAGTAGATTCTTATTATCAACAATTTTTTTCTAATGAAGATGATGAAGGAGAATACAATGTGTGCAATATTGAGACAAACAAACCTAATATAACTCTAAGGATACCATCCGAAGAAGACAATAAAAGGTTAATAGTTGTTGCAGTTTCTTAGTTTAAGTTTAATATTATCAAGCTAAAAATAGGGTGGATGAGTCTATAACTAAAGATAATAAGGGTGAAAATGTGTGGGCTAAGAAGATTGGAGCTGTAAATATTGATGAGTATATAGTTTCTCCAACCATAAAGGTAAAGTATCAAAAGCATAAACTTGAGCAAGAAAAGAATAATGATGAGAAAATAAATGAAGAAAAATCTAAGCATAAAAGGGACAAATCTACTAAACAAGGCTTGAAAACACATGATCTACCTAAATATACTTCTGCTGATATGTTTCAATTGCTATCACAAGTTAAATTTATTATTCCTTTGCTTGAGATGATGAGGATAGAAGAACATAAGAAAAATGCAGTTGCCCTCATTAATAGTGTGGATTCAAAATGTGAGGAAGTTGAAGGGGTAATCAATGATATCCCTCAAGTTTTCTTGCGTACCACTATTACTACTTGTCCAAATCAAGTTGACCCATTCTATGTAACTCTGATATTTGATGATAAGCTTGTAAAAAATTACATGATAGTGTATACACCTAAAAATGGTCTAGATAAATTTGATTAATTAAATACATTTATTTAATTAATTAACTTGTTTAATTCTTCTACTATTAAATAAATAGAAATATCTATTTATTATAGTTCATTATTCTATTCTAATCACATTCTTCTTCTAAAGTAGATAAATTACTTCAATATTTTGATTTGTTTAATTATTCATTTATTCCTTCTTAATTAGATAAACTATATCAGATGGTTTTATTTGATTATCATATCTCCTTTATTAAATAAAAAAAAATCATTTATTTGCTTTATTTAATAATATTCCTCCATTTTCTAAATTGAATAATTCTAATATTCTTCCAAATTTAAACTTTCAAATAAAATAAAATTTTCTTTATTCTTCCAAACCAATTTTAGAACATTCATAGGAGAATTGGCTTTCCTCTTCCTATTTTTCTTCTTGGTCTTTTGAAGGAATTCTTTATCCCTTCCAACTTCTTCTCCAAAAAATTCATGCTTCTCTATCAATTTATCTAGATTCAATCTCAATCATTGCTTGCTTCCATGTCACATTTTCCTTTTGAAAATCTATAAATACAACCTTCATCTATATGAAAAGGATCCTAAATTTTGTGTAATATTACTTTGTAGGCATTCAGGAATTTAGGAATCTAGGCATTCAAGCATTCAAGCATTCAAATTATCATAAAATTTAGCAATATAATCAAGCATCGTAGAATCCACATCATGGCTCATCATAGTTCTCTATAGCTTTCATTTATGAAGTTTCATTTAAGCACATTTACAGTAGTTTCTTTTATCATAGTTTCTCTGTAGCTTCATTATCATTCAAGAATCATCATATAGGATTAGATTAGTCCAATCTCAGTCTCTAAATTGTAATTTTAATAGTCATGATGCTCATCAAATCTAAGAGCTAAGTGATTTAATAAATCTTTAGAGATAGAGGACAATAGGACGCTTTCAGAGGATTTTTGCTTTAAATTAGTTTAATTAGTGTTGAATTTTTGATATAATGTGTTATTTAGAAGTGTTTTAGTATTTTTATTTGTTTACTATTTCCACATTTACATTTTGGCATCCACAAATACCCTATCTAAGAACCTAGTGTAGTGTCCAGCTTGTCAGTTTCTGAACATTGTAATTCTCATCGGTGCAAGGGGAGGGAATAATCTACCCCCAAGACACTCACCATATAATTTCCATGGACCGTTTTCTCAAGGGATCAAGAATATAACTTTGAGTGTGCACCTAGAAAAGACAAAAACATAGATTCCCTCTAGGGGGTGACACGACTGTGCGAGTCGACACAATTTTAAGATGTGGGCCATTTGAGTATAATGATGATCTTTTGTACTTAAGAGTGAGTCTATCTAAAGTGTATTATTTATTAAAAACCCATAGAAATCAAGAAGAATCATGTTTGATTCTTGAACATACACTTATTGTTTACAAAGATGAAAACTTCTAGAAAAAGGAAATTGAAACTCAAAACACCATGGCTGAAATAGATGAGGATCAATTGAATGCTTTAGCTCATCAAATGAAATACCTTCAACAAAAAATCTGGGATATACAAAGGGAAACAACCACAGAGAGATATTTGCAGCCAAACATTTGTTCTTATTCCTCTAACAAAAATCTGGACATGACACCTTCTCTACCAACAACTACATCATTGAAGTTCAACTTCATTGAATTTTTGCAAAAGTTCAACAAGCCCAAATCTAGGTCCTCAAATACAAATGATATTGAACAATCCTATCATGTCATGCATTTATCTCCATCCACCATAAGCCAAAATAAATGTCATGCCCGAAAAAAAATTCACTAGAAAACCCCACATATATATTTTTTTTCTTTTCTTTTCAATACAAACGTTAAGCTAAATATCACTTTAGAAGTTTGAGTTGCAACACTAACCAAGATAAGAGTTGGGCACCCAAGTGAGAGTCACTTCTCAATCTCAAGCGTAGAAATTATCTATACATAGTTTGTATGCCAAACACTGCTAGGGATCACTTGACACACACTATCTTATACCCTCTTGGGTCATCTAGATTTCATGAGTCTTGGATTGAATATGGTGAGTCTTATAAGATTGAAATTTATTTTATTTGATTGGTAAACTCAACCAAAATATGGTTATAACTACTTAGGTTAAATGAAAAAAAAAATAACACCATCCCTTGTGAGTCCTAGGAGTACACGCCATAAAACTCAAGGCAATTATTGCCCAAGTTTTAAATGCTTACATCTCCCAAAAGCATAGCATTATTCAATAACTAACCTAAAAGTAATTGTATCCTTCACATCAAAAGTATAGTTGATATGAAACTTGCCAAGGGTTAATTCGCATTTCACCGACACTATAATATCATTATGGACCGTAATGGTATTGTGACATTACTAGTCTCTTCAACTAACATTGATACTATCAGGGTAAGACATCTAGCTGGTATAAAGGCTGAATTAATGCTAATGCAAGAAAATAGCAAAGCGAGGTATTTGATCTAATATCACTTATCAATATTACTCACCTTACTAATATTATTTCATTTACTGACATAATAAGACTATCCTTAATGATAAAATTTTCCTTAATATTTATCTCGTCAAATACTAACATCCCTCTCTATAAATCATTAATATTAAGGCAATAATTCTATTTATTTTCTTTTATTAATGTATTTCATTATCTATTTAATCATGTATCACTTGACTCCCATTCTAACCCCAACTAAGAAATTTAAATGATTTTCTAATGACTTACAAAATAAAATAAAATATAATGGAATAAATAAATGTTAGTACTTATATGCCCAATTCTATTCCCTTATATACAAATATCTCCTAACTATTATTTATTAATAATATCCTTTATTTATTTTCTTTTATTATTTATTCCCTTATTATTATAATGCTTAACCATATAAATGGAAAATTAAACCTAAAAGAATGTATAAAGTGCTTTATTTTAAATGTATAAAGTGCTCTATTTTAAACTAGTGGAATCGCACCCTTTAATTAAGGAGGAAGATTATATTAAAGAGTGTAAAAATTTTAAAGAGAAAAGTGCGATTTAGGGGGTAAGAGAATGGCACCCATTCTCACCCACCCGCACGCCTCCCAAAATGCAAAAATATGACTCTAAAGGAATTAATACACGTAGAGCATAGATTTGATATTTCATGCATCAAATAAAGAGGATTTTAGACGATGGTTCAGTCAACTTGCCAATCCCTGCCCAAACCTTATTTCCTAGTGGTGGCACATCAAATTGGTGAATTAAAATGGTATTACCCGTGAGAAAGTGTTTGGAGAAGTGGTTACCAATAGCAGCCAGGGAAGATTGATTGAAATCCATTTAATTGTCTTGGATTGATATGGACGCAATATAGCTATTGATATCCTATACCATAATACTATTATTACTCCCGAGGTAGCTGAGGGATGAGATCTCAGGGTGATTCGACATCGACGTAAATCCCATCCTCACCCTAATTTCTAACGCCACTGAAGACTTATCTGAGTAGGCATTTAAAACATAGGACGGCCGATGAATCAACTCTACGAGTCCACATTTAGTGTTCGTGCTAAGACTTATGTCCCCCACATATTCTCACTCCTATTCTTCTTTAGCTGAGGTGACATGGACATGGCGATGATAGAAATTTCCAAATATGGCAGCTATGATGGGTCAATGTAATGATAGACGACTTTCTTCCTTTAACCTTTGGAAAACATTAACCTTTATGCATGGTAGTGAAATCGGTGATAATGAGAGTAGGGTGGGGTAACAGGAATCTACTTCAAAATTTGAAAGCGCTAAAACTGTTTTGTTTTATTTTATTATATAATAATACTTAGTGAGCATTTACTCACCCTGACAACATAGTCTGTAAAAAAAAAGACCCAAGTATTGTGATGGAGACATTGCAGCGGGTGTCTTAGAGGATGAGCCAACCCCTGCAGATTTTATAAGATCACATCATGGGTGGTTGAGGATCACCCTATTTTCGCCCTGGGATTTCGCGCACCATTATGACAGTATACTACCCGCTGAGTAAATTCCTGCCTGCTAGACATTTCGTCTGAGTAGCACGCTGAATATAATCAAGTGGCAGCCATTAATTTCCTGCTGGGCTTCTGAAATGATCTGAAGCGATGCTTGGATAAGGGAACCCAAAATGATGAAAATCCCAACAGTCATCTAGGATATGAAGGCTTTGATAATGTTTCATGGCATTTCCTTAGTTTATTCTTTATTCTTTTTTTTTATTTCATTATAGTTTACCTGATAACTATCTTTTGGCTTTGCATGAATGAGGCAGTTTGCGTGGGATCTCCAACATAAATTTCATCACCATTTTAGTGTTTGGTGATTACATTATTCCCCACCAACTTCAACTACCAGCGTTCCAATCCATTCTTTAATGCATCTTTAGTGACATTCTTTAGATTTCAACATGCTTATTGCAGATTAAGCCAGAATACAATTTCTACTTGCCTAAGCGATAAATCTAAAGGTATATTTGAAAGTGGAATA
Organism: Sequoia sempervirens; assembly: GCA_007258455.2. Taxonomy (NCBI): domain Eukaryota; kingdom Viridiplantae; phylum Streptophyta; class Pinopsida; order Cupressales; family Cupressaceae; genus Sequoia; species Sequoia sempervirens. Next base: position 211,976,087 of record VDFB02000003.1, on the reverse strand, counting down.
CTTCTATTTAAATTTCGTGTACATGTATTTAGCTATAAAATCTGTAAAAATAAGAAATATGCACAAGAGGCAGATATCTGGTGATTTCATTTATTTATCTATTTTCTACTTTGAAAGCATGATAATTTTTACTACTAACTATATACCTACTTAGGCATAGTTTATTTCCACCCCAATAAAATACAAGAAAATATTCTCTTACAAACTCATTTAAATTTTGTAATAGCATAATCCAAAATTGTTAGGCTCCTATTATTTTACTACCACTGTGAACCGAAAACTGTCTAATTTATTTTATGCAGTAACAAGACTGATCACATGTCTTTATAACCCATCAATAACAATTTATTTTTGTTAACAAAATAATAGAAAAATTGCAATAACATATCCAAAACCTTCATACCATTTACAATAAAATTTAAAGAGGAAATATTTTGATACATTTTAAGGTATTGTATCTTGGATGAACACCTTTATAACTTTAGGAAAAGGAGGTTAAACACTTCCATTTAAAACTTTAAACATCATTGTCAAGGCTCACTTTTGTTAACATAGCCTTTTTATACCTTTCCATTAAGAACAGAATACACCATTTTGTTTTACAATATGAGTTCAAAAACTACCATTTTTACTACGAGAAAACACCAAACTCTTCATTTAATAAACAAGGGGTTTCAAGTGGAGGGATATAGAGGTAAACTCTAACATTTTTAGATCAAATTATTTTTTAAAGAATACATGCTAATGAATAAGGCTCGCTTTAATCCATATTTCACTTCTAAATGGAATACTAGCTTTCCATATTACCACAATATTTGAGATTACAATGAATACACACAAATGAATAGGGCTTGCTCCTTTCCATTCTATTCATGTTACAACAAGACACTATCTTTCCATACTACAATCAAATCTAAAGAAGTGCAATGAAAAACACACAACTGATGAAGTCTTGCTCTCCTCCCTACCATAATGGCATCATGGAGCCTCATGGGCTCTAGCCATACCCCCGAGTAAGGTAGTCTCTTAGCTCCAAGATGATGCATGGAGCCTTTTCTCATTTTTACAAAGAAATAAAACTAACATAGCACAAACTTAATGTATCTAAGTTTTCTACCTTCCATTCTCCACCATGATTCATTCCATATTTCACATCCCTACCACCAATAACAAAGGGAAATAGTAGTAGGAGAGAATACTTATCTCTTTATATGAGGAGGCTAACTCCTTGAACCTTCTTTCCTCTGCCAAGCCATCTTGATCATTCTCTACTATCTCCATTAGAGTTCTCCAAGAGGAGAAGTGGGCAATGCCCAAATCTTCCATCTTCTTGAGATATATAGGGATCCTCCAAACCTACACTCTTTCCCACAAGTGCTCACACATGTGTGAGTCTTATGCCAATTCCAAGAGCTTTTGGGGAGTGGGAGGTTGAGAGTGACAAGTCACTCTTCCCAAGCCCCAACACTTTTTGAATTCGTCACATTCATGAATGTGGATTTTTGAGGGGTCTTTTCACACTCCAAGGACAAGTTCACATGTCAAAAAGGTTCCAAACCCATAGGTATAGGTCCTAGGGGTCTATTCTTGTTCAAAAACCAAGGAAATTGACTCAATAATCCCTTTTAAAAACCCATAAAAGAATCCATACGAATTTTGATCATGACCAAGGGTTCCAACCCCAACCAAACTCACATCACATGTCCTGCAATTGGGTTCTACTCAAACATAATCACCCAAACAAAAATATAACCTCAAACCCTTCTAAGTCCAATAGGGCTACACTTAGAACTTCCCAAATATATATTTGATTTGATTCCAATATTTATCCATCCTCCTAATTGCATATTCAATTTCTGCACATTACCAAGGTTAGCATGGTTAGATCATATATCTCTTCATATTATTAGCTAATCCAATTCACATAATTTTCACTCATGAACTATTTACACATTAATACATCAAATGAACCTAGATTCAATTTTCATTATAATCCAAGGAAATATACACTTACTCCCATATAGGAATATAGTCACTCCATCATTTTGTTTACCACCTTAGTAATTCATTTTAAACTCCTATAACATTAACGCTGAACCATTTACCAAAATTTAATATGCCAAATAACCCATCTCTTTTAAGTTATATCCAACAATTCATATGTGCTTCTATCATAGTTAATGCCCATGAATCCTAAAAAGAGTTTCATCATTCATCTCATCATAATCATGAATTATCTAACTAATTGTTTGATTGAAATAAAATGGGGGATACGAAACGAGGTCTTACATTCACGGTAGCATAAGCAAGAGTATTATCAAATAATCACACTATTTTTCATCCATAATACATCTTACCATCTATTTAGGATCACATAAAACATATTAGGTCTTTACTAATCACATGCAAGGTGGGACCTTACAATAAACTTCAAGTTTCTTTCACTCAAGTTAACAATTCCATCCAATCATCCTTTTCTATCATATCTTCAACATCTAATGATTTATGTCAATGTCTCAATCCAAAGCATGATAGCATAGACTCCCCTACACATAAAGATCAAAATGTGCTTTCCACTCCATCCAATGATATCAAAATTACACAAATTCTTCCAATCTTTGATCAATATCCCATTTCTCAATAATCTTATGATGATCCCCTCCTTTCACTTTTCATCCAATAAAATTCACATCCATCTCAAGAGACAAGTGTCCTTCCAAGTTGTTCTTCCACATCATCTAATCAATCCATACCATATCATGATTCTATTGCATCACAAGAGCATTCTAGTTATTCCATCCTATGTAATGATTTATTACCAACTGATGATGAAGACATGCTTTCTACAAAATCTCATGATTCCCTTCCTCATCAAGATCAAGATATGATTCCATTTAAAGATATCTTTTCATCCCATGAAGATGTTTATCCTTCTCATGATCAAGATATTCCTTTCATACTACTTCATGATCCTTTTCCAAGTAGATATCAAAACACCCCATCATCCCCATGTCAAGATCCTATCAAACCTATTCAAGCTATCCATGAACCCCACACCTATAAATTGGGATCCTCCACCTTTATCCATTCTGGTTTGCTTCCAACACCTATCCTCTCATCCATATCATATCCTCCCCAAAATGGACTCACATCTTGTTTCACAAACAATACATATCTCATTGGTAAATGAATGTGTCAAAGTATGAAATACAAAGCTAAAGGATTGGGAATTCATGAACAAGGTATCCTAGAACCCTTTTTTTCTCAAGAAAACCCATATTACCATGGCCTTGGTTATACACCTAAGTGTTCTATTCCATCAAACCTACCATCTATCCTAGGTTCTCATCCTATTCCATCAAACCTTCCATCTATCCTAGGTCCTCATCCTAGTCCATTAAAATTTCCATCTATCCTAGGTCCATATCCTATTCTTCAAGAACAACAAAGGCACACATCCTTGATGCCCTTTCAAAATTATACTTCCAACAACTCATCCATAATACCTCCATACCATTCATCTCAATCCACCTCTCCCATTGCTCTTGGAAGCAATTTGAGTGCCAAATGTCAAAAGCTTCCATATCAAACTCCACATGTATCCAAGGATCAACATATCTCCTCAAAGAGACATGCAAAAATAAAAGAAAACTTGATCCAAAATTGAAAGAAAAATTTAAAAGGCCACAAAGGCCCATCAAAGCAAAAAGGAAATTTTCAAAGACCACAAAGGTCCATAAATCAAAAGAAAAATCTAAAAGGCCACAAAGGACCATCAAAGAAAAAAGGAAATTTTCAAAGACCACAAAGGTCCATAAATCAAAATAAAAAACACCAAAGGCCACAAAGGTCCACAAAGCAAATGTCAAAGTCAAAAATCATGCAGATTCCTAAAAGTCTCATAGAAGCAATAAAATCTAAATTGTCATCCAAATTTGCTTATGCAAAAGCTTCATTCAATCTCCCATCTAAAAACCTATCACTTTCCAAATCCATTTTTCCTCCATCATTCCACCACCCTTTAAGGTGTGTGCCAATGTTGAGCTTGTCATCCTTTCCATCTATCCATCAAAAAGCCTTCCAACCTCCTATCCATTATCTAACATTCATCCCCCATCATTCTCCTTTAATCCAAACTTTTGCATTAGTACTTAGTTTCTTCCACCGTACCATTAATCTACCAACATTTATGAGTCTAATACCCATTTCCATGGCTTATTAAAGGGATAATTGGCCATGAAACTTGATGCTTAAGTCATTCTTACATCTTCCTATCATGCATATATTATCTTCCACATTTCCACTTTTTATCTTGACAAGGTTAAGGATCTTATTGAATATCATATATCTTATCCTATACGCTTTATCCTATACGCTTTATCCATATCTTTCATACCATATCTTTCATCTTATCCATATTCCATCATTCTTACTAGATGCATCCTTTGTTTTCATCCTTGGTCTTGATGAGGACTAAGGGGAAAGAACTTGTGTCTATATCTTGTCTAGTTGATCTTGATCATCCCATTCATTATCGTTATCCTTGCATTCTTCCATTCCATATCTCCTAGCTTACCAAAATCCATGTCATCATGTCCTATGTCATCATGTCCCTTTTCAACCTTGAATCTTATCATACAAATCATATTTGGGCCTAGCTGTAAAACATTATCCAATCCTCATATCTTTTTTCAATCAATCATCAATCCTAAGTACTCATCATCATCACACCTTATGGAATCAATCATTCTTGGAATCTTAATTAATCAACTATTATCATCTTTTGACAAGAGATATGTTGATTGTGTGATATGTTTTGTAGTGAATCTTTCATTTTGATCTATCATTTATCCATGGTTGCATTATCTCTATTGTGGGGCATCTTGTTCCTTCAATCAGTCATATCATCTCATTCAATCTTAAATATGCTTAGAAAATCCAAAAAAATCAAATATCAAAAAAATAAAAAAATCAAATATCTTGAGAAAGTGAAAAAAACCAAACAATCATAAAATCTATAAAAGTGCAATAAAACCTCATGTACATATCCTGGAAATGTGGTCATGTCTCACCCTAGCTTGGGGGAAAAATCTTGAACTCACTGGGGGCAACAAACTTCGAGCTTAAACAAAATAGACAAACAATGGTATGGAAAACATAGTAAATACAACAATCAAAGCAAATTTGAACATTGCACAACCAATCAGCAAAGAATCAAAACATCAAAATCAAATAGCTTAAAACAATCAATCAAAAAAATTTAAATGGATGATATTCTTTTGAATCATGATTTTATCGCTTTAGCTTGAATGGTCAAATGTCGTTCTCTGATTTTTGTTGTCATATCTTTGGAGCAACTTGATGATGTATTGAACTATAGAAGCAAGGAAGGAGTATGATTTTTCTTTGTCTATTGTTTGTGAGTTAATCATCATTACTCTATGAATTGTCGTGGGACATGCTCTACCAAGTTATCACTAATGACATTTCAGATTCATATAGGAAAATGATTGATTCTTGTCTATTTATGCAAGAAATGCTTAGTTCATTTTGGTTTAATTATACCTAGATGCTTGTGTTAGCTTGCACTATCAAAATTATGAAAGTAGTACTTAGGTCATCATGGTCTAACTCATAACATTAGTGCTTGTACTCACTTTCAACATTTTAAAGGCTAAATGATGATAAAAAGAACAGTCAATGGACTGTTAAGATGACAATGTTGCATTTTAGATTGCATCCATATTAGTCTTGCATACACAATTATAGATTGTTTCAAATATTCCAAATTTCAATCTCAAAAGCTACATGTATGCCCTCTCCTCATACTATCATCATCTCTTCAATATTTCTTAGGATAATGTAGATTTGTTATCCTAATCATCTCTTTCTGAATCATTTTCTTTCATTTCAACAATCTCACATTTCCATCTAATCCTAATCAATTAAGTCTAGCACAAATCATTTAATCACATCATTGGTTTTGTTCCCAACCTTGTTACAATCCTTTATCCAATCATCATCATCATCATCATTGAGATGTATCCTTCCCTATCCTTTTGTGTTGTTTTGGGATGTATCCTTTCCTCATCAACAACACTCTCATCATCATCATCATCAATCAATCTTGGCTTGCAACTTGACCAGGGCAACATAACGTTTATCCTTGAATCCATTTGTGCTTACTTAATTTTCATCTTCTCTTTTCATTATCTTTTCCTAATCCCATCCCCTATCCTATTCATCATTTTGCATCATCAAGTCTTAGTACATTAATCAATCCTATACTAGGGCATATCAATCAATCAAAGAAGTCAAACCACATTTCCTAATCAAATCTGATTTTTTCTACACTAGATGTAGAATCATGTCCCACATCTTTGGGAAGAACTCTAAAATCCTCCTATGATCATAGCATATTGCAAATCAGCAATATTATCAATCAATCAAAAATCAATCAGCCTATCACTCTAATTAGCTTTGGTGATATATTTGATCAAATCTCATGAGTGACTATCAATGAACCTTGCCTATCATGAGGTCAATAAAACATAAATCTATCAATTAACCTTACCTATCATGAGGTCAATAATCATTCTATTATTGATCCTTGCCTATCATGAGGTCAATTATCAATCTATCATTGATCCTTGCTTATCATGAGGTCAATTATCAATTTGTCATTGATCCTCACCTATCATGAGGTCAATCATCAATCAATCATTGAACCTCAGCTATCATGAGGTCAATTATCAATCAATCTATCATTTATCCTCACCTATCATGAGGTCAATCATCAATCAATCATTGAATCTCACCTATCATGAGGCCAATCATCAACATCATCAAATCAATGGGCTGAAGTGATCATCAATCATCAAACACAAGGAGGCAATGCATGACAACATTTAATCAACCAGAGGAATCAATATTTCTTTATCAGGAGATAAATTGTCTATATATCATCAAATCATCATCATAATCAATCATCAAATTCATCAATTTATCTCCCGAGGGGGAATATATCTACCATTAGCTAAAATCAATGTCTGGGGAAAGTCTAGGGCATATTAGAAATTTTTTGTTGGTACTGGTAGCATCCATAAAATTATTCTTTGAAGCAATGTGTAAACACATCACTTCAAATAGGGTTAAAATGTATACACCTAAAAATGGTAATTAAATACACTTATTTAATTAATTAACCTCTTTAATTCTTCTACTATTAAATAAATAGAAACATTTATTTATTATAGTTCATTATTCTATTCTAATCAGATTCTTCTAATTATTCTTCTAAATTAGATAAATTACGTCAATAGTTTTATTTGTTTAATTATTCATTTATTCCTTCTTAATTAAATAAACTACATCACATAGTTTTATTTGATTATCTTATCTCTTTTATTAAATAAACAAATTTCATTTGTTTCCTTTATTTAATAATATTCCTCCATTTTCAAAAATGAATAATGCTAATATTCTTCCAAATTGAAGCTTTCAAATAAAATCAATTTTGGTTTATCCTTCCAAATCAATTTTGGAACATTCACGAGAGAATTGGCTTTCCTCTTCTTGTTTTTCTTCCTGGTCTTCTGAAGGAATTCTTTATCCTTTCCATCTTCTTAAGGTTACTTTCTTAAGAAGGTTTGTGACCAAATTTACAGAGACTACAAGACCAATGTAAAAAATATTGAAGACAGGAGAAACCATAGCTTGGGGGGAAGAGCCAAATAAAGCTTTCAAAAGCATAAAATAGGTTATTAAGGAGGCACCTATTTTGAAATGTCCTAATTTTTCAAAATATTTACAGCTATTATCCTTTGCCTCTTTTTCACACAATTTTTGTAGTATTGTTGGAAATAAAGGAAGATGGTTATGAGTATCCAATTTCCTTTTTCAACAAATCCTTACAAGTTATTGAGTTGATGTATGATATGACTGAAAATAAAGCTTACGATATAGTAAAGGTGATAATTAAATTCAAACCATATTTGGTTGGTGCAACAATTGTTGCATATGTTCCAAGTGCTACAATAACAAATATTTTCACACAACAAGAAGTCAAAGGGAGGAGATGTAGATGGATAAAAAAAATATAGGAGTTCAACATTGATATTTAGATCACCAAGTTGCTCAAGGGACAAGGACTGGATAAGCTAATGGCAGAGACTAATTTAGAAGAAAATTAGATCAATTGTGCTGAAGAGGTAGATGCATCTCATATTTGTGACATGCAAACTTCAAAGTGGTACAAATATATTTATTATTTGTAGAATATGTCATGCCCTGAGTGGATGACTAACAACTGAGAAATAACACTAAATTTATAGGACATAAAATATGTGATCATTGAAAATGAGTTATGGTGGAGGAATATGGATGATGTATTATTAAAATGTGCTGATGGAAGAGAAGACTTAGAATTTTAATTGAAATGCATAATGGTGTTTGTGGTGGCTTCTATGGCCAAAATTGCTACACATAAGGTTCTAAGGGCAAGGTTTTTGTGGCCAACACTATTCAAGGATGGACAAAAATTGGTAAGGGCATGTGATGCATGCCAAAGGTTTGGAGGGAAGTTGATGTTTTTAGGGAACTTACCTCTTAGACTAGTAACGGTTCAAGCACCATTTCAGTAGTGGGGGGTAGACTTTATAGGAGAAATTGTAGAAAAATATAGTGGTAGACACTCATGAATTTTGGTAGCCATGAAATGTTTCACAAAATGGATTGAATCCATTCATACAAGGAAGTCTACGAGTAAAGTGGTAATAGAATTTTTAATGAATGAAATTCTTACCAGATTCGGTGTACTTGAGAGGATAATATCTAAAAATTCAATGTGTTTTAGGTCAATTTTTTTTATAGATTTCTACAATAAATATGGAATTTTGGTTTCATATTCATATCCCCTCATCACCCACAAGGTAATGGACAAGAAGAGTCTAGTAACAAGATCCTAATAAAATTAATCAAAATGGCCATATAAATGAAAAAAGAGGCTTGGGATTCAAAACTAAGACAAGCCCTATGAGCTGATAGAGTGATCATAAAAAAGGTAATAGGACAATAAAATTTTGACCTAGTTCATGGACTTGAGGCTAAAATTCCTACCAACAGCCTCCTACAAGTGTATAAATTTACTTAAGAGTATGATGATGATATCATAGATGATATGCACTAGAGAAAAAATCTCTTAAGTTGGATGAGATAAGAAGGGATGCACAATAGAAAAAAATGAAAATGCAAATGTAGGTCAAGAACTTATATGATAAAAGGTATTCTCCCAAAAAAATTGAGATTGGAAGCATGATGTTCATGTGGAACACCAATGTTCAAGATAAGGGAAAGAATGGAAAATATGATGCTTTGTAGCTAGGTCCCTATTTAATTAAAAACACTCATGGAGAAGATTCTTGCTTCATGTAAAACTTGATTGGAGAAATTTAGGAATTTCCAGTACATGGACAATTCTTGAAGACATACTACACATGAGGTATGTTTAATTCCATGTACATTGTCATGTGTGTATATTTTTATATATAGGGTTTTGTTTTGCTTATAGTTTTGTCTTGATTTGGTTTTCTTGCCTTGTCTAGGAATCCTTTTGGTTTTGTCTCTTTTTTTCTGGTTAGGTCTGCTCCATCGAAAGATTCATGGGATCTCACTTTGTTCATGTTGAACAAACATCCCCAAAAAGAGCCACTGGTAGGACTTATGAAATTTTTGTGGCTTTAGTCTTTCATTTTAAAATTTTGGGCATTATGATAACCATATAGAAGCTAGGGTTTATTAAATCCTACATCTAGGGTTCACCAAAGGGCTAAAAACCTCTTTAAACCTTAATAGTTCAATTCCTTAGTCACTTTTTCTATTCACTCCTTGACCTATGCTAGGTAGTTGCTAGTTCCTTAAATTATAACCCGAGTCATTGAAATCATATGTTTATCTACTCCAATGTCCTAGCTCTTCTCGTTCCTTCACCTTTTAAAATGCATTAAAATATTTCTCATGGGGCCATAAATTTTTTTATCCTTATTCAGAAGTCCTTATTCCTAGGTCTAGGTTTAATTTTATGTCTTAAATCATTTTTCGACCTAGTGAATGGCCCCTTTTAAGTTCTAATTTAAAGAGCGTGCTATAAAAATGCCTTAAGTTAGCATTGCTTGGGTCCCATAGTACTAGGTGTTTGATACTCATTGGTCCTCACCAACCCACATTGATTAAAATATTCCTCATCAAATATGTGTGGTTTTGTGGGAAGGTGCCACATGTCTAGCTAATGCAATGTATTTGTAGTGTTTAAACATGGTTGTTGGCAAGCCCATGATCTAAGGGCTCCAATGATGCCATGTGACACTATCGTAACTATTACCCACCATTTTGTGGGGGATTATCTATGAATACCTTGGTTGATCACATAATTTCCAATGCAATGTAGTTTAGGTCAGAATAATTTACAAATTTTTGCAATAAATATGGAATTTCAGTTTCATATTCATCCCTTCATCACCCACAAGTTAATGGACAAGCAGAGTCTAGTAACAAGAGCCTAATAAATATCATCAAAATGGTGATATAAAAGAAAAAAATGATTGGGATTCAAAACTGAGACAAGCCCTATGGGCTAATAGGGTGGCCATAAAAAATGTAAGAAGACAATTAAGTTTTGACCTAGCTCATGGAATTGAGGCTAGAATTCCTACCAACAACCTCCTGCAAGTGTATAAATTTTCTCAAGAGTATGATGATGATATCACAAATGATATGCAATAGAGAATCAATGTTTTGAATAAGTTGGATGAGACAAGAAGGGATGCACAAAAAAAAAACATGAAGATGTAGGTGCAGGTCAAGAAATTATATGATAAAAGGTATTCTCCCAGAAAGTTTGATTTTGGAATCATGGTGTTGATGTGGAACACTAGATATCAGGATAAGGGAAAGCATGAAATTTTTTATGCTTTGTGGCTAATTCAATATTTAATTAACTCTCATGGAGAAGATTTTTCTTGCAAGACCTGATGAGAACTTCTAGAATTGCTAGTACATGATAAATTCCTAGAAACATACTTCACATAAGGTATTTTTAAATCCATATACATTATCCTTTGTGTATATTTCTATATATAGGGTTTAGTTTTGCTTCTGGTTTTATTCTAGTTTGGTTTTCTTGACTTTTTTGGGCATCCTTTTGCTTTTGTCATTGTGTTCTAGTTTGGTCTACTCCACTAAAATATTCATGGGATCTCACTTTCTTCATGCTGAAAGAAAATCCCCAAAACGAGCCACTAGTAGGACTTATGAAAATTTTGTGGCTTTGGTCTCTCATTTCAAAATTTTCTGCATTATGATGGTCATTTACAAGCTAGGGTTTACCAAATCCTACATCTAGGGTTCTCCAAAGGGCTAAAACTCTCTTTAAACCCTAATATTTCAATTCCTCAGTCACTTTTTCTATTCTCTTGTTGACCTATGCTAGGTAATTTCCGATTCCTTAAGTTGTAACTTGAGTCACTAAAATCATATGTTTATTGACCCTAATTTCCTAGCTCTTCTACTTACTTCACCTTTTAAAATGAATTGAAATATTTCCTGTGGGGTCATAAATTTTTTTATCCTTAGTCTAAAGTCTTTAATCCTAGGTCTAGGTTTAAATTTATGTCTCAAATCATTTATTGACCAAGTGAATAACCCCTTTTAAGTTTTAACTTGAAGAGCATGCTATAAAAATTCCTTAAGTTAGTGTTGCTTGGGTTCCATAGTACCAAGTGTTCAATCCTCATTGGTCCTTTCCAACCTATAATAATTAAAATATTCCTCATAAAATATGTGTATTGCTATTGGAAGGTACCATGTGTCCAACTCATGTAATGTCTTTACAAGGTTTATACACACTCGTTAGAAATCCCATGATCTAAAGGCAATAATGATGCCATGTGGCACTATCCTAACCATTCCCCACCATTCCATAGTGGATCATCTATGAAGACCTTGGATAATCGTGGAATCATGGGAAGATGCCAAGTGGTAGGTTCTCAGTCATCTGATCAAGAGGAATAAAGGGGGAAAATAAAGGGTGTGTATCTTGAAATATGTGGAAGAATTCTAGTAAAGTCTAATGAAGATCTTTTAATTTGAACCATTCTAGGTGTAAAGGAATAATCACATGGTGAAAATTTTCCTTAGAATTATAGGCAAAACATATGAAGGTTAACTAGTGCACATATTGGACATGTGGAATGATCTAGAGGCCTTCCCCACTATTCCACAAGCCTCAATCTTCCCCCCAATGCATGATCATGGGGCTATGGGGATATGACATGCTAGCTCTATTGATGCTTCCAAAGACGGTGGGGCCCATGGTGACATGTGATGAACTCTTCCACATGTCATAATTCTATTGGATAGAGATTCTCATCAAAGATAGTCAAGTTTTTCAAACTTGATTGACCCCATCTAAGTTGTCCAATCATACAGATCATCTCTAAACTAACGACTAAAATTTGAAATTGAAGAAATGGGTGAATAGATTTGTTCTAGTTTATGGGAACAAAGAATAAGGTGGATAAGATGCCATAGGACCTGAATTCAATGTTTTTCCCATAAAATATTTCTTTAACACATTATTTTGAAATTAGCATAGTATTTAGAGGCCTATGGAGATAAAATTCAATAAAGTTCAAGCTCTCTATGTCAAGAATTAGGGTTTTCACTATACACACACTTGTAAGTTGAAACTTGCTTTTTCCTAGCTCGAATTTCTACAAATTTATGTGCAATTGCTAGTTTTAAGTATGAAATTGCATTCTATTGTTGTCATGGGCCCAAGTTTCATTGATTTCATTTATTTATAATTTTAATATTCCCTAGATTCATTTTAAATTACATTAACACCCTAAATCACCATAAAAGTTGTTGGAAGCCTTGCAACATGAGCATGAAGTATGGATGGTTGTGTTGTTCCTATGTTTTCATTGATGTCAACATGGTGATAACTATATGCGAAGACTACTTGGTTTACCAGAAGTTGTTCTCTATTGGTAATACTCTTTTGTGATGGATCAGTGTGTTGGTATTTGAGTCCGAAATTCACTGCAAGATCTGATATGAATCTAATCTCTTAACCATGTTTTCTTGACTCATTCAAACAACTATACCCTGAATCTTGAGATGTCTTTTTTTGTGAGCATAAATTTATCTCTGACAGAGTCTAACTTCGTATCCTACTATTGTTCAATGTGTGGCATACTATGTGGGAGACTCCGCATTCTACTAAGGTGAAAATTCTTATGTTGCGGTTTTGTTGATAGTCTCTATGTTGGTAGTATGATGGGACATTAATGTGTTCTTAGACCTGAAAGGTGTTTTCTTTGAGGATTATTTTTTTTTTGGAGAGTTGCATTCTAGTCTTGGTTGAATCAGCGTATGTAATATATTATGAAGAATAGATTTTTTTTTATCGATGATAGCCAACTTGGTATAATGCACTATGTGGATAAAATGTTTAAATCTTATATGGTGTCGATGAAGAAGGTTTTAATTATTTTTTGTGTTCATCTAATTCTGTTGACCTAATTGATGATCAAGATATACTTATATATATAAGATGTTTTGAGGAATGATAATGTGGGGGAGGAAATGAAGAAAGGAGAAATGGGAGTGAATGTGAAATGCAAAGAGGAGAAGATGCAAGTCTAAATGCTTTATCAATTGTGATCAATGTGGTCTTTTTGAGAAAATATTGTGTGTGGAAATACTTATTCTAAGCTTTAGTGGAACTAAACCCTACACATTGAAGGTGTATCCTATTAGTTCAATATTTTGGAAGTGAGCCACTATCATTGTATCTTGGCAGTTATCCCTCTTTTGTACTCAGATAGTGAACCTTTTAAGGATAGTGAGTCCTGACAGTGAGCCCCATAATAGTTTATATGTGGATATAATATAGTGTGAGTTAACCCTCACCAAGGTTTTTCCTTGTTTCTATGTTCTCTCTTGTTGATTTAGTTAGAATTTTGATAGTATTTAAGTAGATTCTATTATAGTTTTATGGAATACTGATTCAACCCCCTTTCAATATTCCAAATTTCCAACAATTGGTATTAGAGCTTGGTTCCTTGGAAGAAGCCTAACAACTTGAGGAAGGTACCAAAATTTGAGTATGATAATTTTTTTCCTTTGGAAGTAGTCTCTACCGAATATTCAGAAGAAATGGAAGATATGAAGGAAAATTTGATAAAGGAAAATTAGTACATTGAAAAGTTGCAAAGAAAAAATGTTGAAGCATGCAATCTACTAGTTGAAGGAGAAGAAACGATCTCTAGCCCATTGGAGCAATTGAATGAAAATAAATGAATTGAAGAATTTCAAGAAATTGAAATTCAAAGGAAGATGGATGAGTGCATAAAGTTAGAAGAAGAAGAAAAAATATTGAGATCTGATCTGGAAAAGGAAAGAAGTTTTGAAGAAAAATTTAAGATAAGCTTGGCAATGCTTGATGAATTGATTACCTCTCAAAGACCGAAAATGGATAAGAGTGGTTTAGGGTTTAAGGAAGGTCAGAATTCTAAGTGAAGCAATCCATTGGTAAGAATATGTGGTACAAAAATAGAAAAATCAAGGAGTTAAGAAGCAATTATGGAAAGATTCATTTCAAACAACATGATGCTAAAATGTATTTATCTTCAATGGTGTTTGTTATTCCTGCAAGAAATTTGGTCATAAGGAAAAGGACTGCAAAAGTAAAATAAAAGATTCTTTATCATTCTCCGGTAAATGTTATAAGAGCAAGAATAATGCATATAAAATTAGTCTATTGGATAAAAGGAAGAATGGAAAGAAAATTTTAGTTTGTTGTAAGTGCAAAAATCTAGAACATCCTAGTATTAATAGCAGAAGAATGATAAAAAAAATCTAACCAGTGAATAAGAAAGATCAAATCATTGATCCGGAAGAAGCAAGAAAGGAAATGAAAAGGATTTGGAGAAAGGAATCATAAGTCTTATCTGTATAGACCTTCGGTGCATATACTCCCATCAATTTATAAATAAAATTAGTGGCTAAGGGGATCAATCATTAGAAAACCTAATAAACCCCCTCATTGGTACTTGTGTCATATCATGACAAAAGTATACATAATGTGGTAACAAGATTAAGGTATTTTCTCAGTCACAATGTGTGAAGGATGAAGTCTGCAGAATTTGAAAGAATGGAGGCATACACAATTATCAAGGAAATCTACCTACAAGTTGAAGCATTTATTGCAAAATCATTTGTAATGAAAGGAATACATTCAAATAATTTTAAAGGCTTATGTATTTTTGGAGAAGCATGAAAAGGAATTTTAGAAGGAAATTTAGAGCTTCAAGGTTTGAAGAAGATATTAGATGGGTTCGAAGTGAGCTCCAGAAGTAGGATATCTATAAATTTCTTGTTGGCATTTTTAGAGGTATTCCTATTTGCACAATCTTTCACTTTTACTGCTATGGATAATTCAAAGGTTATGAATTGTGTGGATAAAGTTAGGTTGAAGAGATATTTGAGGAATGTGTTAGAAGAGTCCGTTGGTGCATTCTTTTGCATCCCTCTAAGGTTTTTTCCTCCAAAATATATCTATGCATTTGTTTACAGTAAGATGGAAGAGATGTTGTCAGTTTAGTTGAACATGCTTTGGGAAAGTGAATTGAAAGAGATCCATGATACCTATAGAGTATTAGTTGAGAAAAAGTTGGATTTTTGGAGGAAAGTTCCCTTTTTTGGATTTGAGAAGAACTATATTCGAATGGTGTTGAGTAGAATTCATGATGAATCATTGTGGATAGATGGGGCACATTTTATTGCTAGAGAACCTATTAGAGATGTAATTGGTTTGTGTTCCTCAAGACTAGTTCCCAAACTAAAGGCTATGGATGAGAAAGAAATAATTGAGATTACCATTGTGAATTCTAAAGGGAAAGAGATTGATTTGAGATCAATTGTTGATTCAATAATAAGGTATGCTTCTATGGTCATTAGTCACAAAGTTTGCATCCCTAACAATGACTTACAATTTATACTGTTGTTATGCATATTGTTGTTGATATAGTTAAATTAGGTATGGAATATGAATTGTGTGAATTACTTTGTATACATCTTTTGAATAATTTAAAGGAGAGCAAGAAGAATAAGAAGAATTCATTATGGTATGGCAACTTGGTTTTCTATTTCTCTTATAATTTTTGAGAGAATTATCGGTCATAGGCAGGATATAATGGTCAAATTTAGAGACTATTGCCTATCAAATCAAAAACTTCATGATAAATCTTGGTAGTTCAGATGCACAAGAGACTGCCCTTGCTACATTCTTTGGAACATTTTAGATGAGGATGAAAAAAGGTTTAGGAATCCAATAAGTGTTGTGGAAAGGTAATTTAGAAGCATAAATTTTCTTGTGTACAAATTTTTGTCACATGGAAGAAATTGAATCAAGGTTAGTTTGGATATCTAAGATGGATTATAAAGTGTAAGAGGTTGAAGTTGATAATTATGCTAAAATTCTTTTGGAAATCCCTAAGAATCTCAATGTAGAAGGTACCTTTGATAGTGTGATCAAAATAGGGAAGAAAAGGAAGAATGTTGTTAAGCAAGAAATTGCAGAGGGAAGTGAGATTAAACATGAGCATGAAAGAATAAATATTTAGAGAGTTTTGGAAGAATTGCAGAAGGTTATTCCCAATGCTAATTTCGATTCATCTATTTCTGTTGTGGAGAATCTTTGTGGCATGGTTAATTCTTTGAAGTGTCTACTGGAATTAGGTTTGATGAAGGAAATTTGGAAGACATCAAAGGAAAATGTGTGAATTCACATATTCGAGTGATGAATGAATCAAAGAGTGTACAAGTTTGTGAAGAAGAGGCACATGAACTACTTTCTTTTTTCCTAGATTGGTCTTGCAATATACTTGACATGAGAAATGAGATAAGGATGAGTGAGTCCCGGTTGAGCACTCAAGAAGATACATACAGGTTACCAGAAGATGAAGATAATTAGAGGTGATCCTACATTGTGCAACTTTAGGACAAATTATTTTGTCTACAAGATCAAAGGACAAATGTTATCAATAAATTTTTGGCACTCAGATACATGATTAAACTTAGACATACTTCTATTTCTAGTGCTCTTGGTTGTATTGGTTAATTATCAAAGATTGATCTTAGTACCAATACTTTAATAAATGACATAGAGTCCTTAACTAAACTTGAGCTATTTTACAAGACTCTTGTAAGTGCAAAAGGTTCATGGGAAGAAGGTAAAGTGTCATGGAAGGCTATCCTAAAAATTTTCAGAGGTTTTTCTTTGGGTTAATTAAAGGTTGTGTTCATATCTTTTTGGTTAGACTATGATGCATGTTTACATATATACCAGACCCATTCATTCATTATTAATGTCAAAGGGAGAGAGATAAAGAGATGGGTATAGAGAGACAGAGGAAATTTTTTTTTTGTGAAGAACAATTTTGATAGGGGGAGTATTTAGAGTATTTAGCTACGGTATACTAGAAAATGTTTTCATCATGCATGTTGCCATCAATGCCAAAGGGGTAGATTATTGGAATCCTTGCAATATGAGCATGAAGTATGGATGGTTGTGTTGGTTGTTCCTATGTTGTCTTTGATGTCAACATGGGGATAACTATATGTGAAGTCTTCTTGGTTTACTGAAAGTTGTTCTCTACCAGTAATACCCTTTTGTCATGGATTAGTGTGTTGGTATTTGAGTTTGAAATTCATTGCAAGATCTGATATGACTCTAATCTCTTAACCATATTTTCTTGACTCATTCAAATAGCTATATCTTGGATCTTGAGACATCTTTTGTTGTGACCAGAAATTTATCTCTGACAGAGTCTAACTCTATATCCTACTATTGTTCTATGTGTGGCATGCTGTGTAGGAGACTCCTCATTCTACTAAGGTGAACATTGTTATGTTGCAGTTTTGTTGATAGTCTCTATGTTGGTAGTATGATTGGAAATTAATGTGTTCTCAGATCTGAAAGGTGTTTTTTTTTAGGATTATTTTTTTGTTTGGAGAGTTGTGTTCTAGTCTTGGTTGAATCAGTGTATGCAATATATTATGAATACTAGTTATATTTTATGGATGATAGAAAACTTGGTATAATGCACTACATGGATAAATTTTTTAAATCTTATATGGTGCTGACGAAGAAGGTTTTGATTTTTTTTATGTTCATCTAATTAGGTCAACCTAATTGATGATCAAGATATAGTTGTATATATATAAGATATTTTGAGGAATTAGAATGTGGGGAGGGAAATGAAGAAAGGAGAAGTGGGAGTGAATGTGAAATGTGAAGAGGAGAAGATATGAGCCTAAATTATTTATCAGTTGTGATTAGTGTCATTTTTTTGAGCAACTATTGTGTGAGGGAGTAGTTCTTAAATTCTAAGTTTTAATGAAATTGAACCCTGCACATTGAAGGTGTTTCCTATCAGTTCAATTTTTTGGAAGTGAGCCACTATCATTGTATCTTAGTGATTAGCCATATTTTGTGCTCAAGAAATGAGCCTTTTAAGGATAGTGAGTCCTGTAATATTTTGTATCTGAATATAATATATTGTGAGTTAACCTTCACCGTGGTTTTTCCCATTTTGGGTTTTCCATGTAAAAATTATGTTGTTCATGTGTATGGTTTCATTGAATTGATTCTATGTCTCTCTTGTTGATTCATTCAAAATTGTGATAATGTTTAAGTGTATTTTATTATGGTATTATGGAATATTGATTAACCCCCCTCTTAGTATTTCGAATGTTCAACAAAAGCTGTAGTTTTTTTCCAAACTACCAAAATGTCACTTCCCAAATCTCAATCCCCTTTTCCACCTCACATTTAGCCGTACATGATAAAATTCTTGCCCAATTACTTGGCTCAATAAATAATAGGGTTGATGGTGAGATCATAATGCAAGGGCATAAAGCTAATAAGGTTTTTGTAGACCACTACTATGGGGTTAAGGATGCAAAAATGAAAATTTCAAATTGGGAAATTTTAAAATACTAGTATGGGAAGAGGAATGCCCCATTCCCAAGATGTAATGTATACAATTTTCATTTGGGGAAAATAATTTTCCAAAATGTATACGTAGATGTTGACATGGTCAAAGAAATTGTAGCTAACTATGATGAGAATACTAGGTTTGTGAGGACACACTTGGGTGTTGAGATAGACAAATTGGATAAACAATCAATCATTGGAATCTACAAATTAAACCCTAATGAAAATAAGCCCATCAAACTTGAGGGGTTAAAAAAGGAATATAAGAAAAATAAAAGCACCTATAGGGTAATGTTGCTACCAAGGTTTTGGGTAAAGGATAAAAATAGGAGGATGGTTAGAATTTTCCCTGTAGAGCAAGAACCTTTTTCGAGTTAATGGTTTTGAAAGATATTTCTTCAAGACCTATTACACACTCTACCAAGCTAAAAGGCTTGTTCCTTTGCAAAATATGCTTGTGGTTTTCATGTTCATGGCAACCAACATACAAAACCTAATGGTAAATGAAGACAAATATTTCACCTCATACCTATTATATTCCATTCACAAGGGATTGGTGGCTACTAATAATGGAGAAAAGGGAGTTATGTTATGGTGGTACTCACTTATGTGCCATATTTTTTTGTCTTTGGGATATAAGGATTTGGTTCAAGGATTGCAAATGAAAATGAAAGATGATAAGGGTAATGACGTCCCTATCCAAATGTGGACACATTTGTTGGATAAGCACTACTCCCAATCAAGTTTTGTAACTTTAACAAATTTATTAGATACAAAGGTAAGGTGCTATCTAAAAGGGGAATTTTTATGAATTCCTAGGGAGCTACATGATTTTCTAAGGCCACTAGAGAGGAGGCCTAAGCTAGGAATCAAACATAACTAGGGTGATGTTATTCTACATTCTGATCACTCCACTCTAATGGAATATGGGACCAATGTGGTGCAACATATTTTACCAATAGTTATACCTTTGAGAGTTGGTTTTCTTGAAGTGATATGGTCATTGGGATGGGTTGAGGAACTTCATTTAGCAAATAAAAATAATGGTTCCTTCTTCCCTTTAGTCACAATATTTTTATATTTTTCTATGGGAAAGGAGGGATAGAAAAAAATCATGACTTACTAAATCCTCTTAAAATGAAGCCTTGTAGAGCTAGAATATTTGATTATGAAGGATTCATAGGTGATTTGAGAATAAGGATTAATAGATCAATTTTTTTGCATGGTCTTGATTATGTATAGGATGTGATGAAGAATATATTTGATTTGAAAGAAATTGAAGCAAGGAAAGAAAAATGGATTACCCTTGAGAAATTTGAGAAGGCTAAGTAGCCAAGGGATACCAAGTTCAAGGGAGTTAATGTAGATATTGATTATCTCATTTGAGAATTGAATCCATCTTGTAAAATTTTGATAGAATTATGGGTGGGGAAAAATATCCCAAGAGAAGGAAAAGGATACATTCAAAGCTCCTATGCTTGAGGAAAGGCCAACTTATCATCCCCCTATAAGAATACATGCCTTCACAAAAAGAAATAACATGATTATGATGAAGGAACAAACAAAGTCTACTCCAACACATTAAGAAGAATCAAGAGAATTAACTCCTATGCCTAATGAACCCTTATCTCCATGAAAAAATATTATTGATTTGGATTCACCACCAAGGGAATGCTCACCCGAGAGAAGGGTTCAAAGAGCTAGACTTGTTGATTACCCACTAGATTCTGAGGATGAAGAAGTAGCGGTAACCTTAGATGGTATCATGCAACACATGCCATCTCCTTAGAGGGATGACAATCTACCAATTCTAGAGAATAGGACCACCAAAGTAGTATTAATAGGATTTGATAATATTGGTGATATCAGAGATGAAGCATGGAAGAATTCTATGGACTATGATGCTTTTGATAAGAGCAATGTATTCAAGGAGTTTGTTTGTAGAAGCCAAAGGGATGATTATGAGAGGAGATTAAAAAAAGAAATAGATAAATTCCCTAATCAATCTTGGGATGAAATATTAGAAAGATTGATAGTATAAATGAAAGTTGAGCAAAACTAAATGACATCGAATGAGGGGAAGGAAACTTGTAAGGGAGAGTGGCATTTTCCTACTGCCTGAGTGGGATATAGCATCAAATATAGCCCTTGAATCTGTGAGAAAGTATAATGCTCAAGTGTTTACTATGTAGTGTGAGGCATTTTCTACATTATCTAGGCCAGTATTTAGTCCAAAATGAGATACTTTGGCTATTTGGGCACTTGCACTAGATACTAATAATCCAATAGTTGCATAGCCCACTGGTGATTTAAGGGGGGGCTAATAATAAAAATAGTTTTAGATACCACTATAGTTGAAGCATCCACATTAGCTATAAGTGTTGCTAAATTTAGAAAGGAAACAACTAAGTCTCTATAGGAGAAATATGATCAATAGACAAAGAAGTACAATGATTTTCTCATTGAGTATAACAATGATAAAAAAATGGGATTGTAGAATTAGAAATATTAGTGGAGATTTTGTGGAATTAGCAATCTTAGGTGAGTCAATAAGTACAACCAGTTGATCTATCCCCTTATTCATCACATCCTCCCCCGCCTTAATCTATGTAAATGGTTGTTTATAATGACATGCCATTAGCACCAAGAACTTTTCTTGCCCCACCATCTAGAGCAAGAGTTATTAGTGTTGGGAAAATGTGTCTCAACCTTGCAATTATATATGATTTATTGTTGGTAGGATATATATATTTATATATATATGTGTTTCCTAGTTACAACAATAGGTGTATACAATGGTAACAAAAAAAAAAAAGTGAGTGTGTTAACTTTTATAGGAAACTTCTAGAATTGCCAGCATACATTAAATAAAGGATATATTGAAAATCTAGACTATTTGTTATTAGGTTTTAGATCTAATGGTAGATATTTTGTTGGCCTATCTTTCCGTAGAATACAACTATTTTATGAGGGTGTTGTATTACAACTACGATAGAGAGAAGATAGTGATGTATTATGAGAGTCTAATAGTGGTCATGTTTTTCTTGATCTTAGAGTGGTGATACTACTATGAGAAGCTTTCTCTACAAGTATATTGTAATCTTTGTGATTTACTAAATAATATATTGGGTAGCTTTTGGAGTGTGGGGTTTTTCTCCCGAAAGGGTTTTCCCTACATAAATCACTATGTCATTGTATGCATGTTATTTATGTTTATTCTATTTAAGTTTTTGTAACTATTAAATATTTGCAAAGTTTTGAATTATCCTCCTCTCAAGATTAGTGTAGGAAGTTCCACTACATTAGCTTCCTTACAAGTGGTATCAAAACTTGATCATCTTTGGTTTCTTGAACCAATCCAAATTTGAATGGGACCTTGTGTAGAAGACACTTTGTGATCTTTTTGTAGGAATTTTTAGATAAAAATTTCATCAAGGAGAATAGAGGTGGAGAAAATTTCTAGAAATAATTTTGAGATATGGAAGCTAAAGATGGAGGATCTGTTGAATATAGATCAAGATCTACAGGATGTTGTTGATGACAATGTTTCAAGGTCCGTAGATCCTACTAAAGCTACCCAATACGATGTTATGGACAATAAATCCTAGGGTCTAATTAGATTGTGCTTGGAAGAATTTGTTTTAATTAATGTTCATGAAGAGACCTCTGCACACAAACTATGAAAGAAGCTTGGTGAGATGTATCAAGCGAAATATTTAGTGAACAATATTTTCTTGAGGAAGAATTTGTATTCCTTGATAATGGAAGAGGTTGGATTAATTATAGACCACTTGAAAGCATTCAATATGCTACTGGATTAGTTGACATCAATTGGTGTTAAAATGGATGAGGAAGAGAAATTCCAGATCTTTCTTTGTTCTTTGCCTAATTCATGGGATTCTCTTGTTATGGCTATTGGGAGTGTTTTTGGTATTTTGAAGATTGAAGATGTGGTGGGTTATTTTCTTTCTGATGAGATGAGGAGGAAGGTATCTATCACTTCCAAGGAGACCCTGAATGTTCATGGAAGACCTAAGGAAAAATGAAAGAAGAATAAGAAGCATGAAAAATCCAAGTCAAAAGGGAGATCTAAATCTCTTGGAAATTCCAACTTAGTTATTTTTTGGAACTACGGTAATCCTAGACATGTTCATAAGGAATGTAAAGAAGAAAATAAGAAAAAAAGAAGAAATTTGATTCTAATTCTGAGTTCAAGAAGGAATATGATGAAACATTCATTGCAACTTTGTCAACTTGTGCAGGTAATGATGCATGGTTAATTAGCTCATGTGCATCTTTCCATATGACCTTTAATAGAGATTGGTTTTCTGAATATGAAGAATTTGATGGAGGTAAGGTGTACTTGGGTGATGATTCTCATTTAGACATTGTTGGCCATGGTAAAGTTAAAACTAGGTTTCCTGATGGTAGAATAAAAAGGATTAATGATGTGTTGCATATCCTTGGATTAGCATGAAATTTATTATTTGTGAGAAAACTCATTTATGCTTGTGTGTAGGTAGTATTTTCTGATGCAGGATGAAAGATGGTCAGAGGTGTTGTGGTGATTGCTAGAGGTGTCACATATGGCACATTGTATAATCTTGATGCATGAACTGTTGAGTGTAATAGTACCTTTGTGAAAACAAGTATGTGGAAGAAGTTAGGGTTTCACTTTCAGCTGATGGTCATGGCTTTTGGGTTCCCAGGGTGCTCTTTCTTCTGAAAAAAAGTTACCTACAAAGAAAACTATGTTATGGCATCAAATACTTAGTCACATTGGAGAAAAGGGTCTAAGGACCTTGAAAAATAAAACAATTGTTGAATGCTTTTTTATTGTAATCTTGAATTTGATTTCTAGGAGAATTGCATTTATGGAAAAAAAACTGCATTCAATTTTACTCAAGTTCTCATAAATCTTGTGTTGTATTGGATCTTATTCATTCTGATATGTTTGGTCTTGTAGATGTCCCTTTGATTGGTAAATCCACATATTATACTTCATTTATTGATGATTATAGTAGGACATGGGTGCATTTTCCAAAGAGTAAATCTAAAGTTTTTAGTCAATTTAAAGAATTTAAAGTGATGGTTGAGTTGCAAACTAGAAAGAAAATAAAATGTTTGAGGATTGATAATGGCAGTGAATTTTTCTCTAATGATTTTGATAAATTTTGTAAAGATTGTGGTATTCATAGATAGAAGAAAAATTTGTATTCTCCACAACATAATAGAGTTGTAGAAAGAATGAATAGGACACTGATGGAGAAGGCTAGGAGTATGTTGAGTGGTGTTGGCCTAGAACATAGGTTTTTGGCTGAAGAAGTTGCCACTACTTGTTACCTAATTAATAGGTCTCCTACATCAGCTCTTGTTGATAAGACACCTATAGAGGCATGGTTGGGTCACAATCCTTCCATAAGAAATCTTAGATTTTTTGGTTGTGAGGAATATGCACATGTTCTAAAGGAGAAGTAAACAAAGTTCGAGAAAAAGGCTGTGAAATGTATCTTCATTAGACATAGTTATGGTGTGAAAGGATATGAGATTTGGGATCCTATAGCACAAAAGGTAATACATAATAGAAGTATAATTTTTAGAGAAACTAATCCTTCTATTACATCATAGCCAGAACAAAGTAAATAGGAAGATGTGATTCAATTTCCTCCTACCCTGAGAAAGTTGAATCAAAGCCCAAGGATAGAAAAGAAGTTGGGGAGAGATCATCTAGCTCTAGATCGTTAGAAGAGGAGGAAGAACCTCCAACTAAACTTGTTTGTAGATCTAAAATACATAGAAAACCACTTGAAAGGTATTCACCTGATGATGTGAGATGTATTTTTTCTTTGAATACTAACATGGATGAACCCAGATCTGTAGAAGAGGCACTAGCTATGAATGATGCAAAATATTGGAAGATTGCTTTGGATAAAGAAATAACATCTTTGAAAAAGAATGATACATGGGATCTTGTACCATTAATTGAAGGATGGAAACCTATTGGTTGTAAATGGGTATTCAAGAAAAATATTGGTTTAGATGGAAGTATTGAGAAATACAAAGCAAGGTTGGTTGCAAAGGGTTACTCTCAAGATGAGGGTTTTTATTATGGTGAGATATTTTCTCTTGTTGTAAAAATGACAATCATTAGATTTTTTCTTTCTATTGTTGCTACTTTTTATTTAGAGGTTGAGCAAATGGATGTGAAAACTGCTTTTCTTCATGGTGATTTGGAGGAGGATATTTATATGACACAACTAGAGGACTATGTGATGAACAGTAAAAGTAAATTGATTTGAAAATTGAAGAAATATTTGTATGGCTTAAAATAGAGTCCTAGGATGTGGTACCAAAATTTTGATACATATGTGTTGAGTTTGGGATTTGAGCATTCTAAATGAGATCATTGTGTTTATTATAAAACTATTGGTGATCGTTTCTTGTTTATTGCATTATATGTTGATGATATGTTATTTATTGGTAGAGGGAAAGGTACGATTTCATAACTAAAATCTCAACTTGTTGTTAAATTTGAAATGAAAGATCTTGGTTTAGCTAAAAACATTCTTGGGATGGAAATTCAAAAAGATAGATTGAATAGAAAGCTATGGCTTGGCCAAGGTAAGTATGTGAATTCAATTTTACAAAGATTTGATATGTAAGATTGTAGACCATTGTGTGTTCCTGTTTCAATTGGAACAAATCTATCTATTTAAATTTTTCCAACACCTCCATTAGAGATTGAAGACATGAGCAAAGTTCCTTACCAAATTGCAGGTGGAAGTTTGATGTATGCTATGGTCTGTACAAGACCAGACATTGCCCAAGCAAGAAGAGTTCTTTCGAAATATATGTCTAATCCTAGTGGAACTCGTTGGGATGTAATTAAAAGAGTCTTCAGATATTTACATAGTACCTCATATTACTCCTTATGTTATCATAGTAATATGATTGAAGATGAGATTTCCCTTGATATTCATGGTTATGTGGATTTAGACTAGGCAGGTGATGTTGATAGTAGAAAATCCACTAGTGCTTATGTGTTTACTTTATTTAGTGGTCCAATTAGTTGGATGAGCAAGCAATAGGATGTGGTTGTTTTTTCTAGTACTGAAGCAGAGTATATGGTAGCTACTCATGCTTGTAAAGAAGCCAGTTGACTTAAGATACTATTTTTGGATATTGGTATAAAATAAGGTGCAACGATAATTTATTGTGACAATAAAAGTGCAACATGTCTAGCCAAGAACTTGACATTTCATGCTAGGACCAAGTAGATTGATGTACAATATCATTTTTTTAAATATATGGTTGAAGATAATAGGGTGAAGCTAATTAAGCTAGAGACTTTGATGAATGTTGATTATTTAACTAAGCCTTTGAGCACAAAAAATTTTAGATGGTGTTCAAAGATGATGTTTACACTCTCACATTACTCTTGCAAGGTGTTCGACAAGTGAGAGATGTGTTGGGAAAATGTGTCTCAACCTTGCAATTATATATGATTTATTGTTGGTAGGATGTATATATATTTATATATATGTTTCCTAGTTACACTGATAGGTGTATACAATGGAAACATGGAGTGCAATGTGAGCATGTTAAATTTTTAGGAAACTTCTAGAATGGCCAACATACATTAAATAAGGGATATATTGTAAAGTTGGACTATTCTTTATTAGGTTTTAGATCTAATGGAAGATATTTTATTGGCCTGTCTTGCCCTAGAATGTAACTCTATTTTATGAGGGCATTGTATTATGACTATAGTAGAGAGAAGACACTAATGTATTCTGAGAGTCTGATAGTGGTCTTGTTGTCTCTTGATCTCTGAGTGGTGATACTCCTATGAGAAGCTTGCTTTGAAATTATATTGTAATATTTGTGATTTACTGAATATTATATTGGGTGGCTTTTGGAGTGTGAGTTTTTTCTCTCGAAAGCGTTTTCCCCACATAAATCACTGTCATGGTATGCATGATATTTATGTTTATTCTATTTAAGATTCTCTAAGTATTAAAGATTTGTAAATTTTTGCATTATTCTCCTCTCAAGATTAGTGTAGGAATTTGTTCCACTACCTTAGGTTCCTTACAATTAGAAAGTATTTGATCAAGGAGTTGAAGGCATATGAAGGGATATTGGATCTCTATGGGGAGGATAAGCATAAAAAAAGTGCTTATAATGACTAATGTGTTGGAGCATATGATGTGTAAAGTAATGAATAGAGTCAATAGTGTACAAAAAAACTACACCTTGATGATGACAATGAATGGTATGTTTGAGATGGATAGGATAGAGTTAGTCCAATTGATGTATTATAGGTGTGAAGGTTGAGCTTTCTAGCTAGCATGATTAATGGATCAACTTACGATCTAAATAAGTTAGGGAAAATTATCCCCATACCAAATGGTGAAAGTTATAACTAATTTCCAATGAATGATGGACCCCATGGAGAAAAGAATAAAGGAATTTATCTAGTCCTTTTCCTTGACATTTTAGATAGTATTGGAGGATTTAAATCATATGAGTGGTGGTCCTAGATGGGAATTTTAGTTGTAACTCAATATATTATGATTTTTGAAGGAGATTTAGTTGATATTGATTTGATGAAGAGTAGTATGGACAAGTTATACTATACATGTAGATTTTACAAGACTTTGATAAGGAAGAAAACTAGGTGATTAAAATATATGGCACATAGGAAAAAAATGGATGAATTTGTAACATTCAAATGACCATAAGAAGAAGAATATGATGCATGGGACAAAAGATATAATCAACTTCTTGAGTTGTAGTGTTTTCAGATGATGTGGAGTTAATTTTTGTCCTATAGGTACGTTAAATTCTTCCAACAGACACATCAACTTCAACAAAAGGGAATTTTTTCTTCTTCTACCCAATCATTTTCCTGGGCATTTATCAACAAGGAATAAAGAATGAAGTGGAAAAGATCATAACCATTGACATCAAGCACTTTTGGAAAGGACAAAGATTATAACATGTAAAAGATAACTATATTTGTCTTAGGAATATCCATGCATGAGGAGTTGTGCTCATATTTTGAAATGAAATAGAATGCCAAATGAAAATATGACATGTGTGCTTGGCCCAAATATTTTTTCTCCATTGAGTTCAAGGTCATTTACATTTGTGATACAAAAAATAAAGAATAAAGCTTAAGTTTTTTGTTAAGTTTTTAAGTCTAATTTCTTCTAATTTGTATCATTTATATAGAAGCACTAGCATTTTTTAAATTCAATGGCATAATTTTGAAGCCAATTGTCTCATATTGTATTCTTTACACAAATTATGAATGAAGTTGATCAAAGATCATTCAATTTATCTCCATTGTCTTTCCTTTAGATATATGTTTTTGTTAATGCTCTTATTCAAAGAATGAGTTAAATGCTTTAATGGAAATATAGGTTTGTGTGAGTGTATGTAGGAATTTGATAAGTAGAGTTGGTTAAGATTTTTGAGCATAATGATGTAATGCATTGTTGTGAAGGTCTATAATGCTTAGGTGAAATATTGTTGTGTAACTCCAATTGCATTAGTTCTTAATCCATGCCCTAGGTTAAGGCATAAATATTAAAGTTGTGTTGAATTTGTAGCTCCAAGGTCACTCAACTGAAAGAACATTTATAAAACTTCATTTTAGTTATGCTTATTTTGTAGAATTTTTGTGTAAAATTCCATGTTCTCTTGCTTTAAATTGTTGAAAGATTAAAGGATTTGGCAAGATCTTTCAATTTTTACATTTATCAAGCTAAGTAGGTGAGAACATATCAATTATTTAAAATGTATGGGATAATTTGGCATAATATATCTTAAAATAAATCCCCCTCCTAGGTTCTATAGAGCCCAAAGTGTAGAGGGAAAGTTCTTTTTTAGCTTTCACCTATTCATTGGAAAATCCCTCTAGATAACTAACCATTCGAAATGGAAAATACATAGGTTATTTGTGAGATCTGGTTGGGACTTAAAAAAAATTGAACATCTTCAAAGGAAATAAAAAAGATAAACATTTATGGGAGAAAATAATGGGAAATGAGTGGTCTAACTATTGAAGTTCACATGCCAACAATCTCCAACTTGAAGTACAACAACTCCTACAAATAAAAATTCTCAGAGATGTCCCCCCACTTTTCAATGATTATTGTCACATCTTGACAATTCCAAGAGAATCCCTAAAAAACTTGAGCTTCTCCCTTAAAACTACATTTATCAATGCATCAACTAGATTCACCTATGTATGTACCTTTTTGAATTTCATTTTTCCTTCTTAAAGGACACTCCAGATGAAATGATATATAAGATCAATATTCTTTGTTTGAATATGAAATGATGAATTCTTGACCAAATCAATAGCATGATTGATATCACAAAAGAGAGTAAAAACATCTTGTTGCATCCCAAATCACCCAATAACCACTATAACCATATGATTTCCTTAGCAACTTCAGTAAGAGAAATGTATTTGGATTTGGTGATTATTAGCACAACCACTTGTTCCAATCTAGAAATATAACTAATCACTACCCCAATAGAGGTAAAATCATAATCAATACTTGACTTCCATTTATCCAATTCATCAACCATATCAAAATCAACAAAACCTTATAGTTGTGCATGTTTCCCCCAAAGAAAAAAAATAGTCTAAAGTGCTCTTCAAATACCATAGGATCCACTTAATAGCTTGTTAATTAATTTTACCTAGATTACTCATAAATTTTCTTACTCTTCTCACTATATGAGCTATGTTGGGTCTAGTGCATACCATCAGATACATGAGGATCCAATACTAGATAAAAAAGTAAATCCTTTAATATACTCTTGTTCTTCTTGTCTGTTGGGACACATCTAAGAGGCTAAGTGGAAATGACCAACGAGTGGTGTTCTTATAGCCTTTGTACCCTTCGTGTTAAACCTATCTAATACTTTATTAATTTTTTTTTCTTGTTACAATATAATCTCTCTTTTCTATCTATCCCATATTAGGGTCATGTTATGAATCCCCTTTGCTTCTCCCAATTCCTTTATTACCCTTTATTACAAACTTGTGAGATAATTATTGTTTCAA
Organism: Sequoia sempervirens; assembly: GCA_007258455.2. Taxonomy (NCBI): domain Eukaryota; kingdom Viridiplantae; phylum Streptophyta; class Pinopsida; order Cupressales; family Cupressaceae; genus Sequoia; species Sequoia sempervirens. The sequence continues at coordinate 211,945,941 of VDFB02000003.1, read as the reverse complement.
ATTACTAACAACACTCATACTAGTATCAATCACTAGCATATTGTCAACATATGACAACAATAAAATAAACTCACCATTGTCCAATACTTTTTAGTATACAAACATTTTAGATTCACATTTGATGAAGTGTTGCTTAGCGATGAATGAATAAAACTTGAGATACCACTATTATAGAGCTTGTTTGATTCCATACAAGCTTCTTCTCAACCTACAAGATAAATTATCTTTCCCTTCTTTCTCAAAGCCTTCAATTTGCTACATGTATAATAACTCTTGTATGTCACAATGAAGAAACACAATCTTTACATAAAGTTTCACTAATTCAAGGTTATACATAGCTGACAAGCCCAAGACTGCTCGGATGGTATTAATCTTCACAACTGGTGAGATAATTTTATTGAAATCTATACCGTTATATTATTCATAGCCCTTCACCACCAATATAAGTTGATATTGTTTCTTACCTCCATTTTATTCCTTTAATCTATACAACCATCAAATTTTTAACACTCTTCGATTGGGAAAAAGATTGACCAAGTACCATGTGTGATTTTCCATTAACGAATCCATTTCCTCCATCATTTAATCCATCCATTGTCATGATTTATGTATTCCATGCATCTTTGAAGGTATCCAACTTTTCTTGATCAGACATTAACAAATGATTAATAAAATCATCAAACATGGCTAGAGGTTGATGGTCTTGAATCGTGGATTTTTTGCACTCAAGGGATCTCTAACACTTTTAAGGGTTTTCACCCAAAAAGGAGAGATAAAGAGGCCAAAATCCTACAATTTCATTCAAATATGAGAGGTGGAGTGATGTAATGCCTAAATGATCTTAAAAAAATGCACTTGATTGATTAAAACTATTCTAAATGAATGTAAAAATAAAATTTATGTAATGTTTGAAAACACATTATGATATGCCAACAACATGAAAATGAAAGAAATTATGCAAAATAGAAAGTATAGAGTTGAATATGAGTGCACCTAGACTAAAATTGAAGTATTTGGGATGTATGGAATGTTGGATCAAATTTCTGAAATTTCACTGTGGGACTCATTCGCCAAGGGTGGTGAATCAGTCCACCTACAGGTGAAAACTATCAGAAACAAGTTTTTGTCTGTCGGGATCTAGAATTTAAAAAAATCCTATTTTTTGATCTCAAGTGGGACTCATTCACCAAGGGTGGTGAATCAGTCCACTCCTAGATTTTAGGAAATACAATCAACAACTCTGCAACACAAGATTTGGCAAAGTCTGAATGTTGGGTTGCCAAAGTAAATTCTTCAGAAATATAGATAAAAATCACTGAAAAAGCATGAAAAGATGATGAAATGACTTGAAGAGCCTAGTTTATTTGATTCCACTTTACAACACCTTTCAAACCTGTTAAATCTACAAAACAACACATGCAAAAGGGGAAAAATGTTGGAGGGTTAGGAAATAGGGGTTTGCCTTGGTCAAGCCCCACTTTGGTACTCAAGCCCTATAAAAATAATTGAAATCCAAGGGAAAGGATAAATTAATAACATAAAAGTATTACAACTTACCACAAACCCTTGAAGATGCAAGTATGAATCAATGGCAATGGCTGCTCCAAGATGCTTCAATGATTGCTTAATGATCTATTGCAAAATGCTTGATGAAATGTTATAATGAGTGCTTGAACGCTTAAAGATTGATTATGTGAATGCTTAGAGATGTTCTTGGATACTTGGAAATGTTAAAATGAGGTGATATTAGCCTATGTCTACAATTCTTGTGTTGTAGTACCCGTTAATGAATCATCACAGGCTAACATTAAATGTAAATTTAAATAAATATAGAAATAAATTTAAATTATTTTGAATTTTGAGCCAAGGTGGACTCATTCGCCACCCATGGAGAATAGGTCCCACCTTGGAGGTGTGTTTAAGTGTTAGGAATTAAATGTTATTTAGTGTTATGTGTTGGGGTATTATTCAAAAATATACTTAAATAAAGCATATGAGTGTAAAAGTAGGTCCAATAAGACATTAGCAAAGTGTAAATAAGGGGGAAATTCCTAGAAAAGTGTGATTCTTGATTACAAGACTTAACAACACTTCAAAATAAGGCTTGTTTATGTGTCAAATGATGGTTTTTAGGTGATATATGTCAAATAGAGTCTAGAATAATGTAGAAATGTCTTACAACACTTCACAACACATTCACAAGACTTCAATATTTACATTTTAATACTAAAATAAGCATGTTCAAGCCATGTTGCAATATAAAATTAAGACATAACATGTAAAACATGATGAAACAAGACCTAAAAGGCCATGACAATGACAAGGGGGCATTTTTCTATGGCACATTTAGCCCCCACTTTAGTGAGAGGAAGAACCTACTTTGAACTCACACTAAAGTAGCCATGAACATTGAAAAGAAGGGTTCAAATGTGATTACGTTCGGAAGATGGAATAACAAAAACAAGAGGGATGATCAAGCCCCCAGGATGAAGATCCTGTGACAAACCAAACATAATAACAAGGGAACAAACAAGTGTTGAGAAATTCAAATGAATCTTCAATCATTGATCCAACATGCTTATGAATCAGATCTAGGAAAAAAGAGAAAATGTGTACTCACTCTGGGCCCACAGACTTTCAGATCATCCATAGGGTGAGAAGGGCCAAGAAAAAAAGAGATACATATGCTAGTTGGAATGCACTAAAAAAAAAAAGTGACTACAGGGAAAAGCCATGTTGCTAGTTGGGCTTCGCACTCAACCATGCCCAAGTTATACCTCCTGATAACTTTAAACAAGGCATGAAAAAATGGAAATTGAAATGCAAATTTTAGTTTAAAATTTCATGAGGCAAACAAAACTCTGTATGCTTAGTACTCATGAAAAAAATAGGATGGCACCATAGGCATGCAAGTTTTGTTATGCAAGGTGGCCAAAAAAATAAGATGACACCATAGACATGCAAGTTGTGTTATGCAAGGTGGCCGAATGAAAATGCAACATGTAAAATGCAAAAATTTAATGTGAAATATTGTTGAAAGGAGTCTTGTTTAGCTTATGTAAGGTCAATCACTTAAGGAACATTGTGTCTAATGTCTCCAAGAGAGGACCAATCAAAGAATATAGTCAATTCACAACTTAGGGGATGCAGTGTCTCGCATCAAACCACCAAGAGGAATGCAATATGCTAAGAAAGATCACAATTCTGAAGGAAACCACACTCAATGTCATCCACAAAATAATGAAAATGTCATATAAATGATAAGGCTATGCAAAGGAAAAAGAATGAAAATGAATTATGGTATTGTATGCCCTCAACTTTAATGGAATTGCTACACCTCGTTCATGAGAAATTAATTTAAAGTAGAAGAAGAAAGAGAATGTAAAATCCAAAACTAGACATGAGAGCCAGCTAGGAAATCCCTATGCCAAGTCATATGTTTAAAAGTTAGGTTGCATCATGTCAACGAAAAATGAAAAAGAAAACAAAAGAAAAATAAAGGGAGTTTCCCCCCCAGAAAAGGAGCACACCAAACACATAAGGGATCTATGTATTTGGGGTCAGTATGTTCGTTGCTAAAATGTTTTTATGATAGAGCATGTAATTGTCATCACTCCCCGAATATATAGAATGAGAAGAATGATAAGTGAAAACAAAAAGACAAGAAAATGAAAAAGAGCTTTTGGGTCAACATGAAAGAGACATTGTGGTATCGATGTCTTGCATCATCCCCAAAAGGAAAACACAAGAAAAGACAAAGAAAAAGAAAAGAGACCTTATGGGTCAACATGGAATAGACTAAGGTCATCTCTACACTTGGCATCATCCCCAAAGGAAAAACACAAAACAAAAAAAAAAAGTGATTTATGACATATAGAAGAATAGAGATACAAATAGAAGAATTGTACGAAGAGAGAGAATAATATTAAACACACTAGTATAGGGGAACATGATACACACATAAAAATAATATACAAGGGAATAGTGAATAAAGAAGCTAGTGAGGAAAAGTAAAATCAACCATCTAATAGGTCATCCACCTCCTAATCATGATCATAATACTACAAAGGCAATTGACTATCTAATGGAGGAATTGCAAGTGCCAAGCAAGGAGAATCATCAGGTTGCACACTTGGAATGAGAGATTTATCGTCTAAGCTCATAGAAGAGGATAATAAAGAATTCAAATTATTATGCACCTCTTTGTCAATGTTAACTATCTCTTCGTCACCATCCGCATCAAGATGAATGACTATAGGAGGATGAAGAGTGATCTCCAAAGAGGGATGGATCAACAATGGTGGTTGTAAAATAGGATTAGGTTGTTGGGATGGAGGTGATGGAATATCTTGTGGTATGGTGGGAGAATTATCAAGAATTATTTCCATCAAGGGAGGAGGCTGATTTTCTTTGTTGGTTTCAATTTTAAATTGTCAAGCAAGAAAATGATGACATCATCGATGCTCTCTAGTAGCTTGATTTTGTCAAATTCTATTTTGAATTTGTTGCAGTGTTAAAGTGGATTGATCAACTTGAGGCTCCTTCATTTTAGAAGGAGATGGATCAATCTCTTTCTCTTTAGCTTTGTAAACTTGTTTAATTCGGGGTGGAAAGGTTGGGCTATTCTCAAGCTCTCTTGGTTGTTTAGACAAAGAAGTTGAAGAATCGTGCTGCAACAGAGTGGGTAAGGAATGATTAGTGTTAGAGGGAGTGTCAAGCATGGTCTCATCTATAATAGGAGTGGAAAAAATGGTCAGGGAAACACCACAAAGAGAAAATTCAACAATCCTTTTGGGTATGTGCAAGATCATCATGGAAAAAGCAAGCCCTTGAGTGGCAATAAAATTTAGAAAAATCAGAGTTATGCAACTTGACGTAAAAATTGAATAAGTTATCTATATTATTTCAAAAATATGTAAGAATAGATTCTATAGAAAATTGAATGTAGTTTCTAAACTACTAGGTTTATTTTAAAGAAAAATCTATTTGTTGAAAATTTGAAATTTCAACGCAGTAGCACTTAAATTTCAGGGAAAAAATAAGAAGTAGGTGTCTGCATGACCACCCTAACCACAATAAAATGATAATATTTTTTTATAAGATTTTAGATATAAGTAGAGGATACATGTCCCGATGTGATGCATACTTTTTTAATATTTTTTTCCAAGTAAATAATTAATTATGAATTTTTTATTACAACTTTTAAAAAATATAAAAACTCGTATGTTTGACCACGTTAACTTGGTCAAAACTTCTTGAAAGTAGTTTTTTTTTTTAATCCTATAGTATGCAAAGCATAAAATGTGACACATTTTTTTGGATTCAAAAAATTGAAAGCTATAGATGTTTTTCAATCAACCCATCAATTAGGACTTAGTCGTAATTCAAATAGAAAATCAATAATAATTATTTATTAAATTCAAAGTAAACCATAATTTATATTGGTGGAAATATGAGAATCTCCTTAAAAAAACCATTTTCATTTCATCAATTTTGGGTTAAAAAAAAGTCGTCAGCCACATACCCTACATATACCCATCATATCGCCACTTTTTGGCCCATCATGATTCTGTACATGCCCTCTTGGTTTTAAAATTTTGTTATGCTATGAAAAAGCAGTCCTTTCTAGGTGTAGTAGGTTCAATCGGTTCGGGCCAAAAGGCTTCTAGGGAAAAGTTGAGTTTGGAAGATAAGGGATTAAAGTGGCTATGATGGACAGTAAATATTTCATTGCCATGTGGAAACTTCAAACACTCATGAATGACTAATGCGACCACTTTCATTGAGCAAAGCCAAGGGTAGCCTAGGAGCAAATGAAATTGGTCGGATTGCAAAATAATAGAAAATATCACATCTAGTGTTTTAGGTCCTATTTGTAAAGGTAGCATAATCGATCTGATCGTAGGGCAAGAAAAATTGTTATGAGGTTTTATCCATACAATTGCTTTATCATATTCATCTTAATATAAATCATGCAATACCAAGAACTCCTCTTTGATCACATTTTCACCACAAGCAAGATCTATTAATATCCTGTTAGTGGGCTTATCATAGATTCTTCCAACTATGTAGAGAGGACCACCAAGAAGTTTTGGTAAGATGTCTTTATCAGAAAAGGTGATATCAAGAGATTTATTAGTTTTTTCCTTACAATGGATAACGTCTATCATAACTATGAGATAAATCATAGGGCTACTGTTAACAACCATGGGATACATGTCATGTTTCTCATTATGTTTATCAATAGTCATTACATCATTTTTAGAAGGTTCACTAGCCTTGACAAATGAAGTTGTGTTTAGGCATAGGGTTGGTGAAAATTTGCAAATTTTGGTTAGGTGGCGCAACGGATTTGTTACTTCCATCCATAATGGTCAATTCTACTGAATAAATGAGGTCTTGAACTATATGTTTTAAATGCTTGTAATGTTCAATGTCATGTCCATTCTAGCGATAGAAGTGACAATAGGCATTAGGTCTGAAGGTAGGTGGTAATGGTTGGTTTGGATCAAGCAGGCGAATAGGTGGAAAAGTGAGCAAGCATTTATCAAGTAACTATTTCATGATATTATGGAGGGAATTAGGTAAAGGAGTGAATTTTATATTAGGGTCCCCATAACGATAAGGCACAACAAACTTAACTGTAGCCATGGAATTTTGAATTGGTTGGGTAGATTGTGGTTGTGAAGGTGGATTAAACTGTAAAAAGCCTCTATTCAGTCATCAAAAGTTTTGATTATTGTTTTAATTATTATTATTATTATTAGGTTTTTCAACTCAGCTAGAAGTGGATTGGGAATCACAACTTGAAACCAAGTTATGATATTCACACAAGGTCATGTATAAATGCATAAGCAAAGGGAATTTCATCATTGTTAATTTTTCCTCAAGGTTTCTATGCAAATTATTAGTGAACATCTTATGCATATCTGCATCAAGAATCTTGACATTGATTTGGGAATACACAGATTGATATCCTGAGATAAAATCAATAATTTTTTCATTTGTGTTTTGTCGTTATCGCATGAGGTTAGCCATAGTTTTCTTAGGTTGCATGTAAACTTGAAAGTTATTTATGAAGGAATCCACCAAATCATTAAAGAAGTGGATGGAATGGTTAGGAAAGTTTCAATACCATTGTAAGGTCCTAGGAAAAAGCTTGGCCAAGAGTCTCTCATCAAGGGAAAAGTCACTACATAAAGCTATGAAGGCATTAACATGGTTGATGAGATCTCCTTTACCTCCATATTTCTCAAACCGAGGCATTTTTGTCCCTTGTGACATCAAGGTATGCAAAATATCTATGGATAATGGACTACTACGAAGATGATATGTGATGGGAGGGGATTGACCTTTACTAATGGAATAAATTTGATGTTGCATGGATGAAACAGTGTTAAGGAGTTGTGTAATGACAGGATCGTGATATGTAGGTTGAGATGGAAGGGAAAATGGTGATAGAGTATAAGACATGGTAGGTGAAGTGAAAGGTATAGTAGGAGTTGTGATGGTGGTAGAAGGGATTTGTGATGCTACAAGTGAAGAAGGAATGCTAGGTGGAACTATGAAATAAGGAGTTACATAACTAACCTGTTTCATAGTAGTAGTGACTTGTGAAGGTGTATAGGTTGGAATGGATGTAATGGTTGAAGGGGGAGGAACTTGAGATCCTCCTTGACTAACAAGATTGATTGTAGATGGGATATTAGGAGGAGCATGTTTATTACAAATCTCAACAATCTTCTTAAGAAAAATCAAACCATCATCATGTTAAAGTAACTGATGAAGGTTTTCAATGGCAGGAATGGCAGTTTGGGAAAGATTCTCAAGTTTCAAGTCATGTTGTAAGTGTGCAAATTCTTCATGAATATTAATTCTATATTGAGAGTTATTTTCAGTCATTGGGTGGGAAGGGGAGGTAGCATTTTTAGTGCCTAATAAACCATTTTCCATAATAGGAGTAGGATTTTTAGAGATCCCAAGGTCTACAATGAAAGTGCTATCGTGGGATGCCATGAATTGAGAACTTCTTCTCACCAAAGTATTATCAATGGAATACCAAACACTCATACAAGTACTACAAAAGAGAAAGGTGACTAAAATGCAAGACAATCTAAAGTATGTAAATGATTAGTAACTGAATTACTACTAACTATAACAGAATGAAAACTACAGGAAATAGAATACAAGAAAAATGCTAGAAAATGCAAAAAATAAATGCTGAAAAACTACAAGACTGATTTGCCCTAGGTGGAAAATGAGTCCAAGTATGCAAGATCTTTATGATTTTTAGAGTTTTAAAATTTATTAAATGGAAAAAAAAATTCTATCAAAGGTACAAGATGCAAAATGGTTAATTTTTTAGTTAGATGAAAGGAAAGAATGAAATCTAAGCTAGCTTTCACTAATGCAAGAAAAAGAACACTTAGAATGCAAAATAAAAATAATGTCCTAATTGAATTGTAATACAAAATGAACTTTAAGATGCAATATACTAATGAAAACAAAAATTGAAGAGTGCTCAAAATTTTGGTTCACCAAAATGAATCGTGGATTTTTGGCACTCAAGGGATCTCTAACACTTTTAAGGTTTTTCGCCAAAAAAGGAGGGCCAAAAACCTACAAGTTAATTGAAATATGATATTTGGAGTGATTTAATACCTAAATTATCTTAACTAAATTCACTTGATTGATTTAAACTATTTTAAATGAATGTAAAACTAAAATTTATGCAATTTTTGAAAACACACTGTGATATGAAAACAACATGAAAATGAAAGAAATTATGCAAAATAGAAAGTAAAGAGTTGAATATGAGTGTACCTAGACTAAAAATGAAGTATTTTTTATGTATGTAATGTTGGATGAGATCTCTGAAAAATTCACTGTGGGACTCATTTGCCAAGGGTGGCGAATCAATCCACCTATAGGTGAAAACTGTCAAAAACAAGTTTCTATTTGTCGAGATCCAGAATTTAACAAAATATTGATTTTTATCTCAAGTGGGACTCATTCGCCAAGGGTGGAAAATTAGTCCACTCCTGGATTTTAGGAAATACAGTCAACAACTTTGCAACACCAAATTTGGCAAAGTCTGAATGTCGAGTTGCCAAAGTCAATTCTGCATAAATATAGACATAAATCACTCAAAAAGCATGAAAAGATGATGAAATTACTTGAAGAGACTAATTGACTTGATTCCACTTTTCAACACCTTTTAAACGTGTTAAATTTGCAAAACAACACATTCAAAAAGGGGGAAAATGTTGCAGGGTTAGCAAATAAGGGTTTTCCTTGGTCAAACCCCACTTTGGTACTCAAACCCTATAAAAATAATTGAAATGCAAGGGAAAGGATAAATGAATAACATAAGAGTATTACAACTTACCACAAACCATTGAAGATGTAATTTTGAATCAATTTCAATGGCTGCTCCAAGATGCTTCAATGATTGCTAAATGATGGATTGCAAAATTCTTGATGAAATGCTATGATGAGTGCTTGAATGCTTAAAGATTGATTATGTGAATGCTTAGAGATGTTCTTGGATACTTAGAAATTTTAAAATTGGGTGAGATTATCTTATTTATACAATTCTTGTGTCTTAGTACCCATTAATACATCATCACAGGCCGACATTAAGTGTAAATTTGAATAAATCCTGAAAGAAAATTAAATTATTTGGAATTTTGAGCCAAGGTGGACTCATTCACCACCCATGGTGAATGAGTCCCACCTTGGAGGTGTGTTTAAGTGGCAGGAATTAAATGCTATTTAGTGTTATGTGTCAGGGTATTATTAAAAAATATACTTAAATAAAGCATATGAGTGTATAAGGAGGTCCAATAAGACATTAGAAAGGTGTAAATATTGGGGAAATGCCTAGAAAAGTGTGATTCTTGATTACAAGACTTAACAAAACTTCAAAATAAGGCTTTTGATGTGTCAAATGATGATTTTTAGGTGAATTATGTCAAATATAGTGTATAATAATGTAGAAATGTCTTACAAAATTTCACAACACTTTCACAAGACTTTAATATTTACATTTTAATACTAAAATAAGCATGCTCAAGCCATGTTGAAATATAAAATTAAGACAAAACAAGTAAAACATGATGAAACAATACCTAAAAGGCCATGAAAATGGCATAGGTCTCTACTGGACCTCTAAAATTGAGGAGCTAACTTTGATGAAAATGATTATGAATTTATTTGTTCTTGTTACAAATTACTTCCCTGTATATTAACATTATGATTTCCAACATTACCAACATTATTCCTCTATAAAAATTGCAACTTAGTGAGCATGTTAGAGGGGCCCATATTTGAATTCATGTGCTCCCTTAATAGAAGCAATTGTGACATATTTATTGGAGGTTGTGCGTCAATCACAATTCATTGTAGATGTGTAGTGAAGGAATTGGTTTAAAAATATTGCATAGTAGCATCATCAACATCTGCAACCTTGATGTGGGGTACTAAAATTGGTGATGGGGTGACTGAATATTTTTGTTAGACTACAACTACTTCTCATTACATACATCACACAACAAACATGGTGTGCTATATGCATGATACCAAATGTCTTGATAATATTCATATGTGAATCTTTATACATTATTATAGTTTGGAGTTGTATGAGGCATACTTGGTGTGTTAGATGTCACATATAGATGTGAAAATTGTGAATATTTATGAAAAATATCACTTCCATTGGAAATACGATATAGTGGCACAAACTACTTCATTAGAATCCCTTGTTCTTGTTGGCCTCACATGAATTTTCATTAAATTTCACATTTCTACTATGGACCTACTATTTGGCAATCAGATCCCACAACCAATAGCCATAGTTTTCTTCTCCATGGCTAATGAAAATACATTTTTTTGATTTGTCATCCAGTTTTGTTCTCTTCTCCTTGGGAATGTGAGAAAAACCCTTGCAACCGAAGACTCATAAATGATTGTAGGAAATCATTCTTCTCAATCACTTCTTGGATGAAATGTGAAAATCCAACCAAGATGAAGGGCTTGGATTAATTAGGTACACTACATTATTAGTTACTTCTACCTAAGACTCCTTCCCAAATATTTATTAGAGAGTATACTCCAAGCTCTCTCCAATATTGTTTGATTCAACCTCTTAGCTACACCATTTTCTTATAGGGTGAAAGGAATAATTTTAATTTGTTGTATTCTATTATCTCCAAAAAAGTTTCCAAACACCAAAGAGAAAAATTGTCTACCATTATCCATTTTCAAGTGCTTTATTTTATTGTTTGTTTGATTTTCAATAATTTCTTTGAATTTTTTTAATTTTTTTAATATTTTTGATTTCCTATTTACCATATAAGCACATGCTTTTTAAGTGAAATTATCAAGAAAAGTAACAAAGTAATTTTCCCCTCCAATAGAGGTTACCTTCATAGGACCAAATATGTCTAAGTTCTTGAGCTCCAATGGCCTTGTCTTCTTATCATGTCAAGTTTTAGAAAAAATTATCCACCTCTTTTTTCCATAGATATAATGCTCCCACAACTCTAAATAAATAGATTTCAAACCTAAAAGTTGATCCCTTGTGAGCAATATTTCATGTCCCTTCTTTCTCATGTGTCCGAGCCTCTTATGCCTAAGTTTTATATTGTTATCCACAACTACCATTTCAGCTCCCACTTCAATCTGACTCTCTATCACATATAAAGTTCCTAATTTGTAGCCTCTTACAATCACCAAGGATCCTTTGGTCACCTTCCAAGTGTTTGAAGAAAAATGATGCTACATCCTTGAGCATCAAGTTGTCCTGCATAAATTAGATTCTTCTTGAGCTTAGGAAAATGTATCACATCATGCAACAACCAATTATTTCTATTTTTTAATCTCAACAATACATCACATTTACCAATAATATCACATGGTTCATTGTCACCAAGACATACCTTAACAAGTTTCCCTTCTTGATAATTTTGAAAAACTTCCCGACATGAAGTTGGATGGAAAGAAGCACCGAACTCTAACCCAAACCATAGGTTGTAGCATCACTTGCGAAAAAAAATAGTGCACTTGCATACTCTTCATATATAGTGTTAACTTCACTTATGATTGATTTTTCACCTTCTTATCTGACTAAAAATTTGTATTTGTGTGTCCCTCTTTGCCACAAAACTAACAACCTTCATTTCATCATCTAGACTTAGATCTCTTAGCAGATTTGATCTTCTCTGATTACTATTTATGCCTCTTTCTTGAGGTCTCCCTCTATTACCAAATACCAAAGCATCTCCCAAGGATTTTCCTTGATCTTTTTCTCCTCATTTACTAACTAAGGAGAGTCTCGATGATATCATAAAATTCCAATACACTTCCCTCCTTTCCAAACACCAAACTATTGATTAACATTATTACTCCTTCCCGACCATTGGGTAGAGAGAAAAATAATAGAATGGCCATGATTTCATTATGAAGATATATATTCACAGAAATCAATTGGTTGATTAATGTATTGAATTCATTTAGATGGTTTGGCATGTTGCCTCCTTCCTTCATCTTTAAATTGTATAATTTATTTATGATAAAATCCTTATTTCAAGAGGAAACCATCTCATACATATCAGAATTTTCCCACAATCCTTTTTATATTTTCTCAATTGCAACATTAAATAATACATTACTAGATAAAGAAAAGACAATGGCTGCTCTTGCTTTCTTATATATTTTCTCCCACTTCTCATCAACCATCATAGTTGGCTTCTTGTCTTTTACTTCTAGCATAATATAGAGGTTGTTGTGAATTAATAATGCCTCCATTTGCATCTTACACATCTCAAAGTTTTGTCTTGAGAATTTTTCAATTCTCAATTTATCTTCATCTTCCATCTTCCTAAAAATCCTTCACAATTTTTTGGCTCAACTTCTTAATAAGCTTTGATACAAATTGTTTAGTAAAAGTACAGATAAAAAACTATACAATAGATTTATTAGATACAAGATAAAACTATTAATGAACATACACAACACCAGATTTACGTGGTTCATCATAAAGGATACATCCACATAAAAGTAAAATAAAATTTATTTTTATTAACTCTCTTTTTGTATAGTACATCAACAACAACATATGCATAATAATTATAACATTATCCATATTGAATTTTGAAGTCTCTTAAGGAAACCAAAAAATATATATTTATGGAAGAAAATAATGGGAAATGAATGGTCTGACTATTGGACTTCACATTGCAACAAAATATGCCAGAACATCGAAAATGAAAAAATTCTTTTAATTTTTTTCTATATTTTTTCATGTAATTTGTTAGATATATATTCTTTTTGAAATGGGTCGCATGAAGCAAGAACATTAGATTTAAGGAAGTTTTCCTATTCATGTTCATGCAATAATTTCATTTTAGTTAAGGAATATGTTATAATTTTTAGTAGTGGTTTCCAATTTTAGTTTGTTGGTTTTCAATAAAGCATAGTTGCAATTTTATCAAAGTGTTGGTAATGGAAGTTTTATTGTTAATGAAATTTTGTAAAGGTTCACAAACTTTTGGTCTCTAGAAATATTTGTTTTACCATGCATGAACTTTATTCCCAATGGGCAAGGCACTTCTTCTGGGGATTTTATGCATTCAAGAATACTTCCCTTGCTAGTTTCCAAGGAGTTTTTTTTTTTTTCAATCTATTTTAAATTTTATAGCAATCTTTGCTTGTTAGATTATTCCAAAAAAATTATAAATAAAGTGGATTTTTATCTTTGGAAAAGATAAAGGAAATAATTAAAGGAAAATATTATCTTTGGAAAAAGATAAAGATTTGAAACAATAAAAAAAAACAAAACAAATAAATAAAAACAAAGCTGAAATTTTTCATGTGTAACATAGGTTGAAGATTTTTGTTTTTTATCTTGCTATCTTGAAGGCTAAATCATATATATTGAAATGAATTGTAATTGAAGAGCAACGACTATGTGAAATTTGTAATCAATTTCTTTGAGTAATAAGAATATCAATACTTTTCCCCATGGATGTTTCCTTGGCATATTGTCAAGATTTTACCACATAAATCTATGTCTTCTCTATTATTTTGTGATTCCATTTAATTTTCTTTTGTATTTCTTTGCATCTAACTTTCTCTACAATTATTATTAGTTTTTTTGGTTTTACGTTTCTATTTTCTCAATAGGTGGTAATAGAGGTATTATTTTGTAGCATCATATGGAAAAAGGTTGCAAATGCAAGGTTTGAGGTGGAGAAATTCAATGGGAAGAATAATTTTGAGCTATGGAAGCTCAAGATGCTTTATTTTCTAGTAGAAAAAGAATTGCACAAAGTGTTGGTAGGAAAGTCAAAAAAACCTAAAAATATGATTGATGAAGATTGGGAGGATCTTGATACAAGAGCTCTAAGCACAATTCAATTGTGTTTAGTAGATGATGTTCTTTTTATTATTATTAGAGAGGATACAGTAGTAAGCTTATGGAGTAAAATGAAGAGTCTTTATATGACAAAGTCCTTGACAAATCGGATCTACTTGAAAAGGTGGCTTTATAGTTTGCAAATGAAAGAAGGCATAAATTTTTTTGATCATATAAATATTTTTAATACTCTTATATTTTAATTAGCTAGTATGGGTGTAATGCCCCCCACGTGACGGTTGTTTTGGACTTGTGTGTGAGTTTCTATGTGTGCTTCATTAATTCCCGTGTTATTTGATTGAGTGGAAAATATAATATGCCAGTAATCATGTTTAAATAATAAATTTAAATCATAAGTGATTTGCAAAGTTATTTAAAATATGATTAGAAATTAAAGTAATAATCAATTAAATTAAATAATTTAGTTTTATAAAATAATAAGTAAAGAGTTATTAATAAATAAATAAACTAATTGTTTTATCAAAAATATTCTTTAATGATATTCGATAATAATCAATAATTTATTAGTTGTTCAAAGATAAATTAGATTCTAATAAAAAATAGAAAAGAATCATTCATTGCTAAATAAATAAATAAATATTATTATTAAAGCATTGTGATAAGATTTTGGGAAGAGTAAAAGGAAAGAGAAGCTGGAAAAGATGATATATGCTTTATCTTCCTCTGTCTCATCAACTTCCAGCAAAGTTTTCAATCTTTGAAACTCATAAATTAGAATTCAAGAGTCACTCTGGGGGGGAATTCTATTCTACCCGAGATTGGGAGTAAGGGCGAAGAACACAATTTTCAGACATCACAGTCTACAACAATTTGAGAAGTGACATTTCCAACCAATATGGAGAAAAATAATGTTTCTTCTGAGCAATTCTATTATCGGTACAATGTTTCTTACCCAAATCTGCTAATAAATAAGTAATGCATATAGTTATATGTAATTCCATGATTCATTTTGCTGGAATTTTTTTGCATATTTCAATAAACGCTTTTAGAGTTTAATCTGCAATCTTAGTCTTCTATGAAATTACATCTACTTGAGGCGTTATGTCAAATAGTTTGCATGCCTTGTCTACGCCTTCATAGATTGCACTCTTTCTTTTCCTGCGTTATGATTGCGTCCTCACATATGTGGTTTTATTATTTCAATGTTGAATGGACTTGATCTCCAGTTAGCATATATGACTTATGATTTGTTCAGTTTGATTATTTTATATCAAATTCCAATCGGTATTATGTTGGAGTTCACTGTTTTACTCCAGACTTGTTTTTGATTCATATACTGTGGTTGATGGATTGCTGCAATTACATTTAGTCTGAGGTTCGATGCATAATCATGGTTTGTTATCCACCTTACTCTCTTGCGTCTTATTCTTTTGCTGGTGGTGTCAATTTCTTTTAACCTAAATTAGTTCTTCACCTCTTAACTTTTCTTTTCACGATATCTCTGTCTTGCACTCCATATTATGGAATCCATTGAATGAACTTAGGCTTCCAGGAAACCATCTGCCAACCGAGACATTTTACCTCTCCTCTGGACTATTGATTGATCTGTATCTATCAAGGCGTCCATTGAATGAACCCATGCCATTCCGGACTGGAATGACCAAGCTCTGTGTGTATACTTCAGTCCTTTTGAGATAGAAATGCTTTAGCCCTATTGGCTAATAACCTCTTTGATTTCATTGTTAACCTATCGTAGCAACTCCTCACCGAAATATGCCAGTGTATAGATTTCTTAAATAACTCTTCATCTTTTAAAATCCTAAATGTTATCCTCAAGCAAGATCGGGTAGCTTCACATTTTTGCAACTGTGAATTCATCTCAAATCTTGGAGGGCTTGTCTTCAGGTTCGATTCCTTTGAGCGATTGTCTTTCTAAGTGGGGAAGAAATCTTCTGAGGAATTTAAATGAGTGTGATTATTTTAATTCTCTTTGGCCCGCGAATGTTTCCTAAGCCTTAAGCACTACCTCCATTCCCAAATGGGTTTAGAGAAATTGATGTTATTGGATACAATGTTTAGATGAGATCCTTCGCATGGTCTGGTAATCCAAATTTAAATAACCTCCCTAAAACCATTGGCGTCCCAACTCAGCTGCAACGTCTAAAATTCACTTTCTAATATACTGGGCAACCTGTCACAGTTTCAGCGTTTAGAGTTGAGGCGTGGTATAGAATTTAATAGCCTCCCTGAAACCAACTTCAAATTTAGTGTTTTATTAATGGTTTTGAGTCAAGCTTTACACCCGCTAGTTGCGTTTGCATACAAGCATCTTATTCCCTTTCAACAAATGAAATTTTGCGTTTATCTTTATAGTACTTCTTGGAGGTGTCTTTAGCATTAGGCACTGCTTTCTCTCTCTTTGTCAAGCAACAGAGCATGAAATCATGAAAATCTTGGAATTATAATCTCATAGAAACTTTTGCTTTTTCACCAAACAATCAGCATTAAGTAAGTCTTGAATCTAAAATACCCTTCTTCCTGCGGTCACTCAAGCCAATATAGAATCTTCTAACCTCATTCAAACTGAACCAACAACTTGGGTATGATTATAGCAATATGAGTCTTGAGTGATTTCAGTTCCAATATACTCGCTTTAATATTCTATCAAGTCCAAATTGCTGAGGTACTGGCGCATGTTGTCATTCCTCCTATCTACTGTCATAGTAGAGGAATCTTCAAGTTGATTTGGGGCTTTTTATAGGCTATACTCTTAAAAAAAAAAAAAATCATTTTCATTCATGTCCGCATGTGCATGAAGAACAAGCAAAGCTTACAATGTTAGGATGCATTCCTGAGTGTCGTTTTAAAGCAAAAATTTTGAGAGCTTTCGTTGCAAAGTCTATTTGTGCATATCGTGCAATCTAGCATCCTTCTCTAATTGTATACGATTGCTTGAAAGTTTCTTAAGCCTATCAACTTTAACCACTCGTGCATCCCCTTACTCCATCCTCTTTCCTCAAGTCTGGGTGTTAAGGAATTTGCGGCATGCTCATGCATCTAGATATTGATAAAATGTATATTATTAGTTATAAATTCTCTTTCAAGTATAAGTATATAAATATTTATATATAGATTGGGTATTAATTATGTGAGGGACACATAGATTCTTGTAGTGTCAATATTTAGTATTTATATGGGTAACTTTGGAGTAATAGATATCTTCCTCTTTTAATTAAAATAAATAAGTACTTATTCTTATAGAGATTTAGTCAAATGAGTGAATTGAAGTAAATTAAGTTTAAAAGAAAATATATTAATGATCTATATATATATATATAGTGTTTTAGTGAAGGAATACATTTTGCCTATGTGAACTTATTGTGTTTTAAGTTATGTTGAAGGAATGGTTAGAGTGAATGATTTTTTCTAAAAAGAAAATGTTTCGAAAAATAATTATGTAAAGTGTAGTTAAATTAGGGGCAACAATTAAATTTAAATAGAAGAGAAAGAATGATTAAATGGATTAGATGAATAATTGAGTTCTTGAATTATATCATCGTAAAGTTATTAACTTGTTTTATATAAAGGAATTAAGTAATCTTGACAAAAAGAGAATGATAGAAGTAGGAATGGAGATTGTTGTTATTTAAGAGTATAAGGTGTAAATTGGAATATATTTGTTTTAATTTTGTGTTTGGGAAGGGTATGCTTGTGATTCGTATCTTATGGCTTAATAACATCAGGTTATATCTTCTTTCCGCAATATTGTGATATCCTTAAATGTTGGAAATGATTGATCTTTAAAATAATGTTCTTTTTAGATTGTTTCAAATTACTTCTTATTGAATGAATGGATATATTGTATTTGAATGTGTGGTTTTATGGATTGTTTTGATAGATTCTTCGGATGTGACTTTTTCGTGAGTTGATTTTGAGTTGGAAATTTTCTCTCATTTAATTTATGTTGCTATATGTTTTCTCTTGTTCTTTACCCTAAGTGGTAAATCGGTTAATGTTATCTTTGTCTTGATTTATGATTTTGTTTGAGTTGTTAATGAGTCAAATTGAATAGTTCTTTGAGTTATGGGTATTCCGAGAGGAGAAATAGAGGTTTCCCTTGGATTTTTGATTTAGTTCCTACCGAAGTTGATGATGTTTGAATGAAGTTGTTGATCTTATTTTGATGTATTCTCTTATTATATTTGAATCGCAATTAGTGCTTGTGACCTTGCAATTATGGTTGTCAGTTCTTTGTTAGGGAACCCTAGTGTAAACTTTTTGAGAATCTTCCAGAGGCTTGAGTTGATTGATAATTGATGTTCTCTCTCTTTATGTTCCCTTGATGTGGCAAGTGTTTTGGTTTCATGATTTTGAAAAGGGTTGTACGAGAATTGTTGAGACTCTGGTTTTGTACTTGTTAGCAAGATGGGTAATGCCACGCACGCTTTTATGATTCTTTGTTCAAATTATGATGGTACAACCCTTGGTTTTTTATGTTGTTGGGTCTCTAGGGAGAGTGGCTCCTCGTGGGGGCTGGTGCCCCATTTAAGGGGAAGGGCTCAGGAGAACCCACGAGTAAGTTGGTAATCAAGTGAAAACCTAATAATTAACTTAGGTGGGTTGGGTAGTAATATCATTACAAGATTTAAAAAAAATGGATGCCTCGTCTTCATTAGTGCTTCCGTAGACTAATGGAAGGCTGAGAAGGCCATGGTTGGCAAGGTCGTAACCTCGTCCTCATGAGAGGTTATCGGTTCCGCATGAGCTACCCTATGGTGCCGGCGCCTCAAGTAGGAGGAAGAGCCAAGAGATCCATAGATGGGGGTCGGCGCCTCAGTTTGGTGGAAGGGCCAGGAGAACCCATGTGGGCTATGCAATGACACTCTCGCCTGGTTGCCCTTGTGTTTTACTTTATTATGTTCCTCTAGATGTAGGTTATGGGGGTTGGTTTAGATTGTTGTTTGAATTGATTTAAATTGATTTATGATTATTGTTTTCATTCATCGTTAGTATACTTTGTGGTCTTGCATGATCTCATTTATATTTGATTTACGATCTTGTATTTTATGATACTGTGTTATGATGTTATTGTATTGTTTAATTGCAATTTTGGAATTGAATTATGTTTATTAATTGAGTTGTTTGGAAGTGTTTCATGATCTCCCTTTGGTTACTTGGTTACTGATTATCGCTTTGTTTAATGTGATGAGATTTATGACTTTAAGTTATTATGTTGTCTCTTGGATGTTGTTGATTATGTCTTTGTAATTCATGAGTTTTACGATACTTTTGTATGGCGTTGAGTCTTGTGATTCTGTGTTGGGATGTTCTTTGTTGAGGACTCTTCTTGTCAGCTCCTAGCACAGGGGGTGGGTCTTCAGACTCACATGGTCAGGTGGAACGTGCTAAGCACCCCATTGGGTCCCCAGTCGAGAATCGAGAGGTGCAGATTGGTGCAGTTGCAGCAACTCCAGAGTTGTACTTGTTTTGGAGCTAGTTTTGATGCATTGTATTCATCTATTTTGTATAATGGTATCTTGTGTAAGGTTTCTGTTCATGGTTTGGAAATACTTTTGTATCATTGTACTCCTTAAACATTGTACTGTAATGTAATGTTAAACCCAATGTGGTTATTGGCCATGGCAGTTATCATTGTGTTGAGTTAATTATGTATATGTTGTATTTACTCAGATGATTTCTTATCATTGCTTTATCATGTATGTGTTCTATTTGTTAATGTTTATTTTGTTAGGGATTATATCTTTGGATTTTATTCTTTATTGTTATTGTGTGGATCTTAGTCTCGTAATGACTCCTCATGTACCCCAAGGGATGTCTGTGTTAGTAAATCTGTTTAAATGAAATTCACGTCATTACTTAATGTGTATTGCATGTATGTTATGTTTAGTTAATTTAAAAAAAAAAAAAAAATTGTGCCGTAATTATTATGTAATTGTCCTTTGGGGTTCGCACGACACATTGAGGCATGAGTCCTCTACTTATATCTAAAATATTATAAAAATATTATCATTTTATTGTGGTTATGGTGGTCGACAAACACCTACTTATTTTTTCCTTGAAATTTGAGTACCACTGCATTGAAATTTCAAATTTTCACCAAATAGATTTTTTTTTTAAACAAACCTAGTAGTTTAGAAAATACATTCAATTTTTTATAGATTTTATTCTTACATATTTTTGAAATAATATAGATAACTTATTCAAATTTTTACGTGAAGTTGCCTAACTCTGATTTTTATTTTTTTGTTAGTTAAGTGCCTATTTTTTCCATGATGATCCTGCACATACCCTAAAGATAACATGATAGATTATTTGTGGAAATCCCTATGCAAAGTCTTATCTTTCTGAATTGAACTACATCATGAATAAGTATGTCATATGCGAGCCAACTTAAGGCATATTTTCCACATCCCAAGCTTGCTCTTACATATACATGGAGGGTAGTGAACTAGCTAGGTTGACGAAAATGTTTCATAGGTGAAAAGGAGGGTGCACTAATGGTACCACTCTTCTCCCACAAACACTCAATAATATCCTAGGAGTCCTAATTGGATTGACTATAAACCTCATAAGGTGAGTCAATTCACAACAAGGAAGACCTAGGAGGGGGATTTTTCAACTTTAAGGAGTTCACCACCAAGAAAATGCTTCAAAAAGACAAATGAACATTCAACTAAAAAAATCTAACAATGCAAGCTAAATGAAAGATGAAAATAATGAATATATTCAATAGGGAGTTAGGAGGTATGTACTTGGGAAGTCGAGATGTTGTGAGGATTTTGGAAATGCAAAGAAGCTACCAAAATATGCTAGGGAGCACAAAGATGCCTTTACTATTGTCTTTCTCTCACTATTATTTTATGGGGAAAATGTGGAATCATTGGATACTGGATTGGGATATGAAGGAATCTCTAAAAATATGCTCAGGAGGACTAAGACACCCTAGGTGGTGTATTAGTCCTATTCTAAATTTTTGAAAACACTAAATGTGGTCTTGAGCTCCAAGGTCTACACTTTCTTTCTTCTCGATCTTAGGTTCAAACATCTAGATTTGGCCTGTAGGTGAGTTTCCATGAAGATGAAAAAATTGTGATGCAACTTTGTACTCTAAATGATCTTCAATTATTCAACCTAAATCTGCAATCACAAATATGCAAGCAAGGAAAAACTTGTTTGTTAGAGAATGGTGGCTTGCCCTGGTCAAACCCAATTTGGTAATTAAATTTGAATTGAAATGAAATAAAGGAAATGATGAGAGAACAACATGCAATGCTACAACTCACCAAACCCTTGTGATAAGGTCTACAAACTTGTGTGAAATGGTTGTAATGGATATGGATCTTGAATCAAAGGAATGCTTGATGGATATTGACTTGAATTTCTTGATTGAATCAAAACCCTACATCACAAATGTTAGCACAACAACACACATGATGCAAGTAGATCTTTGATATGATGCTTGAATCTTGATGATGGTTCCAAATGCTTTATAGAATGCTCTTGAATACATAAAATTTCCTTAGGAATGAATACTCAAATGCTTGTTATGAAAAAGAGTGGAGGAACCTTTGGTGTATGATAAAACCCAAGGTTGCTTGCACTGCCTAGTGGAAGTCTTCCCACTGTCTACTGCATGAAACCTATCTCTAATGGTTTCCAGTTGAGCTTGGAGATGGCCCAAACTCTGCCCAACTCTTTTCAAAGAGTTTCCAATTTGTGCTTTACCTCGGGTAATCAATCACCTTCTTGCACTTGAAATCTTTATCTCTGCACCTAGAAGATTCCAGATGCCAATCTCACCATTTCGTTTGAACTGCTTACAGGGGAACTACAGGTACTGTACTCATGCTTTTCATGTCCCAATGGATCCATCTTGTAGGGTGTTGAATCCTCAAAATACCCGATTTCATAAAAAGGCCTTGGTGAGGGCTAGATCCTACTAGCCCTTACCAGTCAGTTTTTACTCTTTCCTGCTCAACTTCACCAAAAGACCAAGCAGTTAATTACCACTTCCTGATGCCCTTTTCTGAGCTCTAAATCCTTCCACAAATTTCAGATCTCTGTTTGCACCGTTCCCTTGATTCCTACAAACAAGAAAGGTTAGGGTAAATAGGTTTAATAGCTAGAGTTATGGAACTTCCTTGTTGATTCCTTCCATTATTGGATTGTTCAGACCAAAACCTTTGCAACATGTTAAAATATACCAGAAACCTTCATGAAATCGTACAGTTGCCGTACTGTACCTCCTGCCCCTGTCTTAGTTCTTAATCTTTACTTATTCAAACCTCTAACCAGGCTAACACACTCGCCTAGGGTTTGAGATAATAAACTCCTGCTTGATTCATTGTAACACCTAAGACTAAATATTTACACAAACATGGCTCCCTTTCCATATTCTATTGATCTTGGGAGTTTCCCGCGGATAGAGCTTATGAGGGAGCCATAAGATTTCAACTTAGTGCTGTTCAAAACCAGAAAAATATCTACAAAGATAAATAAAAGTTACAAAGCGCTAAAGTAAATCAAATTCTCTCTCTTACAATGTTATATACACTCAACACCATACAGCAAATGCAAAATAGACAGTGAGAAATTATATAGACAGTGGTTGCCACGGACTGTTTCTCAAATACTATGTGAAACTCAGAAAACACAAGTTTAAATATCACTAATAACGCCCAAATCTAACTACTTTGCAGGTGTTATAATTCAAGGAATTCTATACATATAAGAGATGCTAGAACATGCTTGGAAACTCCGAACTATTGTAAGAACAGTGCGTAAATTTCATAATATCCCCATTGTCAGAAAACACACGGGGTTTTCAAAACAGAGATGAAACAAGAAAACTGCTCACTGTTTTTATTCCACACACACAAAAATCATTACAAAGACTCTCTATTATCTGTTACCAACCATTCTCCCATATTCCATTTTTCCGCCATCTAAGAGAGAATTTCTCACGCCCATATCCCTGATTTTTAGGGAATCATAAGTTTTCAGACAGTTACATGCAATCAAAACCATATTGCCATGCAACCATGCACTATCCTTGCAATCTTCGCCATCTTTCCTTCTTTTTAGGATCTTCCACTCTTCCATCTTGAGCAAATCCTACTCTATAAACCGCTTCGCATCTTCAAACAGCTTAGGAAATGGCTAACAAAGTTTAATACTAAATGTTATCAATTTCTCGCCTTAGACCTCAAATGTCGCACTTAACACAATAACATATAATTCAAAATAGCCTTAGTCCCAGTGACTAGCTACTCCCCACTTCAAAATGAAAAGACCCTAAAGTATAAACTAAATACAATAAACTCGACTTGGTTAGAGTCAGCACAAACCAAAATTTTTGCAAACAAAATGAGAAGGTGTTAAACCAAGGTGCTCCTGCACCATCCTCCCCAAAATAGAAAGATTCAATCCACCCTTGGATTGAGGATGTCAGGATCAACTCCCAACTTCTTGAATTCTTCTTCCTTAATCCAGACTGCATCCACTTCAGTGTGTCCTGGTCTTTGGATCAGATGTTCCTTATATTCCTTTGTCCTGGTTTTCTTGTAAACTCGAGTATCCAATACTTTATCAGCTGATTGTACTGCAGTGGAGGGTAATTTAATTTCTTCAACATCTTGACTGACTTCATGGATGGTCTGATCTTCATTTACTGGTGGTCCTCTGTAATGGATTAAGTCTGCAACATTAAAAACAGGGGACAGTCCACTGTCCTCTGGCAATTGCACTTTGACTGCATTATTTCCATACCTCTCCAAGATAGGACAGGGACCTATCCTCTTCATTTGCAGCTTATGAGGGACTCCCTTCTGCAACCTGGCCTTGTTCAAGTGTACCATGACTAAGTCACCAACATTAAACTGGACTTCTCTTCTATGCTCATCCACCTTAGCCTTATGCTTCATGGTGTTTTCTGCCAAGGTCTTTCTGACTGTCTCATGAATCTCCTGCATTGCACAAGCAAAATCATCTACATAACCACTTCCTTTCACTCCATCCTTCAGCTCTCTTAGTTCATAAACACCTCTAGGGTGCAGTCCATAAACAATCTCAAAGGGGCTCTTCCCTGTTGACCTGTTTACTGTATCATTATAAGCATACTCAGCCTGCCCAATAATCTGATCCCATTGTTGACCATACTCCTTGGTCAAGCATCTAAGAAGGTTTCCAAGTGTCCTATTCACCACTTCGGTCTGACCATCAGTTTGGGGATGGTATGCAGATCCAAAGGACAGATTGGTGCCCATTCTCTGCCAAAGTGTCTTCCAAAAGTGGCTCATAAATTTAGTATCCCTGTCTGATACAATGCTGATTGGTAAGCCATGAATTCTGACTATTTCCTTGAAGAAGAGTGAGGCTATTTGACTGGCATCATTGGTTGTTTTGCAGGGTATAAAGTGAGCCATTTTGCTGAATCTATCAACCACAACATACACACTATCCATTCCTTGCCTTGTCTTGGGTAAACCAACTACAAAGTCCATGCTTAAGCATTCCCATGGCCTAGAAGGGATTGGCAGTGGCTGGTATAAGCCTGCATTTGAAGAAGTGCCTTTTGCTTTTTGACACACTACACAACTCTCTACATATTTTCTGACATCTAGGTTCATCTTAGGCCAAAAATAAAACCTTTGGACAAGCTCTTGAGTTTTGGTGATCCCAAAATGACCACTCAATGCACCATTATGTTTCTCTTGAATTAAATTCTCTCTAATGGAGCCTCTAGGAACACAAAGCTGATTCCCTTTAAACAACAAATCACTTTGCAATGTGTATTCAACATACTTGCTATGAAAATGGTTCTTAAACTCAAGGCATACCTTATAAATTTCTGCAAAGTCTTCATCATCTGCATATAGATCTTTGAAATGATCTATTCCCATGCTCTTCAATTGGATTTCTTGGATGGTAAGAACTCTCCTGCTCAATGCATCAGCAACTTTGTTGAGAGCTCCCTTCTTGTGCTTGATGTTGAAGGTGTAGGCTTGCAAGTACTCCACCCATTTCATGTGCCTGTGACTCAACTTCTCTTGTGAATTCAGAAAACTGAGTGCTTGATTGTCTGAGTACACAATGAACTCCTTGGGAAGCAAGTAGTGCCTCCACTTCCTTAGTGCTTGGACCAATGCATACATTTCAAGGTCATAAGAAGAGTACTTCTTCTTGGCTTCACTTAGCTTCTCAGAATGAAAAGCCACCGGTCTGCCCTCTTGGCTGAGAACAGCTCCAATTGCTACATTACTAGCATCACACTCAATTGTAAATAGTTTCTCAAAACTTGGCAACACCAAAATAGGTTGAGTAGCTACCTTTTCCTTCAGCAACTCAAAACTCTTGTTAGCTTGTTCATTCCACACAAACTTAGTTTTCATGCCTCCTTTAATGGTATCCAACATAGGAGCACAAATTGCACTAAATTGTTTGATGAATTTCCTATAGTACTGAGCAAGACCATGGAAGCTTCTTACCTCTGTTGTTGTCTTGGGAGTAGGCCAATTAAGAATAGCTTCTACTTTGCTGCTGTCCATCTTCAAATTGCCATGTGATAACACAAAACCAAGGTACACCAGCTCTGTTTTGATGAACTCACACTTTTCCAGGTTAATCTTCAGCTTCTCCTCCTGTAGCTTCTTGAAAATCAGCTCAACGTGCTGGAGGTGCTCTTCTCTTGTTCTGTTGTATATTAGTATATCATCAAGATACACTACTACAAACTTGCCAATGTAGTCCTTTAGGATTTCATTCATGAGTCTCATGAATGTGGAGGGGGCATTAGACAAACCAAATGGCATTACTAGCCACTCATAAAGACCCTCATTGGTTTTGAAGGCTGTTTTCCACTCATCACCCTCATGTATTCTAATTTGGTGGTATCCACTCTTTAAATCTATCTTGGTATAGTACCTAGCTTCACCTAGACAATCCATGAGATCTTCAATTCTAGGAATGGGAAACCTATACCTGATGGTTATCTTGTTGATTGCTCTGGAATCAGTACAAAGCCTCCATTCTCCTCCTTTCTTGGGTGCTAAGACGGTGGGTACTGCACAAGGACTAATACTTTTCCTAATGAGACCTTGATCAAGCAATTCTTGAATCTGCCTGGCTATCTCCTCATTCTGTTGAGGTGTCATCTTATAGGCTGCTTTGTTTGGAAGGGTGGCTCCTGGTATCAAGTCTATCCTATGACTTATAGCTCTTTTAGGAGGTAAGGTTGCTGGTTGACCACTACTTACTATGTTCTCATAGGTCTGCAACAAGTCTTGAATCTCCCTTGGTAGTTCTTCCTTTTCAGCTGCCTTCTCTTTGCTTGCCTCTCTAGGCTTGATCATTATTGCATAGCCAACTCCTTCTCCTTCTTCCAAGGTCTTTAAGAACTCTTTTTCACCAGTTATCAGCAACTTAGAACCTGCTGCTGCACCTCATTATCTTCCAACAAAGATTGAATCTTGTATGTGACATTGTCCTTCTTGAAGGTGTATGAGTTCTTGGCTCCATCATACACAGCTTGGCGGTCAAATTGCCATGGCCTACCTAGGAGCAAGTGGCATGCATCCATAGGTAACACATCACATAATACTTTGTCCTTGTACTTGCCAATTGAAAACTCCACCCATGCTTGTTCATTCACCAAGACATGCTGACCCTGGTTGAGCCATGTAACCTTGTAAGGGTTCTTGTGAGGTATTCTTGCTAATTTCAGTTTGCTGACTGCCTCCTCTTACACAATATTGTCAGTAGACCCTGAGTCTATAATCACCTTGCACACTTTCCCCATCATCTTGCACTTTATTCTAAACAAAGATCTTCTTTGGCTTGGTTCCTCTTTGACTGGTTCTTTGATCAGTGTCCTTCTCATCATGAGATTCTCACCTTCCTCTGAGTTCAAAGATATCTCTGATTGCTTGGTTGTTGCAGCTGTTTCATCTTGAATTAGATGGGTTCTCTTATCTCCTCCATGAGACGTGCTTCCTTTCTCAGGACATCTATAGGCTGGGTGTCCCAACTGATTGCAATGATAGCATTTCATGTTGGTGAAGTAACTACCCCTTCCTTGTCCACCACTTCTCCCTCTAGGGCTGAAACCTCTTCCTCTACCACCTCTACTAGAACTTCCCTCTTGCTGATCAGAAAATCTGACTTCTCCTTGAGCTCTTGATTCTGAGCTTCTTCCACTATAACTCCCTCTTTGTCCTTTGTTGTCTTTGCCTTTACCTCTACCTTTGGGGTTTTGTTCCTGCTTCTTTTTGCCTTTCTCTTCTATTTTCAAAGCCATTTGATAACATTGGCGTACTGATTTGAAGCTTACCAAGCTCATATCTTCTTGGATAGACCACTTGAGTCCATTAAGGTACCTTGCTAACCTGATACTCTCATCTTCAACCACCTTTGATCTAAGGCACAGTTTTTGAAACTCCTCTGTATATGTTTGGACATCCATGTCCTTTTGCCTTAGATTGTGTCTTCTCCTGTGCAACTGAACTTCATAATCATCTGGGAGATAAGTTTTCCTTATTTTGGTCACCATTCCTTTCCATGAAACTATGGGACCTTTTCCTTCCTTCTCTCTTTCTGATTGCACAAACTTCCACCATGTGAGAGCTGCTCCTCTCAACCTAGACTTGGCCACCTTCACCTTTTGGGCCTCTGTTATGCCATCACACTCAAAGTGATTCTCAATACTCTCAATCCAGTCCACAACTGAATCTGGGTCCATTTGTCCACTGAAGAGTGGCACACCATCCAATGCTTTACCACTCAAGGCCTGCAATGCCTTCAAGAATGGTTCCTCTGCAAGAATAGGATCAGGCTTTGGAGCTTTCTCCTCCAATTCCACCTCTTTTTCCTTGGCTTCCTGCTCTTCCTTCTTCTTTATCTTGTCCTTCACAGTGTCTGTTGTTTCTTGGACTTCATCTAGGAGTTTCTCCATCTGAGATATCCTTTCTCTGAGCAACTGGTTATCTTCCTCTTGCTCTTCTACCTTCTTTGCTAGCTCTACGTTTGTCACCATGGTTCCTCCCTTTGGTGTATTCTCTCCTACTGACTCAGTGGATTGGCTCATGAATCACAAGCCTAGAATCCAACTCTGGCTCTGATACCAATATGGTGTATGATAAAACCCAAGGTTGCTTGCACTGCCTAGTGGAAGTCTTCCCATTGTCTACTGCATGAAACCTGTCTCTAATGGTTTCCAGTTGAGCTTGGAGATGGCCCAAACTCTGCCCAACTCTTTTCAAAGAGTTTCCAATTTGTGCTTTACCTCGGGTAATCAATCACCTTCTTGCACTTGAAATCTTTATCTCTGCACCTAGAAGATTCCAGATGCCAATCTCACCATTTCATTTGAACTACTTACAGGGGAACTACAGGTACTGTACTCATGCTTTTCATGTCCCAATGGATCCATCTTGTAGGGTGTTGAATCCTCAAAATACCCGATTTCATAAAAAGGCCTTGGTGAGGGCTAGATCCTACTAGCCCTTACCAGTCAGTTTTTACTCTTTCCTGCTCAACTTCACCAAAAGACCAAGCAGTTAATTACCACTTCCTGATGCCCTTTTCTGAGCTCTAAATCCTTCCACAAATTTCAGATCTCTGTTTGCACCGTTCCCTTGATTCCTACAAACAAGAAAGGTTAGGGTAAATAGGTTTAATAGCTAGAGTTATGGAACTTCCTTGTTGATTCCTTCCATTATTGGATTGTTCAGACCAAAACCTTTGCAACATGTTAAAATATACCAGAAACCTTCATGAAATCGTACAGTTGCCGTACTGTACCTCCTGCCCCTGTCTTAGTTCTTAATCTTTACTTATTCAAACCTCTAACCAGGCTAACACACTCGCCTAGGGTTTGAGATAATAAACTCCTGCTTGATTCATTGTAACACCTAAGACTAAATATTTACACAAACATGGCTCCCTTTCCATATTCTATTGATCTTGGGAGTTTCCCGCGGATAGAGCTTATGGGGGAGCCATAAGATTTCAACTTAGTGTTGTTCAAAACCAGAAAAATATCTACAAAGATAAATAAAAGTTACAAAGCGCTAAAGTAAATCAAATTCTCTCTCTTAAAATTTTATATACACTCAACACCATACAGAAAATGCAAAATAGACAGTGAGAAATTATATAGACAGTGGTTGCCACGGACTGTTTCTCAAATACTATGTGAAACTCAGAAAACACAAGTTTAAATATCACTAATAACGCCCAAATCTAACTACTTTGCAGGTGTTATAATTCAAGGAATTCTATACATATAAGAGATGCTAGAACATGCTTGGAAACTCTGAACTATTGTAAGAACAGTGCGTAAATTTCATAATATTCCCACTGTCAGAAAACACACGGGGTTTTCAAAACAGAGATAAAACAAGAAAACTGCTCACTGTTTTTATTCTTCTTCACACACAAACTGATTACAAAGACTCCTATTATTATTACCAACCATCCTCATGATCTTCCCATCTTTTGCCGCCATGTAAGAGAGAATTTCTCACGCCCATATCCCTAACTTTTAGGGAATTCTTAAATTTTCTGACAGTTACATGCAATCAAGCCATATTACCATGCAACCATGCAATCTTTGCCATCTTTCCTTCTTTTTAGGATCTTCCACTCTTCCATCTTGAACAACCACGATGTAAACTACTCTTAGCATCTTCAAATAGCGAGGAAATGGCTAACAAAGTTTAATACTTTAAATGTTATCAATTTCTGTCTTAGACTCAACAAAACATAATTTAACACACAACATAACTAAAAATAGCCTTAGTCCTAGTGACTAGCTACTCCCACATCAAAATGAAAGACCTCTAAATTATAAACTAAATACAATAAATTCTGACTTGGTTAGAGTCAGCACAAACCAAAATTTTTGCAAACAAAATGAGAAGGTGTTAAACCAA
>VDFB02000003.1:211656261-211915514 GCA_007258455.2 Sequoia sempervirens | reverse complement strand
TAATGCAAGAAAAAGAACACTTAGAATGCAAAATAAAAATAATGTCCTAATTGAATTGTAATACAAAATGAACTTTAAGATGCAATATACTAATGAAAACAAAAATTGAAGAGTGCTCAAAATTTTGGTTCACCAAAATGAATCGTGGATTTTTGGCACTCAAGGGATCTCTAACACTTTTAAGGTTTTTCGCCAAAAAAGGAGGGCCAAAAACCTACAAGTTAATTGAAATATGATATTTGGAGTGATTTAATACCTAAATTATCTTAACTAAATTCACTTGATTGATTTAAACTATTTTAAATGAATGTAAAACTAAAATTTATGCAATTTTTGAAAACACACTGTGATATGAAAACAACATGAAAATGAAAGAAATTATGCAAAATAGAAAGTAAAGAGTTGAATATGAGTGTACCTAGACTAAAAATGAAGTATTTTTTATGTATGTAATGTTGGATGAGATCTCTGAAAAATTCACTGTGGGACTCATTTGCCAAGGGTGGCGAATCAATCCACCTATAGGTGAAAACTGTCAAAAACAAGTTTCTATTTGTCGAGATCCAGAATTTAACAAAATATTGATTTTTATCTCAAGTGGGACTCATTCGCCAAGGGTGGAAAATTAGTCCACTCCTGGATTTTAGGAAATACAGTCAACAACTTTGCAACACCAAATTTGGCAAAGTCTGAATGTCGAGTTGCCAAAGTCAATTCTGCATAAATATAGACATAAATCACTCAAAAAGCATGAAAAGATGATGAAATTACTTGAAGAGACTAATTGACTTGATTCCACTTTTCAACACCTTTTAAACGTGTTAAATTTGCAAAACAACACATTCAAAAAGGGGGAAAATGTTGCAGGGTTAGCAAATAAGGGTTTTCCTTGGTCAAACCCCACTTTGGTACTCAAACCCTATAAAAATAATTGAAATGCAAGGGAAAGGATAAATGAATAACATAAGAGTATTACAACTTACCACAAACCATTGAAGATGTAATTTTGAATCAATTTCAATGGCTGCTCCAAGATGCTTCAATGATTGCTAAATGATGGATTGCAAAATTCTTGATGAAATGCTATGATGAGTGCTTGAATGCTTAAAGATTGATTATGTGAATGCTTAGAGATGTTCTTGGATACTTAGAAATTTTAAAATTGGGTGAGATTATCTTATTTATACAATTCTTGTGTCTTAGTACCCATTAATACATCATCACAGGCCGACATTAAGTGTAAATTTGAATAAATCCTGAAAGAAAATTAAATTATTTGGAATTTTGAGCCAAGGTGGACTCATTCACCACCCATGGTGAATGAGTCCCACCTTGGAGGTGTGTTTAAGTGGCAGGAATTAAATGCTATTTAGTGTTATGTGTCAGGGTATTATTAAAAAATATACTTAAATAAAGCATATGAGTGTATAAGGAGGTCCAATAAGACATTAGAAAGGTGTAAATATTGGGGAAATGCCTAGAAAAGTGTGATTCTTGATTACAAGACTTAACAAAACTTCAAAATAAGGCTTTTGATGTGTCAAATGATGATTTTTAGGTGAATTATGTCAAATATAGTGTATAATAATGTAGAAATGTCTTACAAAATTTCACAACACTTTCACAAGACTTTAATATTTACATTTTAATACTAAAATAAGCATGCTCAAGCCATGTTGAAATATAAAATTAAGACAAAACAAGTAAAACATGATGAAACAATACCTAAAAGGCCATGAAAATGGCATAGGTCTCTACTGGACCTCTAAAATTGAGGAGCTAACTTTGATGAAAATGATTATGAATTTATTTGTTCTTGTTACAAATTACTTCCCTGTATATTAACATTATGATTTCCAACATTACCAACATTATTCCTCTATAAAAATTGCAACTTAGTGAGCATGTTAGAGGGGCCCATATTTGAATTCATGTGCTCCCTTAATAGAAGCAATTGTGACATATTTATTGGAGGTTGTGCGTCAATCACAATTCATTGTAGATGTGTAGTGAAGGAATTGGTTTAAAAATATTGCATAGTAGCATCATCAACATCTGCAACCTTGATGTGGGGTACTAAAATTGGTGATGGGGTGACTGAATATTTTTGTTAGACTACAACTACTTCTCATTACATACATCACACAACAAACATGGTGTGCTATATGCATGATACCAAATGTCTTGATAATATTCATATGTGAATCTTTATACATTATTATAGTTTGGAGTTGTATGAGGCATACTTGGTGTGTTAGATGTCACATATAGATGTGAAAATTGTGAATATTTATGAAAAATATCACTTCCATTGGAAATACGATATAGTGGCACAAACTACTTCATTAGAATCCCTTGTTCTTGTTGGCCTCACATGAATTTTCATTAAATTTCACATTTCTACTATGGACCTACTATTTGGCAATCAGATCCCACAACCAATAGCCATAGTTTTCTTCTCCATGGCTAATGAAAATACATTTTTTTGATTTGTCATCCAGTTTTGTTCTCTTCTCCTTGGGAATGTGAGAAAAACCCTTGCAACCGAAGACTCATAAATGATTGTAGGAAATCATTCTTCTCAATCACTTCTTGGATGAAATGTGAAAATCCAACCAAGATGAAGGGCTTGGATTAATTAGGTACACTACATTATTAGTTACTTCTACCTAAGACTCCTTCCCAAATATTTATTAGAGAGTATACTCCAAGCTCTCTCCAATATTGTTTGATTCAACCTCTTAGCTACACCATTTTCTTATAGGGTGAAAGGAATAATTTTAATTTGTTGTATTCTATTATCTCCAAAAAAGTTTCCAAACACCAAAGAGAAAAATTGTCTACCATTATCCATTTTCAAGTGCTTTATTTTATTGTTTGTTTGATTTTCAATAATTTCTTTGAATTTTTTTAATTTTTTTAATATTTTTGATTTCCTATTTACCATATAAGCACATGCTTTTTAAGTGAAATTATCAAGAAAAGTAACAAAGTAATTTTCCCCTCCAATAGAGGTTACCTTCATAGGACCAAATATGTCTAAGTTCTTGAGCTCCAATGGCCTTGTCTTCTTATCATGTCAAGTTTTAGAAAAAATTATCCACCTCTTTTTTCCATAGATATAATGCTCCCACAACTCTAAATAAATAGATTTCAAACCTAAAAGTTGATCCCTTGTGAGCAATATTTCATGTCCCTTCTTTCTCATGTGTCCGAGCCTCTTATGCCTAAGTTTTATATTGTTATCCACAACTACCATTTCAGCTCCCACTTCAATCTGACTCTCTATCACATATAAAGTTCCTAATTTGTAGCCTCTTACAATCACCAAGGATCCTTTGGTCACCTTCCAAGTGTTTGAAGAAAAATGATGCTACATCCTTGAGCATCAAGTTGTCCTGCATAAATTAGATTCTTCTTGAGCTTAGGAAAATGTATCACATCATGCAACAACCAATTATTTCTATTTTTTAATCTCAACAATACATCACATTTACCAATAATATCACATGGTTCATTGTCACCAAGACATACCTTAACAAGTTTCCCTTCTTGATAATTTTGAAAAACTTCCCGACATGAAGTTGGATGGAAAGAAGCACCGAACTCTAACCCAAACCATAGGTTGTAGCATCACTTGCGAAAAAAAATAGTGCACTTGCATACTCTTCATATATAGTGTTAACTTCACTTATGATTGATTTTTCACCTTCTTATCTGACTAAAAATTTGTATTTGTGTGTCCCTCTTTGCCACAAAACTAACAACCTTCATTTCATCATCTAGACTTAGATCTCTTAGCAGATTTGATCTTCTCTGATTACTATTTATGCCTCTTTCTTGAGGTCTCCCTCTATTACCAAATACCAAAGCATCTCCCAAGGATTTTCCTTGATCTTTTTCTCCTCATTTACTAACTAAGGAGAGTCTCGATGATATCATAAAATTCCAATACACTTCCCTCCTTTCCAAACACCAAACTATTGATTAACATTATTACTCCTTCCCGACCATTGGGTAGAGAGAAAAATAATAGAATGGCCATGATTTCATTATGAAGATATATATTCACAGAAATCAATTGGTTGATTAATGTATTGAATTCATTTAGATGGTTTGGCATGTTGCCTCCTTCCTTCATCTTTAAATTGTATAATTTATTTATGATAAAATCCTTATTTCAAGAGGAAACCATCTCATACATATCAGAATTTTCCCACAATCCTTTTTATATTTTCTCAATTGCAACATTAAATAATACATTACTAGATAAAGAAAAGACAATGGCTGCTCTTGCTTTCTTATATATTTTCTCCCACTTCTCATCAACCATCATAGTTGGCTTCTTGTCTTTTACTTCTAGCATAATATAGAGGTTGTTGTGAATTAATAATGCCTCCATTTGCATCTTACACATCTCAAAGTTTTGTCTTGAGAATTTTTCAATTCTCAATTTATCTTCATCTTCCATCTTCCTAAAAATCCTTCACAATTTTTTGGCTCAACTTCTTAATAAGCTTTGATACAAATTGTTTAGTAAAAGTACAGATAAAAAACTATACAATAGATTTATTAGATACAAGATAAAACTATTAATGAACATACACAACACCAGATTTACGTGGTTCATCATAAAGGATACATCCACATAAAAGTAAAATAAAATTTATTTTTATTAACTCTCTTTTTGTATAGTACATCAACAACAACATATGCATAATAATTATAACATTATCCATATTGAATTTTGAAGTCTCTTAAGGAAACCAAAAAATATATATTTATGGAAGAAAATAATGGGAAATGAATGGTCTGACTATTGGACTTCACATTGCAACAAAATATGCCAGAACATCGAAAATGAAAAAATTCTTTTAATTTTTTTCTATATTTTTTCATGTAATTTGTTAGATATATATTCTTTTTGAAATGGGTCGCATGAAGCAAGAACATTAGATTTAAGGAAGTTTTCCTATTCATGTTCATGCAATAATTTCATTTTAGTTAAGGAATATGTTATAATTTTTAGTAGTGGTTTCCAATTTTAGTTTGTTGGTTTTCAATAAAGCATAGTTGCAATTTTATCAAAGTGTTGGTAATGGAAGTTTTATTGTTAATGAAATTTTGTAAAGGTTCACAAACTTTTGGTCTCTAGAAATATTTGTTTTACCATGCATGAACTTTATTCCCAATGGGCAAGGCACTTCTTCTGGGGATTTTATGCATTCAAGAATACTTCCCTTGCTAGTTTCCAAGGAGTTTTTTTTTTTTTCAATCTATTTTAAATTTTATAGCAATCTTTGCTTGTTAGATTATTCCAAAAAAATTATAAATAAAGTGGATTTTTATCTTTGGAAAAGATAAAGGAAATAATTAAAGGAAAATATTATCTTTGGAAAAAGATAAAGATTTGAAACAATAAAAAAAAACAAAACAAATAAATAAAAACAAAGCTGAAATTTTTCATGTGTAACATAGGTTGAAGATTTTTGTTTTTTATCTTGCTATCTTGAAGGCTAAATCATATATATTGAAATGAATTGTAATTGAAGAGCAACGACTATGTGAAATTTGTAATCAATTTCTTTGAGTAATAAGAATATCAATACTTTTCCCCATGGATGTTTCCTTGGCATATTGTCAAGATTTTACCACATAAATCTATGTCTTCTCTATTATTTTGTGATTCCATTTAATTTTCTTTTGTATTTCTTTGCATCTAACTTTCTCTACAATTATTA
Source organism: Sequoia sempervirens (assembly GCA_007258455.2). Taxonomy (NCBI): domain Eukaryota; kingdom Viridiplantae; phylum Streptophyta; class Pinopsida; order Cupressales; family Cupressaceae; genus Sequoia; species Sequoia sempervirens. The sequence continues at coordinate 211,909,773 of VDFB02000003.1, read as the reverse complement.
TTAGTTTTTTTGGTTTTACGTTTCTATTTTCTCAATAGGTGGTAATAGAGGTATTATTTTGTAGCATCATATGGAAAAAGGTTGCAAATGCAAGGTTTGAGGTGGAGAAATTCAATGGGAAGAATAATTTTGAGCTATGGAAGCTCAAGATGCTTTATTTTCTAGTAGAAAAAGAATTGCACAAAGTGTTGGTAGGAAAGTCAAAAAAACCTAAAAATATGATTGATGAAGATTGGGAGGATCTTGATACAAGAGCTCTAAGCACAATTCAATTGTGTTTAGTAGATGATGTTCTTTTTATTATTATTAGAGAGGATACAGTAGTAAGCTTATGGAGTAAAATGAAGAGTCTTTATATGACAAAGTCCTTGACAAATCGGATCTACTTGAAAAGGTGGCTTTATAGTTTGCAAATGAAAGAAGGCATAAATTTTTTTGATCATATAAATATTTTTAATACTCTTATATTTTAATTAGCTAGTATGGGTGTAATGCCCCCCACGTGACGGTTGTTTTGGACTTGTGTGTGAGTTTCTATGTGTGCTTCATTAATTCCCGTGTTATTTGATTGAGTGGAAAATATAATATGCCAGTAATCATGTTTAAATAATAAATTTAAATCATAAGTGATTTGCAAAGTTATTTAAAATATGATTAGAAATTAAAGTAATAATCAATTAAATTAAATAATTTAGTTTTATAAAATAATAAGTAAAGAGTTATTAATAAATAAATAAACTAATTGTTTTATCAAAAATATTCTTTAATGATATTCGATAATAATCAATAATTTATTAGTTGTTCAAAGATAAATTAGATTCTAATAAAAAATAGAAAAGAATCATTCATTGCTAAATAAATAAATAAATATTATTATTAAAGCATTGTGATAAGATTTTGGGAAGAGTAAAAGGAAAGAGAAGCTGGAAAAGATGATATATGCTTTATCTTCCTCTGTCTCATCAACTTCCAGCAAAGTTTTCAATCTTTGAAACTCATAAATTAGAATTCAAGAGTCACTCTGGGGGGGAATTCTATTCTACCCGAGATTGGGAGTAAGGGCGAAGAACACAATTTTCAGACATCACAGTCTACAACAATTTGAGAAGTGACATTTCCAACCAATATGGAGAAAAATAATGTTTCTTCTGAGCAATTCTATTATCGGTACAATGTTTCTTACCCAAATCTGCTAATAAATAAGTAATGCATATAGTTATATGTAATTCCATGATTCATTTTGCTGGAATTTTTTTGCATATTTCAATAAACGCTTTTAGAGTTTAATCTGCAATCTTAGTCTTCTATGAAATTACATCTACTTGAGGCGTTATGTCAAATAGTTTGCATGCCTTGTCTACGCCTTCATAGATTGCACTCTTTCTTTTCCTGCGTTATGATTGCGTCCTCACATATGTGGTTTTATTATTTCAATGTTGAATGGACTTGATCTCCAGTTAGCATATATGACTTATGATTTGTTCAGTTTGATTATTTTATATCAAATTCCAATCGGTATTATGTTGGAGTTCACTGTTTTACTCCAGACTTGTTTTTGATTCATATACTGTGGTTGATGGATTGCTGCAATTACATTTAGTCTGAGGTTCGATGCATAATCATGGTTTGTTATCCACCTTACTCTCTTGCGTCTTATTCTTTTGCTGGTGGTGTCAATTTCTTTTAACCTAAATTAGTTCTTCACCTCTTAACTTTTCTTTTCACGATATCTCTGTCTTGCACTCCATATTATGGAATCCATTGAATGAACTTAGGCTTCCAGGAAACCATCTGCCAACCGAGACATTTTACCTCTCCTCTGGACTATTGATTGATCTGTATCTATCAAGGCGTCCATTGAATGAACCCATGCCATTCCGGACTGGAATGACCAAGCTCTGTGTGTATACTTCAGTCCTTTTGAGATAGAAATGCTTTAGCCCTATTGGCTAATAACCTCTTTGATTTCATTGTTAACCTATCGCAGCAACTCACTTGAACATGTTAGGGTGTATAGATTTAAATAACTCTCTGATCTTTTTTTTAAAATCCCAAATGTTATCCGCAAGACTGTGGCTTCTCACATTTTTTTGCAACCGTAACCATCTCAAACGTGGAGGAAGCTTGGTTCGTGTGTCTTCTCTGATTCCTTCTTTGAGCAGATTGTTCAAGTGAAGAAATTGAGGACCAATGAGTAGATTATTTAATTCTCTTGGTCTGCGCAATGTTTCAAGCCTTTGCCAATTACCTCCATTCAGTCGAAGCTGAGAGAAATTGATGTTATTGGATACAATGTTTAGATGAGCTCCTTCGCATGGTCTGGTAATCCAAATTTAAATAACCTCCCTGAAACCATTGGCGACCCATCTCAGCTGCAATGTCTAAAATTCTTTTTTTGATATTCTTTGCAATTTGTCACTGTTGCAGCATTTAGAATTGAGGCACTGTACAGAACTAAATAGCCTCCCTGAAACCAACTTCAAATTTAGTGTTTTATTAATGGTTTTGAGTCAGGCTTTACACCCGCCAGTTGCGTTTGCATACAAGCATCTTATGCCCTTTCAACAAATGAAATTGTGCGTTTATCTTTATAGTACTTCTTGGAGGTGTCTTTAGCATTAGGCGCTGCTTTCTCTCTCTTTGTCAAGCAATAGAGCATGAAATCATGAAAATCTTGGAATTATAATCTCATAGAAACTTTTGCTTTTTCACCAAACAATCAGCATTAAGTAAGTCTTGAATCTAAAATACCCTTCTACTTGTGGTCACTCAAGCCAATATAGAATCTTCTAACCTCATTCAAATTGAACCAACAACTTGGGTATGATTATAGCAATATGGGTCTTGAGTGATTTCAGTTCCAATATACTCGTTTCAATATTATATTAAGTCCAAATTGCTGAGGTACTGGCGCATGTTGTCATTCCTCCTATCTACTGTCATAGTAGAGGAATCTTCAAGTTGATTTTGGGGCTTTTTATAGGCTATACTCTTAAAAAAAAAAAATCATTTTCATTCATGTCCGCATGTGCATGAAGAACAAGCAAAGCTTACAATGTTAGGATGCATTCCTGAGTGTCGTATTAAAGCAAAAATTTTGAGAGCTTCCGTTGCAAAGTCTATTTGTGCATATCGTGCAATCTAGCATCCTTCTCTAATTGTATACGATTGCTTGAAAGTTTCTTAAGCCTATCAACTTTAACCACTCGTGCATCCCCGTACTCCATCCTCTTTCCTCAAGTCTGGGTGTTAAGGAATTTGCGGCATGCTCATGCATCTAGATATTGATAAAATGTATATTATTAGTTATAAATTCTCTTTCAAGTATAAGTATATAAATATTTATATATAGATTGGTATTAATTATGTGAGGGACACATAGATTCTTGTAGTGTCAATATTTAGTATTTATATGGGTAACTTTGGAAGTAATAGATATCTTCCTCTTTTAATTAAAATAAATAAGTACTTATTCTTATAGAGATTTAGTCAAATGAGTGAATTGAAGTAAATTAGGTTTAAAAGAAAATATATTAATGAATTATATATATATAGTGTTTTAGTGAAGAAATACATTTTGCCTATGTGAACTTATTGTGTTTTAAGTTATGTTGAAGGAATGGTTAGAGTGAATGATTTTTCTAAAAAGAAAATGTTTCAAAAAATAATTATGTAAAGTGTAGTTAAATTAGGGGCAACAATTAAATTTAAATAGAAGAGAAAGAATGATTAAATGGATTAGATGAATAATTGAGTTCTTGAATTATATCATCGTAAAGTTATTAACTTGTTTTATATAAAGGAATTAAGTAATCTTGACAAAAAGAGAATGATAGAAGTAGGAATGGAGATTGTTGTTATTTAAGAGTATAAGGTGTAAATTGGAATATATTTGTTTTAATTTTGTGTTTGGGAAGGGTATGCTTGTGATTCGTATCTTATGGCTTAATAACATCAGGTTATATCTTCTTTCCGCAATATTGTGATATCCTTAAATGTTGGAAATGATTGATCTTTAAAATAATGTTCTTTTTAGATTGTTTCAAATTACTTCTTATTGAATGAATGGATATATTGTATTTGAATGTGTGGTTTTATGGATTGTTTTGATAGATTCTTCGGATGTGACTTTTTCGTGAGTTGATTTTGAGTTGGAAATTTTCTCTCATTTAATTTATGTTGCTATATGTTTTCTCTTGTTCTTTACCCTAAGTGGTAAATCGGTTAATGTTATCTTTGTCTTGATTTATGATTCTGTTTGAGTTGTTAATGAGTCAAATTGAATAGTTCTTTGAGTTATGGGTATTCCGAGAGGAGAAATAGAGGTTTCCCTTGGATTTTTGATTTAGTTCCTATCGAAGTTGATGATGTTTGAATGAAGTTGTTGATCTTATTTTGATGTATTCTCTTCTTATATTTGAATTGCAATTAGTGCTTGTGACCTTGCAATTATGGTTGTCAGTTCTTTGTTAGGGAACCCTAGTGTAAAATTTTTGAGAATCTTCCAGAGGCTTGAGTTGATTGATAATTGATGTTCTCTCTCTTTATGTTCCCTTGATGTGGCAAGTGTTTTGGTTTCATGATTTTGAAAAGGGTTGTACGAGAATTGTTGAGACTCTGGTTTTGTACTTGTTAGCAAGATGGGTAATGCCACGCACGCTTTTATGATTCTTTGTTCAAATTATGATGGTACAACCCTTGGTTTTTTATGTTGTTGGGTCTCTAGGGAGAGTGGCTCCTCGTGGGGGCTGGTGCCCCATTTAAGGGGAAGGGCTCAGGAGAACCCACGAGTAAGTTGGTAATCAAGTGAAAACCTAATAATTAACTTAGGTGGGTTGGGTAGTAATATCATTACAAGATTTAAAAAAAATGGATGCCTCGTCTTCATTAGTGCTTCCGTAGACTAATGGAAGGCTGAGAAGGCCATGGTTGGCAAGGTCGTAACCTCGTCCTCATGAGAGGTTATCGGTTCCGCATGAGCTACCCTATGGTGCCGGCGCCTCAAGTAGGAGGAAGAGCCAAGAGATCCATAGATGGGGGTCGGCGCCTCAGTTTGGTGGAAGGGCCAGGAGAACCCATGTGGGCTATGCAATGACACTCTCGCCTGGTTGCCCTTGTGTTTTACTTTATTATGTTCCTCTAGATGTAGGTTATGGGGGTTGGTTTAGATTGTTGTTTGAATTGATTTAAATTGATTTATGATTATTGTTTTCATTCATCGTTAGTATACTTTGTGGTCTTGCATGATCTCATTTATATTTGATTTACGATCTTGTATTTTATGATACTGTGTTATGATGTTATTGTATTGTTTAATTGCAATTTTGGAATTGAATTATGTTTATTAATTGAGTTGTTTGGAAGTGTTTCATGATCTCCCTTTGGTTACTTGGTTACTGATTATCGCTTTGTTTAATGTGATGAGATTTATGACTTTAAGTTATTATGTTGTCTCTTGGATGTTGTTGATTATGTCTTTGTAATTCATGAGTTTTACGATACTTTTGTATGGCGTTGAGTCTTGTGATTCTGTGTTGGGATGTTCTTTGTTGAGGACTCTTCTTGTCAGCTCCTAGCACAGGGGGTGGGTCTTCAGACTCACATGGTCAGGTGGAACGTGCTAAGCACCCCATTGGGTCCCCAGTCGAGAATCGAGAGGTGCAGATTGGTGCAGTTGCAGCAACTCCAGAGTTGTACTTGTTTTGGAGCTAGTTTTGATGCATTGTATTCATCTATTTTGTATAATGGTATCTTGTGTAAGGTTTCTGTTCATGGTTTGGAAATACTTTTGTATCATTGTACTCCTTAAACATTGTACTGTAATGTAATGTTAAACCCAATGTGGTTATTGGCCATGGCAGTTATCATTGTGTTGAGTTAATTATGTATATGTTGTATTTACTCAGATGATTTCTTATCATTGCTTTATCATGTATGTGTTCTATTTGTTAATGTTTATTTTGTTAGGGATTATATCTTTGGATTTTATTCTTTATTGTTATTGTGTGGATCTTAGTCTCGTAATGACTCCTCATGTACCCCAAGGGATGTCTGTGTTAGTAAATCTGTTTAAATGAAATTCACGTCATTACTTAATGTGTATTGCATGTATGTTATGTTTAGTTAATTTAAAAAAAAAAAAAAAATTGTGCCGTAATTATTATGTAATTGTCCTTTGGGGTTCGCACGACGGGGCGTTACAACATTGGTATCAGAGCCTAGGTTCATACACTGGACACTATGTGTGCTCACTATGTAACCTTGCGCTTAGACCTATGAGTCTTGAGTTTCACTTTTCTTTTGTCATTGTTGTGAACTTGAAATTCTTCTGTTAGATGGTGTTGGGTCGATGGTGCAGGAAACTGATGGGAAAGGATAGGACCCTCGGTGTAGTGCGCAATGCACCGATATCATTCCTGTCGGGGATGCTCTATGGACCCTTGTTTTAGTGTGATGTGTTTTTGGTAATGTGTTTTATGTGTGTGAATATGTCAAGTGTGCGTGGAATTTGCGATTTTGTTATCCTTGAGTGATGAATTATGTTTTCTTGAATCTGTGAAGGTGTAAAATTTTACCCTTTTTATTGAAATTGATGTGAGATTTGGTGTAGAATAATGGTTAAAGTGGAGTTCTTTGTGTGAAAATTATGAGTTTTATCGAAGATGTGAGGTTTTTTATTCTATGATTTTTAGTAGAATATAGTATCTTGAGGTTAAAATGCAACTTGAATTATTGGTACTAATGTGCAATGTTTTATGATAGCTTTTGATTTACAGGAAGTTGGCTTCAGAAACGTAGTGATAAAGGTAATGCAATTGTAATATGTAGGTATAGATACTTATAATGTCAAGTAGTAGTTCAATTTGATATAGTAGATGAATTAGGTTTATGGTTAGCATCCTTAAGCGAATATTGCCCAACTAATAAGAAGCAAACTATTTACGAGTTACTAGAATTGTTCTGACTATTATGTATGGTTGGTGGGAGGGACAGTGTGGTATCACTCACTCGCGAGTGCCCTACTATGTTGAGATTTCCTCTCATGATGTATTTTGTGATATATATGTATTGTGCACAACGTTTCTTTGCATGCAGGATTGCAGGAACTAAGTCTTGATTCCACCTGCATTGTCAGGACAGGGTGAGCATCATAAACACCCAATGGGATTGATGTGGAAAATAGGGGGCTGACAAGGAAGTTTTCCCAACCTAGTTCGTCATCTATTTTAGTGTTTGACAAATTAGTCGGGTTGCAACCCCGTCACCACTTTCGTTTTGGTATCGTTTCATTATTTTTGGGTTGTTTAATTTTCATTGTTTACTTGATGACATTTAATTGATGTTTTAATTTATGGTGTTGATGTGCTTATGATCATTGATAATGTTGTGTTATCGTGTTTGTGCTTGGGCTCGACTTCCAGGAGTAAGTCAATGTCTAAGGGGGGAGGATGTAATGCCCCCCACGTGATGGTTGTTTTGGACTTGTGTGTGAGTTTCTGTGTGTGCTTCAATAATTCCTGTGTTATTTGATTGTGTGGAAAATATAATATGCCAGTAATCATGTTTAAATAATAAATTTAAATCATAAGTGATTTGCAAAGTTATTTAAAATATGATTAGAAATTAAAGTAATAATCAATTAAATTAAATAATTTAGTTTTATAAAATAATGAGTAAAGAGTTATTAATAAATAAATAAACTAATTGTTTTATCAAAAGTATTCTTTAATGATATTCGATAATAATCAATAATTTATTAGTTGTTCAAAGATAAATTAGATTCTAATCGAAAATAGAAAAGAATTGTTCATTGCTAAATAAATAAATAAATATTATTATTAAAGCATCGTGATAAGATTTTGGGAAGAGTAAAAGGCAAGAGAAGCTGGAAAAGATGATATACACTTTATCTTCCTCTGTCTCATCACCTTCTAGCAGAGTTTTCAATCTTTGAAACTCATAAATTAGAATTCAAGAGTCACTCTGGGGGGGAATTCTATTCTACCCGAGATTGGGAGTAAGGGCGAAGAACACAATTTTTAGACATCACAGTCTACAACAATTTGAGAAGCAACATTTCCAACCAATATGGAGAAAAATAATGTTTCTTCTGAGCAATTCTATTATCGGTACAATGTTTCTTACCCAAATCTGCTAATAAATAAGTAATGCATATAGTTATATGTAATTCCATGATTCATTTTGCTGGAATTTTTTTGCATATTTCAATAAACACTTTTAGAGTTTAATCTGCAATCTTAGTCTTCTGTGAAATTACATCTACTTGAGGCGTTATGTCAAATAGTTTGCATGCCTTGTCTACGCCTTCATAGATTGCACTCTTTCTTTTCCTGTGTTATGATTGCGTCCTCACATCTGTGGTTTTATTATTTCAATGTTGAATGGACTTGATCTCCAGTTAGCATATATGACTTATGATTTGTTCAGTTTGATTATTTTATATCAAATTCCAATCGGTATTATGTTGGAGTTCACTGTTTTACTCCAGACTTGTTTTTGATTCATATACTGTGGTTGATGGATCGCTGCAATTACATTTAGTCTGAGGTTCGATGCATAATCATGGTTTGTTATCCACCTTACTCTCATGCATCTTATTCTTTTGCTGGTGGTGTCAATTTCTTTTAACCTAAATTAGTTCTTCACCTCTTAACTTGTCTTTTCATGATATCTCTGTCTTGCACTCCATATTATGGAATCCATTGAATGAACTTAGGCTTCCAGGAAACCATCTACCAACCGAGACATTTTACCTCTCCTCTGGACTATTGATTGATCTGTATCTATCAAGGCGTCCATTGAATGAACCCATGCCATTCAAGACTGGAATGACCAAGCTCTATGTGTATACTTCAGGCCTTTTGAGATAGAAATTCTTTAGCCCTATCGGCTAATAACCTCTTTGATTTCATTGTTAACCTATCGCAGCAACTCACTTGAACATGTTAGGGTGTATAGATTTAAATAACTCTCTGATCTTTTTTTTTAAATCCCAAATGTTATCCGCAAGACTATGGCTTCTCACGTTTTTTTGCAACCGTAACCATCTCAAACGTGGAGGAAGCTTGGTTCGTGTGTCTTCTCTGATGCCGTCTTTGAGCAGATTGTTCAAGTGAAGAAATTAAGGACCAATGAGCAGATTATTTAATTCTCTTGGTTTGCGCAATGTTTCAAGCCTTTGCTAATTACCTCCATTCAGTCGAAGCTGAGAGAAATTGATGTTATTGTATACAGTGTTTAGATGAGCTCCTTCGCATGGTCTGGTAATCCAAATTTAAATTACCTCCCTGAAACCATTGGCGACCCATCTCAGCTGCAACGTCTAAAATTATTTTTTTGATATCCTTGGCAATTTGTCACTGTTGCAGCATTTAGAATTGAGGCGCTGTACAGAACTAAATAGCCTCCCTGAAATCAACTTCAAATTTAGTGTTTTATTAATGGTTTTGAGTTAGGCTTGACACCCGCTAGTTGCATTTGCATACAAGCATCTTATGCCCTTTCAACAAATGAAATTTTGCGTTTATCTTTATAGTACTTCTTGGAGGTGTCTTTAGCATTAGGCGCTGCTTTCTCTCTCTTTGTCAAGCAATAGAGCATGAAATCATGAAAATCTTGGAATTATAATCTCATAGAAACTTTTGCTTTTTCACCAAACAATCAGCATTAAGTAAGTCTTGAATCTAAAATACCCTTCTGTCTGCGGTCACTCAAGCCAATATAGAATCTTCTAACCTCATTCAAACTGAACCAACAACTTGGGTAGAATTATAGCAATATGGGTCTTGAGTGATTTCAGTTCCAATATACTCGCTTCAATATTCTATTAAGTCCAAATTGCTAAGGTACTGGCGCATGTTATCATTCCTCCTATCTACTGTCATAGTAGAGGAATCTTCAAGTTGATTTTGGGGCTTTTTATAGGCTATACTCTTAAAAAAAAAAATTCATTTTCATTCATGTCCACATGTGCATGAAGAACAAGCAAAGCTTACAATATTAGGATGCATTCCTGAGTGTCGTATGAAAGCAAAAATTTTGAGAGCTTCCGTTGCAAAGTCTATTTGTGCATATCGTGCAATCTAGCATCCTTCTCTAATTGTATACGATTGCTTGAAAGTTTCTTAAGCCTATCAACTTTAACCACTCGTGCATCCCCTTACTCCATCCTCTTTCCTCAAGTCTGGGTGTTAAGGAATTTGCGGCATGCTCATGCATCTAGATATTGATAAAATGTATATTATTAGTTATAAATTCTCTTTCAAGTATAAGTATATAAATATTTATATATAGATTGGTATTAATTATGTGAGGGACACATAGATTCTTGTAGTGTCAATATTTAGTATTTATATGGGTAACTTTGGAAGTAATAGATATCTTCCTCTTTTAATTAAAATAAATAAGTACTTATTCTTATAGAGATTTAGTCAAATGAGTGAATTGAAGTAAATTAAGTTTAAAAGAAAATATATTAATGATCTATATATATATATATAGTGTTTTAGTGAAGGAATACATTTTGCCTATGTGAACTTATTGTGTTTTAAGTTATGTTGAAGGAATGGTTAGAGTGAATGATTTTTCTAAAAAGAAAATGTTTCGAAAAATAATTATGTAAAGTGTAGTTAAATTAGGGGCAACAATTAAATTTAAATAGAAGAGAAAGAATGATTAAATGGATTAGATGAATAATTGAGTTCTTGAATTATATCATCGTAAAGTTATTAACTTGTTTTATATAAAGGAATTAAGTAATCTTGACAAAAAGAGAATGATAGAAGTAGGAATGGAGATTGTTGTTATTTAAGAGTATAAGGTGTAAATTGGAATATATTTGTTTTAATTTTGTGTTTGGGAAGGGTATGCTTGTGATTCGTATCTTATGGCTTAATAACATCAGTTATATCTTCTTTCCGCAATATTGTGATATCCTTAAATGTTGGAAATGATTGATCTTTAAAATAATGTTCTTTTTAGATTGTTTCAAATTACTTCTTATTGAATGAATGGATATATTGTATTTGAATGTGTGGTTTTATGGATTGTTTTGATAGATTCTTCGGATGTGACTTTTTCGTGAGTTGATTTTGAGTTGGAAATTTTCTCTCATTTAATTTATGTTGCTATATGTTTTCTCTTGTTCTTTACCCTAAGTGGTAAATCGGTTAATGTTATCTTTGTCTTGATTTATGATTTTGTTTGAGTTGTTAATGAGTCAAATTGAATAGTTCTTTGAGTTATGGGTATTCCGAGAGGAGAAATAGAGGTTTCCCTTGGATTTTTGATTTAGTTCCTACCGAAGTTGATGATGTTTGAATGAAGTTGTTGATCTTATTTTGATGTATTCTCTTATTATATTTGAATCGCAATTAGTGCTTGTGACCTTGCAATTATGGTTGTCAGTTCTTTGTTAGGGAACCCTAGTGTAAAAATTTTGAGAATCTTCCAGCGGCTTGAGTTGATTGATAATTGATGTTCTCTCTCTTTATGTTCCCTTGATGTGGCAAGTGTTTTGGTTTCATGATTTTGAAAAGGGTTGTACGAGAATTGTTGAGACTCTGGTTTTGTACTTGTTAGTGAGATGGGTAATGCCTCACACGCTTTTATGATTCTTTGTTCAAATTATGATGGTACAACCCTTGGTTTTTTTATGTTGTTGGGTCTCTAGGGAGAGTGGATCCTCATGGGGGCTGGCGCCCCATTTAAGGGGAAGGGCTCAGGAGAACCCACGAGTGAGTTGGTAATCAAGTGAAAACCTAATAATTAACTTAGGTGGGTTGGGTAGTAATATCATTACAATATTTAAAAAAAATGGATGCCTCGTCTTCATTAGTGCTTCCGCAAACTAATGGAAGGCTGAGAAGGCCGTGGTTGGCAAGGTCGTAACCTCGTCCTCATGAGAGGTTATCGGCTCCGCATGAGCTACCCTATAGTGTCGGCACCTCAAGTAGGAGGAAGAGCCAGGAGATCCATAGATGGGGGCCGGCGCCTCAGTTTGGAGGAAGGGCCAGGAGAACCCATGTGGGCTATGCGATGACACTCTCCCCTGGTTGCCCTTGTGTTTTACTTTATTGTGTTCCTCTAGAAGTAGGTTATGGGGGTTGGTTTAGATTGTTGTTTGAATTGATTTAAATTGATTTATGATTATTGTTTTCATTCATCGTTAGTATGCTTTGTGGTCTTGCATGATCTCATTTATATTTGATTTACGATCTTGTATTTTATGATACTGTGTTATGATGTTATTGTATTGTTTAATTGCAATTTTGGAATTGAATTATGTTTATTAATTGAGTTGTTTAGAAGTGTTTCATGATCTACCTTTGGTTACTTGGTTACTGATTATCGCTTTGTTTAATGTGATGAGATTTATGACTTTAAGTTATTATGTTGTCTCTTGGATGTTGTTGATTATGTCTTTGTAATTCATGAGTTTTATGATACTTTTGTATGGCATTGAGTCTTGTGATTCCATGTTAGGATGTTCTTGGTTGAGGACTCTTCTTGTCAGCTCCTAGCACGGGGGGTGGGTCTTCGGACTCACATGGTCGGGTGGAATGTGCTAAGCACCCCATTGGGTCCCTAATCGAGGATCGAGAGGTGCGGATTGGTGCGGTTGCAGCGACTCCAGAGTTGTACTTGTTTTGGAGCCAGTTATGATGCTTTGTATTCATCTATTTTGTATCATGGTATCTTGTGTAAGGTTTATGTTCATGGTTTGGAAATACTTTTGTATCATTGTACTCCTTAAACATTGTACTATAATGTAATGTTAAACCCAATGTGGTTATTGGCCATGGCAGTTATTATTGTGTTGAGTTAATTATGTATATGTTGTATTTACTCAGATGATTTCTTATCATTGCTTTATCATGTATGTGTTCTATTTGTTAATGTTTATTTTGTTAGGGATTATATCTTTGAATTTTATTCTTTATTGTTATTGTGTGGATCTCAGTCTCGTAATGACTCCTTGTGTACCCCAAGGGATGTCTGTGTTAGTAAATCTGTTTAAATGAAATTCATGTCATGACTTAATGTGGATTGCATGTATGTTATGTTTAGTTAATTTAAAAAAAATTAAAAAAAAATTGTGCCGTAATTATTATGTAATTGTCCTTTGGGGTTCGCACGGCGGGGCGTTACAATGGGTGTAAAAGTGGAAGATGATGACAAGGGAGTTATGTTATTGACATATTCATTGTGCAAATCTTGGAATCACTTAGTCACTTCTATTAGTTTTAGCACAACTAACACCCTTGAATTTATTTTGTTGTGGGAGCTTTGTTGTTTGAAGAGGTGTGGCTGAAATCTAACATTAAACCACCAAATCAGAATCAATGGCAGTTAGAGGTTGATCCATCGAAAAAGGGAAAGATTCGAGAGGTACATCCAGATCTAAGTCAAAATGAAAAAAAAGGTAAGTGAAAATGTTGGTATTGCAATAAATCAAGGAATTTCAAGAACGATTGTTGGAAGAGAAGAGAAGACAATGATGACTCCAAAAAAGGAAGAAAATTTGATTGAGACAAGTTTAGGTACGGTTGATGAAGTTTTATCTATTTATAATTCCTTATAATATCATGAGGAATGGTTATTACATTTTGGTGCTTCTAATCACATGTATCTACATAAGAATTGGTTTTCTTCTTACCAAGCTATTGATGGCGCTATTGTTCTTATGGGAAATAATGTTTCTTGTAAGACTATTGGGATTGGGAGCATTAAGATTAAAATGCTTGATGGTGTTTTGAGGACATTAAAAGAGGTAAGAATTGTGCCTAAACTCAAAAATAATTTAATTTCCTTGGAATTTTTGGATTTTGGAGGTTATAAATTTACAAGTCAAGGTGGATCAATGAAAGTGTCCAAGAGAATTTATGTGGTAATGAAGGCTATAAATGTTAGAAACCTTTACAAGCTAGAAGGGAGTACGATAATAAATGAAGCAATAGTGGTATCTGAGGAGGAGAATGAATCTACTCATTTATGGCCTCAATGATTGGGTCATATGAGTGAGACAGGATTGAAGGTGTTGTTAAACTATAAGTTACTTCCAAATTTAAAATCTTTTAATTTGAATTTTTGCAAGCATTATGTTTAAGGGAAGCAATATAGACAAAAGTTTAAAATAGGGATTCATATAAGGGTATTCTAGATTATCTTGATTCAGATGTTTGGGGAGCATCCCCTATGGTTTCTTTTGAAGGATCATCATATTTTGTGATTTTAGTGTAGAAAAATGTAACCCTTTACATTTTCTCACTTTTCTAGGCCCTCCTATTTAAAATTAAACAAAATTTCCTTACTTAAGTGTTGTTGAATGTACCTGATTACATTTACACACTTATTTGGGCCCTCTTAATTAAATGAGCTTAATTATTCCTTAATTGTCCCTTTTAATTCATTTTCCAAGCCAATTTAACTACATTTTCCAAAGAGGAAACCTGCCATTTATTAATGTCTAAACATAACACTTCACATTGAGCAATGTGTGTCCTAGGTCTATGGACCTAGGACCCATTTTCCCATAGGAAAATAGGTCCTCCCTAAACCTTAGCACCTAAATTTAAATTATGTTTTTGGTGGTAATTCAATGTTTACAAATCCATGGTTCAATTCAATGTTGGCTTGTGATATTTGAATTTGGGAAATTAAGGATACATACCTATAAATAAAAGGTTATTTCATTATTTCAACATCAAAGAAGATAGAATTTTTATGCAAGTATTCCTTAAAAAAATAATGTGATCAAGGGCATCCAAGAGTAGGAATATCAGGGTTTTATTCTAGCATTCAAGATCCATTCATCATGTCAAAGTCTTCTTGCATCATGCATATTTTTGGAGCTACCATTGTGATGTAGGCTTTGCAGAACAATTTTTTCCTTTGAACATTTTGGTTTCTAGCCCTTCTTTTTTTGCTTTAGGATGGCTTTGCGCCCAAAGGAAAAAGATTACTATCACATAAAGGTGCACAATGCACCATGTAGTGGTTACACAAATTTATAAATCATTTTCTATCGGGCCCAAACTAGGATACATGTCTACTTGGTGAGGATATTCTTCAAATAATTTATCACAAATTTTGAAATCGCCTGCCCGCTTTCCACCTCATTCATTTCATTGGGTGGGTTGTGTCAAACGACAGATGCATAAATTATTTTAAGCGGAGTTTTTCAAACAGTGGGGCAAAGTATTTTCTTTTGGGAGTGGACTTCTAGGATAGCATCATCACTCATCATGGCTAATTAGATTGTGCTTATATGATTGATCTAGTATTTGATCTTCTAATGATAGTATATCTTTGCAAAATGTCTGGAACCATTAATGAGGTAGTTGAGACTTTATTAGTGAGGATTGTCATGATCTAGTCAAGCTCTAAAATCAGATTGTGACCTATCATATTCAGGCATCAGTTAGTTTCTTCTTCTCGATCATTTTTGGTGTGTCCTCTTCTTCTCACCATAAATAAGGATTGATAGTAGTAAAGAAAGAGAGTTATGGAGCTTCTCTGAAAAATATTTTCGAAGAATATAATAGTGTTTTAGGGAATTATATTTTCTTAGAAATAGGAAGGTTTTTATAGAATACTATTTATTATGTTTGGAATGTTTTATTTGTTCAGTCTATCATCAGATTGGCATCTGACCTCTATTTTTAATTAATGCATCATAATAATTTGATCTATTTGGGAGAAATCTTTGAGATTGTGCAATTCATGGCCTTTTTTAAGTTTCATTTTCATATTTCATTTATGTTGAGAAAATTGTCTTAATGTCTTATGTTGATATTCAAAATAATCATTTTTACATGTTGTTATCTTCTATGTTCTATGTTATCTTTAAAAAATTGGATCATGTCCATTATACTCTTTCATTTTCTATAAAAGATATGCCATTTTTCATACTATACTATAAGGAGGAAGGATTCTATAAATATCTAAGTATTCTTGTTAACCTTTAGGGTTTCTTATTTATGTTGGCCCTTAATGGATGCTTCCCATAAGGAGAGTTAAAAGACTACAATGTGATTCCTCTAGACTTTGCAACTCGTTCTCTTCCCAACAATGAAGAGTTTGTGGAATTATGTATCCATCTCATTAGTTATAAGAGATAGTTAAAGTTTGAAATGTTATAAGAGCTTTGGCACATCACCATCTTTTTGTTTTATTTTCATTTCTCTCTACCCCCTTTCACCCAAACAAAAAGAAGAGTTGACTTTATTTAAAAATCCCGAAGGTCATTCAGTGAGGTGCAAATTGGTCCCCCACTTGCTAAATTTCCCATAAGGTTTTTCAAAGAGGTGAAAGATATTATGATCAATAATTATTTTTTAGCATGCCTATTAGGACTCAAATTTTTCCAAACATTTGATTGGATGTCAAAAATATTTCATAAATTAGACCAAGAGGAGAGGCTAGAAATCTCATGCCTAGAGTCCAAACAAGAGCATCTTCCACAGGCCATTTCCAATACTCCCAGTTACCGGCCTCGACACCAAGGAGGAGAAGACTTACACGTTCCATATCACCTATAAGAAAAAACCATGTAAGAAGTGTTATCCCACAATCTAGAGCTTTATTTGTACCACCAGGAGGCTGACCCTTCCAAATTAGAATACCCGTCTACCCTATCCATATGAATCTATTTACAATGGCTTGCATAGGTGCTCCCACTCCTAGAAATTTTGTAACCTGGGATAGCGGTAGCCTGCTAAAAACACCTACACCCCCAAATCTATTGCTCGCCATACCTACCAATGCTCTTAAGGAAATCCTAAAGTTTTATGGGGAGGATTTTAATACCCCTTTTGAGAATCTCCAAGATATAGCAGAAGTATGTTAAGTACATAACATCATAGAAGAGAATGTAGCTCTTAGGTTACTAGTTGCATCTTTCAAAGGAAAGGCCCATGACTGGTACAAGTCCTTGGCTTCTAGTTTTATCCACTCTTGGGATCAACTTGAGGAGAAGTTATTCAAGTGCTTATTGGAGAAAGAAGTTGTTCCTCTTTGCTACAACAATTAATTACTATTAAGAGGGCCCTACAAGAGGCCATAAGTGATTTCAACACCAGGTTTCACAAAACCTGGCAAAGGATTCCTATGATAGCTAGGCCTTTGAAAGCTATGTCATTAATGTTCTATCTAAAATATTTCATTTCAGACACCACAATCATGATACAATCTATGGGAGGAGATACCCTTCCTGATGCATATGATCTGGGTATGCACGTAAAAAATAGTTTGTTTGACATTGGGAAGCTTCAACTACAACCATTGATGCCCATGTTCATAGAAATCTTTAGTGGCCCCCAAAAAGAAGAAACTCCTAGCACCTTCACTCCAAAAACAAGCACATCAACTGCACCACCATCCATGTATGTATACCCAGGAGGAAAACCTAGCACATCAGGCTCTTCTTCATTAGCAATAGATGTAAATTATATGAATATCCTCATGTGGTCCTTTAAAAATGAGCTAGTCCTCATCTAAAAAAAACAAATAGCACCTCCAAAACCTCCCATGTAGACCTATCAAGGAGGAAGGTCATCTTATCAATAGAATACATATCAAGGAGCTTTGAAAGGTTGAAATCAGCAACCAACACCTACAAACTAGATAGTCCTAGTCACCATGTCACTTTAGGCTACCAGGAACATTCTAAGAAAGGATTTGGTTCCAAGCTAGAACAAACTAGTAGAAGATGAGAATGTGTGGCGCTTCTAGCCATATGCTCCAAAATTTTCCAAGGGGAAATCTTCAACAAAAGATAGTGGAGCAAAGAGACCAAGGTGTGTTCTCAAACATAGAAGAATATTAGTCTCCTAGAATGGAGAATGCTTGATTCAGAGCGCAAATGCAAGTGATATCTTTAGAGAAAGAGCTGGATATCTCACCAAACCAAGCATTATTTTCTTGGATCAAGGAACAAGATACCATTTTTGCAAATGATTCTTTGATGACTAGTGCCTTGCAAGTACATTCAAAGTACAACACAAGGTCCAAAAGAATGGTCACAGGAGAATACATGCAATGAACTCCACAATGACCACAACCACATGTGGAGAAAACCTCATAGGTCCAACCCACTTAGCAGTCGCAAGGTCCATCATTTAAAGAGAAAGAGGTAGACAAAGCATCAAGCCCACCCATGTCAGATCAACCTCTTCTAAGGACAAAAGAAATACCACCTTTCAAATCTAAGGTCCTTCCAGTCGAAACACTTAACATGGTAAAGAAACTGAATAAGGTGCCCGCTAATGTGTCTCTGGGGGACATTATATCAATTGTAGAATAGAATAAATTGCTCTAGGAGGCATTGAATAAAGAGGAACAAATGTCACAGATGGATGCAATCCCACTATGCAACCAAGATAAAGGAAAATGGCCCGTGTCTGACCCTTGACCTTCAAGAGCTATGGTATACATAAACATCCTGGAAAATGCAAACATGAAAGAGGTAAGAAAACCAAATCCCACACCTTTATTTTTAACAATTATTGTTGTAGATAAGCTTTTACACAATAACATGATTGATTTGAGAGATAGTACTATAGTCATGCCTAAGCGAGCGGTCAAAACTCTAAAACTTAAGTACAAACCTCTTGAGAAAGGGATCATGTAGTTAGATGGGAACAAAGTCCCAACTATTAGTTGCATCAAGGATCTATCTTTGACCCTTTTCTTGTGTCCAAGCTAAATCATCACACAAGAAGTAGTCGTGATACACATACCCCATTTTTTGGGATGTTTCTTTCAAGGGACTTTAAAATAAAGCTTTGGGGGATGTCTATTAGGACTACTTCATAGCTCAATTGGTCTCATTTGATACTATGGAAAAAGCATGGGGGGAAGGTGAAGATCCTATTTGAATCCTTACACCCTAAACATATATCAGACAATGTAGTTTTTTTATTTGAAGTAACAGATACCTCCTCAAAAAAGGAGATGTATTATGTAGAAATGTTAGAAGACGAAGATGACATAAGTGATTGATCCCCCAAAGAGAAGGTCTTGCTCAATCAGTTTATTGATTTTGACCCATTCTAGAACTTCAACACTATCGGATTGGGCACCTATGTGATCTTCGACAATGACCAAGTTTTCCCAAAATTGGTAGAGGAGCAGGAGGAACCTGGCTAACTAGGCGACAATGGTCTATGGACATTATATTTTGATGGTGAAAAATACAAATCAGTTATAGAGTAGGTGTCTCAATGGTATCTTCGATGGGATTAGAGACTGTCAAAGATTTTCACTTCCAGTTCCTATGCTTGAATAATGATGTAGAGTACGAGGCTTTGGTCCATGGTTTGATTCTTGCAGAGCGGATAGGCATATGGAGAATACAGGCATTCAAAGATTTAAAGTTGGTCGTAAACTAGGTCTATGGATAGGTAGCTACAAAAAATATAAGAATGAGGTCTTATAGAAACAGAATATGGGATCTAATTGAGAGCTTTAAAGCTTTTAACATAAAGGCTATCCCACAATCCTAGAAAATTGTCGTAGATCAGATGGCTTTGATTGGCTCATAGTTTGAGCCAGCCCCTAAATCAATAAGAAAATAAAATGCATTACAGACCATCATTTGACCATTAATTCCCAAAAAATATTAGAACTAGCAGGTTTTTGAGGACAACGTTCAGATTGCCATTTTTCTACAAAAGTCAAGGAAAGTTGTCAATCATTCACAGTTCGAAGCTAGAGGGACTGTTGAAGGACAAGTGATCCACTTAAACAAAAATAAGTTCCCGCGAGGCTTGATTTATCTCAAAATATCTTCAATTGTGAAGATGTGAGAAATAGCAAACAAAGATTCACTACCGATGCAAGAGACTATGAGGACCTCAATGTTGAGTATGATACGAAGTTAAAAGTCAGAAGAGATGTTTCATAGGTAGACAAGGAAAGATTGAAAGGCCTATTTTCTAAATATGATGAGTTCGTAGCTTGGACCTATGATGATCTTAAAGGATATGACTCAGGCATAATTTAGCACAATATTGACTTGGTTGAAGGCTTCAAGCTCATCCAATAGGAAAAAAGGCTAGTGAATCTAAAGGTTGAGGCACTAATGGCACAGGAGCTTACAAAATTTATCAAATCAAGAATCATATATCCAATCAAATTGTACCGTAGAAAAATGGCCCTTTGTCATTTTCATCATCTTTTAGGCCTTGTTTCATCATGTTTCATATGTTTTGTGTTAATTTTTAATGCTTATTATTAAATATTGAAGTCTTGCGAATATGTTGTGAAGTGTTGTAAAACATTTCTACATCATTCTAGACTCTATTTAATACAATTCATCTAAAAATCATCATTTGACACATCGACAAGTCCTATTTTAAAGTGTTGTTAAGTCTTGTTATCAAGGTTGATGCTTTTCTAGGAATTTCCCCCTTATTTACACTTTTCTCATGCTTATTTGGGATTCTTTATACACTCATAAGGTTCATTTAAGTGTACCTTTGAATGATACCCTGACACATAGCATCAAATAGCTAAAAACACCCTCAAGATTGGACTGATTCGCCATGGGTGAAAAATGAGTCCACCTTGACACAAATTTCAAAAATAATTCAAATTTTTTTCAGGATTTTATTCAATTTTACACTTGATGTCAGCCTATGATGATGTATAGCCAGTACTAAGACACAAGAATTGTATAAGTGAGATAATTTTACCTCATTTTAACATCTCCAAGCATCTTAATCCAGTCTTTGAGCATTCACACAATCCACCAAGCATTCAAGCATAGCATTTTCTCAAGTTGTTTTGCAATAGATCATTAAACAATCATTGAAGCATCTTGAAGTAGCCATTGACATTGATTTGGATTTGGATCTTGAAGGGTTTAGAGGTAAGTTGCATTTCATATGTTTTCATTGGGTTTCAGTACGAAACTAGGGTTTAGCCAAGGAAAACCCCTATTTGCTAACCCTCCAACATTTTTCCCCTTTTGGGTTGTGTTATGTTGTAGATTTGATAGATTTAAAGGTGTTGAAAAGTGGAATCAAGTCAATATGTCTCTTCAAGATATTACATCATCATTTCTCTTCTCCTAAGTACTTTTTGTTCATTTTCTACAGAATCTGACATCAACAACCCAACACTCAAGATTGAACAGATCTGATGTTGCAAAGTTACTGACTGTACATCCACATAATCAAGATTAGACTGATTCACCACCCTTGGTGAATGAGTCCACCTTGACATCAAAATTTGAGATTTTGTCAGATCTGAGATCCCTCCAAACAAAAACAAGTTTTGTACAGTTTTCACCTGACAGTGGACTAATTTGCCACCCTTGGTGAATGAGTCCATTAATGAATTTTCAATAATCACAAATCCACATTCCAGACCTTCCAATAGCCTCAAATCAACCCTAGGTGCACCCAAATTCAACTTATTCTTTTTTGTTTTGTAGATTTCATTCATTTTGTTCATGTTTGCATATCACATTGTGTTTTGAAACATAGTTTAAATCTTAGTTTTGCATTCATTTTTAGTCATTTAGATTAGTAAATTGTACTTAGTTTAGTTCATCTAGCACACACAACATCACACATAACATTAATTTTAATGTACTTGTATGTTTTTGGCCATAATCTCTCTCATTTTAAGTGAAACACCTTGAAAGTGCTAGAGACCCATTAGAAGTACCAAAAATATATGGTTCACAAACATTCCACTTGGGTATCCAATCTTGTATTGGTGCAAAAGAAGAATGGTGACATACTACTCAGTTTGGATTATAGGGACTTGAACAAGGCCTCATTAAGAGATCACTACCCTTTTCCCTCTATGGAACAAATCTTGTAGATCATGGCTGGATAAAAAATGTTCTTGTTGCTTGATGGATTTGTTGGGGTATAATCAAGTCTACATAAAGGAGGAAAAGCAACACAAAACAATGTTCACCACTAAATCAAGAATGTTTGCATATTCAAAGATGCCCTTCATATTCTTTAATGTAGATGCCATTTTTGAACGAGCAATGGATATCGCCTTCAAGGGATTGATCAATCAGATCATCCTAATATACCTAGATAACCTAACTATTTTTTTAAATTCAAAGGATAATATTTTTGACCATCTAGAAAATGTCTTCTAGAAGTGTCAACAATTCGAGATTTCCCTAAATCCCAAGGAATGTGTGTTTAAAGTGTCATAAGGAAAACTGTTGGGATTTGTGGTGTCAAAAGAAGGAATAGCCATAGACCTTGAAAGGGTGAAGGCTATAATAGAGCTACCACTACCAGTCAAATAGAAGGTGGTATAGTCCTTTCTAGGAAAGATCAATTTCATTAGTTGATTCATCTCAAACTTCACGAGCATCGTGAGACCCATCACACTAATGTTGAAGAAGAATTTATTTTTTAAATGGACTCTCGAAGGATAGCTTTCGTTTGAGAAAATAAAGAAACCATCGCTACAGACTCGATTTTAGCTAACCCAGACTTCTCCAAGGATTTCCTGATCTATGTCTATAGCATCTAGTATAGCATAGCTTCCAACACAACATAGCTTTCGTGCTCACTCAGAAGGAAGAGGAGGGAAGTGGAGAACATCCCATCACATTCCATTCTAGAACTCTCAAAGGATATGAAACTATATAAAAAATTGTTGAAAAATAGGCATTTTCTATCATTAAAAGCTAAAAAAAAATTGACACATGGTATTGGCCAGCAAAATCACCATCCTCATCACCCATCACAGTGTTCAAGAATAAATCATCGAAGGTGAGATAATTAAAAAGAGGGCCAAATAGATCACAAAGATCTTATAATATGATGTAGATATCCAGCCAACCAATTTGGTTCAAGGAAGAGGTCTTTGTGAATACCTTGTGTATGAATTAATTTCCCAAGCAGAAGAGGAGACACACTATGTCTATATGAATTAGTTTGAGTCCGATGAGTCATGGGTGGTTGATCCAATATGATATATGCAAAAGGGGTAGTACCCAACTAGCATCCCACCTCACAGAAGATGCTACTACTAACAATAAGGCACTAGGTATGTACTAATTGAAGGGGTTTTATTTAAAAGAAATTTTGATGGCATCCTTCTTTGTGGCTTAGATAAGCCATGGGAAGAAAGGGTTTTAGATAAATTCCATAGTAGTCCTGAGGGAAGACACTTCTCTTCCAAGACTACCACTTTAAAAATAATGTGGGTAGGCTATTACTGGCCTTCCATGTTCTCTGAGGCTAGTCACCTAGTGTGGAAATGTATTCACTGCCGATATTTTGTTGGTAAGCAGAACTCTTCCATGCCATTGAGCTCGATCATGACTAAGGAACCTTTTGCAAAAAGGGGTTTGTATTTTATCGATATGATCAATGCCATATCTAGTGTAGGCCATAAGTTGATACTTATGGTGACTGATTATTTCACAAGATGGACAAAGGTTGTTTCCCTAAAAAATGTTACAAAAATAGAAATTGTTAATTTTCTTGAGCAATTAGTGGAAAGGTTTGGTTCACCTAAAACCACTATACATCCAATAACACATGAGCCTTTGTAGGCTCTAGGATGTTGTAATTTTTTCTCAAGAATGTGTTCTCCCTAAAGACTTCATCAAATTTATATCCACAAGGAAATGGGTTAGTAGTTTCAACCAACAAGAATATGATTAGGTTAATAAAGTGCACAAGGTTTTAACATGAAAAGGACTGACACAAACATCTGAGAGTTGTTTTATGGGATAATAGAATTACACCTAAGTAGATCCTAAATATGTCTGCTTATGAATTAGTGTATGGAAAGGAGGTGGTTTTACCCATTTCCATAGAAATTCTAGTATTACAAATATTGAAAGCCTTGGAAGTCAAGGAAAATGGTGGAATAGAAGTAAGACTGGAAAAGCTTTTGAGCGTTAAATAAAAAAGAGAAGATGTGTATGATTCCATGATTGGGTGCCAATAGATAGTAAAACAATGGTTTGATAAAAAGGCCTCCAACCCAGATTTCTAGGAGGGAACCCTTGTGCTAAGGTATGACGAGCACACTGCAAAACTAGGACAACATGCAAATTTTGATGCACTATGAAAGGGTCCCTTATGCATTCATGCATGCAAAGAAAATAATGTATATGAGCTCGAAGAGATGGATGGAAATTTTCTAAATATACTAGTAAATGGTGTTCATTTAAAATTATTCCATTAAAGTACACAAGTTCATTAAATTTTTACAGATATGTACCAATGTAAAAATTTAATAAAATATGTTATTTTTGTGAATAAAGAAATAAGAGTAAACACATGAATAACAAATATTATATCATTTTTATATTCATTGAGATATTTACAATATAATATGCATAAAAATCCTGAGGCTCTGAGAGAAGCTTGAAGCCCTCTCATTCAAACCCAAAAAGAGATACATCTTAAAAAAGCAAAAAAAGGAAAGGCAACACAAAATGATAGTGGAAATTAAAGCCTCCATCCTCCATGACACTCAAAATATCATTTCTTTGGGTTTTTCTTCAATAAGGCATCAATTTGGGTTAGCAACACAAAACACGCAAGCATGGAATGCACCTCAATCCTCAACATTGTGGCTATAAGCCATGAACTCAAAATGATGAGATTGAGAAAGTGAGTTTTCCTTCCTTTTCATTGCATCAAATGTGCTCGACTTTATACTCCCTTAGATGGAAGGAGGTCATGGGTCGAGATAGTGAGCGATGCCTCTCCAAGTCCATAGTCTAGAATTCCATGAGGAAGGAAAACCAGGGCTTTGCTTCCCCAAAGTTGACGTGCCTACAGATATTCATTACATTTTGAATTCCACTACTAGGGATAGCTACTTGCATGAATTTTTTGATCCCATCTAAATATGTTGAATCAAAAATAGGATGGTAGAGCTCTATAATCTAGGGCTTAGAAATGTCCAAATCTAATAGGGAAGCCATGAAATAGGAGATAGCATTGGAGTTGCACCACAACTGGTTCTCATCCTTCACATAATCCTTCTCAAGCACCCATTTGAATTCCACTACAATGAGGTAGTCATTCTTCCCTAGTCATTTAATTCTTTCACTAATACCTTCACCTATGAAGGAATTCTACAATTTTTGGCTCAAGAGACAAATTGGGGTACCTAGGCCAAACATGATAGCAAGCAAGCTTATAGACTAGTGGAGGGGAAAGTGTAGTGGAAAGAGCTCACCAACTCAAATGCTAATTCAGTGAGTATTTTCATGAAGAGGTCACTATTTATAGAAATATGTGTGTCGAGGAGGTTTGAAAATGAAAAATATATCTCCCATTTGGTGGTGATGGAAAACTTATTAACATGCTAAGAGGAAAGGGGTGAATCATAGAAAATATCTCTACTCAAAATTTGAAAAATTAATTTAGGCATTGGGAGTAAATGTCTGCATGTATCGATTGCTGCCATATGTCCATCACTTTCATCAATGCCAGCTTGCCTCACTTATGCGTAAAGACATTTCTTAAAGGGCTAAAAAATACAAAATTAAATGTAAATGTATTTTTGAAGTACCTTTCCATCACTCAAAGCATGATTTCCATTGCTAAAGGAATGCTTCTCATCGTTCAAGGCTTATTTATAAAGAGGGTGATGGGAGGAATGTACTAATTACATTCTTGTAGTAAGGTTAGCATTCCCAAATGATATGTATCCCACTCCACACGTATCACCTCATTGGTAGCACTTAGTGATCTAGTGGTAATGACAATGCCTTATGGCATGTATGTGTGAAAATTAAATTCACCCAATTTAAAGAAAATTTTGCTAAGTATCAAAAACATCAGGCAACCATTTCTCTAAATAAGTTTTCTAGAAATCCTTCAAAAAATGAAACAATGGTGGAGGAATCAATTTTTGGTTGACAGGTTGAAGACTCGTCTACTAGACTAGGCTACACCAAGATCTTTGGAAAGGATTCATATGCTAATGCCACAACACCGAAAGACTAGAGTTTTTCACATTCCAAAACCATACAAGTAGGCAACCCTATAAGGGAGGAAGCAGTTAAAGATTTTGCAGACAATATTTTTGACCTAAATTTTTATGTGACCCCTAAAAACCTTAGGGAAGGAGCAATGCAAAAAATGATTGACTATGGGTCAACCGAGGGAATTGCATCATGGCTCTGGTATTGTGGTTTTTCACAATTTATATTACCCTTCATACATCCATGCCCAAAGCTGGGAGATGCATGCACAAAAAGGTTACATAAAGAAATAGGGGTTATCTATTGCAACAGGTTGAGGGATACCATCAGCGCAATAGCATCCAGGATATGTTGTACATCCCTAAAAAATTGAGATCCTAAAATACTTAAACACCAAAGAATGAAAGATTTTTGAAGAACCAAGGACAAGAAATTAGAATTTTATATGGATGAAACAAATGAGAAGTTAGAGGGCAAGCACCTCGTCTTTTCTCTAGTACATAGAAAGTTCAAATCAGATGTGTAGGTTTTTTTCACAATGTTAGCTTATATTTATGGCTTAGAAGATGACAAAAATGTCTATTCATTTCAGGTGGACTTGGCTTTAATGCTTAGGAAGGAGAGAGCCAAAAATATTTTGATTTTGTTGACACAATGGCCAAAAAGATGTTGGAACAATTAAGAAATTATGGCACTACTTTTTAGTTTAGGTATTCTTCTTTTCTGACACATTTGATTTTACATTATAACCCTAATTTTTTCAGAGGATATTTGTCACTTAGTAAGTTTTATGTAAAGGGGTTATACTAGGGTATATGTAAGATCATGATGGGACAAAAAATGGTGATATGATGAGTATGTGTAGGGTATGTGGCTGACGACTTTTTTTTACCCAGAAAAGATGAAACAAAAAGGGTTTTTAAAGGAGATTCTCAGCTTTCCACCAATATAAATTATGCTTTACTTTGAATTTAATTAATAATTATTATTCATTTTCTATCTAAATTACAACTAAAGTCTTCATTGATAGGCTAATTGAAAAACATATATAGCTTTCAAACAGTATCACATTTTTAGAATTTGAAACATGTGTCACATTCTATGTTGCAATACTATAGGATTAAAAAAAAATGAATTTCATAAGTTTTCACCAAGTTAAGGTGGTCAGTAAATGTAGATTTTTGGACCCAGTAGGCTCTCTAACTCTTATAGGGTTTTCACCTAAAAGGAGATAGATTAGATCTAAAAATGCTAAGGGTTCACTCAAATTATGTAATGAAGGATGTTTTCTATGCTAAATGAACTAAAATAAATGAAATTGAATGATATAAATGAATGTAAATGGATGAAAGAGTAAGATTTACACCATGTTTGAAAACACACTATGATATGCAAACAATGAATAAAATGAAGAAAATATGCAGAACAAAAAGCAAAGGGCTGAATTTGAGTGCACGTACGTGAATTTTGATGAAACTGGAATGTTTGTAATGTTGACTGAAATCACTAATTTTTCACAGTGGGACTCATTCACCCAGGTTGGTGAATTAGTCCACCTTCTAATGAAAAAGTGTCAGGAGCAAGTTTCTAATAGTTGGGATGCAAAATATATAAAAAAATAGATTTTCAATCCTAAGGTGGGACTCATTTGCCATTGGTGGTGAATCAATCCTCTCCCAAATTTTTGGCAAATCAAGAGACAACTCTGCAACACCAAATCTGGAAATATTTGCTTGTCAGGTTGCTGAAGTCAGTTCTACAGGAAATAGACAAAAAACCTTCACCAAGCTTGAAATAAGAATAAGTTGTCTTGAAGCACCTATTTGACTTGTTCTCCACTTTTCAACACCAAAAATCTTGTTAAATCTGCTCACAAAAGGTGCAAATACACATGCAAAGGGGGAAAATGGTTGAAGGTTAGCGAATAGGGGTTTTCCTTGGTCAAACCCCACTTTGGTAATCAAACCCAATAAAAAGAAATGAAATGTAAAGGAGATGATAAATAAATAACATGCAAGTGTCATAAACTTACGAAACCCTTGATAATGCAAGTCTAAAGTAATGCTAATGGATGCTCCAAAATGCTTGAATAATGCTTGATGAAATGATGTAAAATTCTTGATTGAATGCTTGAATGAGTGGATGAATGAGTACTTAAATGAATGGGGGAGATGTCAAATGAGGTGAAATCACTTATTTATACCATCATGTGCCTTAATAACTATTTATACCTCATCATAGGCAAACATCAAATATATTTTGGAGAAAAACCTGAAAGAATTTTGAAATATTTTAAATTTTGCAGCCAAGGGGAACTCATTCACCACCCATGGCGAATGGGTCCCACCTAGGGATTAAATCTAGGTGTCAGGAATTAAGTTGCATTTAATGTTATTTGTCAGGAGTATATTCAAAAATATAATTAAATAAAGCATATGAGGGCATAAAGGGATCAAATAAGTCATAAGAAAGGAGTAAATAAGGGGAATATGCCTAGAAAAGTGTGAATCTTTGTTACAAGACTTTACAACACTTGAAAATAGGACTTGTTGATGTGTAAAAATATTATTTTTAGGTGAATTGTGTTAAATAGAGTCTAGAAGAATGTAGAAATGTTTTACAACACTTCACAATACCTTCACAAGACTTCATTATTTGAATTTTTGTACATAAATAAGAATGTTCAAGCCATATTACATCATAAAATCAAAGAAAAATATGTCAAATGCCATAAAAAATGACCTAAAAGGCCATGAAAATGACAAGGGGTGATTTTTCTATGACACATTTAGCCCCCACTTTAGTGAGAGGAAGAAATTGCTTCAAACTCACACTAAAGTAACCATGAACATCAAGAGGAGGGTTCAAATGTGTTTATGTTAGCAAGATGTAATGACAATGACCAAGAGGGATGATCAAGCCCCCATGATGAAAATCCTATGGCAACCTAAGAATAAGAACAAAGGAACATACAAGTGTTGAGAATTAGATGAAGCTTTGATCGTCAATCCAACTAGTCTTGAATTAGATCTAGGCTAAAAGAGAATGTGTACTCACTCTGGGATGACAAAACACATGATGATTCCACCGAGTGAGAAGAACCAACAATACTCACTCTGGGCCAACATAACTTTTGGCTTTCCATGGGGTGAGAATGCCCAAAAAGAGATACATACGCTAGTCAGTATGCACTCACAAACACAAAAGTGGCTAAAAATTCATGCCGCTAGATGGTCTTCCCGCTCAACCATGCCAAAGTTATACCTCATGATAAATTTAACAAGGATCCAAAAAGAAAAAAGGAAAAAGGATGTCAATTCAAGCTTCACGAGAAAAGCAAAGCTTTGTATACTTAGAACTCATGAACAAACAAGATGGCACCACGGGCATGCAAGTTGTGTTATGCAAGGTGGCCAAGAAATGCAACAATGTAAAAATATAATGTGCAAAAATGTAATGTGAAAGATGTTCAAAGGAGTCTTATTTAGTTTATGTAAGGTCAATCACTTAGGGAACATTGTGTCTAATGTCTCCAAGAGAGGACCAATCAAAGAATAGTAAATCCACAACTTAGGGGATGCAGTGTGTCACATCAAACCACCAAGAGGAATGCAATATGCTGAGAAAGATCACACTTATGAAGGAAATCACACCCAATGTCATCCACAAAGTAATAAACATGACATATAAACGATGAGGATACACCAAGAACAAAGAATGCAAGTGAATTATTGTATTGTATTCCCCCCACTTAAAGGAATTTCTACACACCTGTCTATGAGCAATTTCTTTAAAGTAGAAGAGAAAATAAAAATGCAAAAGGAAAAGAAGACATGAGATCCAACTTGGAAAGCCCTATGCCAAGTCATATGTTTCAAAGTTAGGGTGTGTCATGTCAAGGAAAATTAAAATAAAAAGAAATAAAGGGAGTTTCCCCCTCGAAAATAAAGCACACCAAATACATAAGGGATCTATGGATTTGGAGTCAATATGTTCATTGTTGCAATGTTTTTATGAAAGAGTGTGAAACTGTCATCATTCACCGAATACATAGAATGAAAAGAATGACACATAGAGAGCGAAAACAAAAGGAAAAAAAGGTTTCATTTTGGGTCAACATAGAAAATACATTACGATCTAAATCCTTTGCATTATCCCCAAAAGGAAAACACAAGCGACAAGAAAAAGGAAACAAAAGAAAATGAAAAAGCTTTTGGGTCAACATGAAGGAGACATTTCGGTCTCACTACCTTGTGTCATCCCCAAAAGGAAAAAAACAAGAAAAGATAGAGAAAAGGAAAAGAAAAAGGGAGCTTGTGGGTCAACATAGAAGAGACATAGGGCATCTCTATGCTTTGCATCATCCCCAAAGGAGAACACAAAAAAAAGAGAAAAAGAAAAAGACCATTTGGGTCAACATGGAAGAGACTTAGGGTGTCTCTACACTTTGTTTCATCCCCAAAGGAGAACACAAAAAAAAAAAAAATGCTAACAAGGTGAAAAGAGATGTACGACATATAGAAGAATAGAGGTACAAATAGAAGAAGTGTACAGAGAGAGATAACATCAAACACATGATACAAGGGAACAAAAAATGCACATAAAAGAAAAAGGAAAAAGGAAATAAAAAGGATAATGAGGCAGATGCAAATCAACCATCTAATAGGTCGTATGCCTCCCAATCATGATCATCATACTGCAAGGGCAGTTGACTATCCAATGGAGGAATTGCAAGTGACAAGCTAGGAGAATCACCAAATTATGCACTTGGTATAAGAGATTTATCATCTAAGCTCATAGAAAAGGAGAATAAAGAATTCAAATTATTGTGCACCTCTTTATCAATCTTAGCAATCTCTTTTTCATCATCCACATCAATGATAGGAGGAAGAAGAGTGATCTCCAAGGAAGGATGTATCAACAATGGCAGTTGTTGTATAAGTTTAGTTTTTTGTGATGGTGGCGATGGGCTATCTTGTGGTGGGTAAGGACAATTATCAAGAATTATTTCTATCAATGGTGGAGTTTGTTTTTCTTGATTTTTTTCTTTTTTCATTTGTCAATCGAGAAAACAACGATGACGATGACGCTCTCTAGCACCTTGGTTTCGTTTAATTCTATTTTGAAGTTGTTTGGATGTAAGAGTGGATTGGTCAACTATAGGCTCCTTTATTTCAGAAGGAGACAGATCAATCACCTTCTCCTTAGCTTTATATACTTGTTTAATTCATGGTGGCAAGGTTGGATTACTTTCAACATCTCTTGGTCTCTTCAACAAGGAAGTTGAACGATTGTATTGGGATGGGGTGGGTAAAGGCTAGTAATGGTCAGGGGTAGGATGGAGCATGGTTTTGTCTATGATAGGAGGTGCAGAAGTGGATGTGGACATACCACAAAGACACAATTCAACTACCATTTTGGATTTAAACTTTTGATATGCTATGAAAAAATAAGTCCTGTCAAGGTGTAACGGGTTCCATGGGTTTGGGCCAAAAGGCTTCTAAGGAAAAATTTCCTTTAGATGATAGGGGATTAAATCAGCTATGGTGGATAGTAAATATTTCATTGTCATGTGGAAACTTCAAACACTTATGAATGACTAATGGGACCGCTTCCATTGAGCAAAGCTAAGGGTTTCCTAGCTACAAACGAAATTGGTCGAACTATTAAATGATAGAAAATCTCACATTTAATGTTCTCAATCTTATTTGTAAGGGTAGCACCATAGATCCAATTGTAGGGCATACAAAACCATTGTGTGTTTTTATCCATGCAATTTCTTTATCATAAGTCTCAAGTGATATAACTCATGTAAGACAAGAAACTCCTCTGTGATCACATTCTCACCACAAAAAAAATATATTAATATCCCATAAGTGGAATTATCATAGATTCATCTAGCTATGTAGAGAGGACCTTTAGGAAGCTTTGGTAGTATGTATTTTTTAGAAAAATTGATATCAAGAGATTTAGTGGTTTGGCCCTTATGAGGGATAACATCTATCATAGCTACGAGATTATCCATAGGACTATTTTCAATCAACATTGGAGATATATCATGTTGCTCATTGTGTGTATCAATAGTCATTACATCAGTATTTGAAGGTTCACTAGCCTTGACAAATGTAGTATGTTTATGCATAGGCTTGGTGAAAATCTATAAATTCTGGTTAGGGGGTGCAATGGACTTATTGCCTGTATCATTAACACCCTCAATGGACAACTCACCTAAATCAATGAGGTCTTGAACTAAATTTTTTAAATTCTTGCAATGTTTAGTGTCATGTCCATTTTGGCGATGAAAGTGATAATAAGTATTAGGCTTGAAGTTGGATGGTAATGGTTGTTTTGGATTGAGCAGTCTAACAGGTGGCAAAGTGAACATTCATTTTTGAATTAATTGGTTCATTGTATTATGGAGGGAATCAGGTAAAGGAGTGAATTATCTCTTAGGGTCCCCATAATGATAGGGCACGTCTATCTTAATAATGGACATGGAATCTTGAACTAGTTGGGTGGGTTGTGAAGGTAGATTGAATTGTAAGAAGCATCTCTTCAGTTTGCGAAAGTTTTGATTGTTGTTATTATTTTGATTATTATGTTTAGGTTTTTTAGCTCGGCTAGAAGTGGAGTTTGAATCATGAATTGAAATTGAGTTATGGTATTCACACAGGGTTGTGCATAAATGCATAAACAAAGGGAATTTCATCATAGTTAACTTGTCTTGAAGGTTTCTATGCAAATTTTTGATAAACATCTTTTGCAGATGTGCAGTAGGAATCTTAACATCTATTTGAGCATATAGAGATTGGTAACGTGAAATAAAATCAGTTACTTTTTTGTCTTTGTGTTGTCTACATTGCATGAGGTCTTCCATTTTCTTTTTAGGTGTCATGTGAACTTGAAAGTTACTTATGAAAGCATCCACCAACTCATTGAAGGAGTGGATGGAATGATTAGGAAAGTTAGAAAGCCACTTTAAGGCACTATTTTCAAGGTTCTAGGGAAAATTTTGGCTAAAAGTCTCTCATCAAGGACAAAATCACTACATAAAGTTGTGTAAGAATTAACATGGTTGGCAGGGTCTAGTTTACCTCCATATTTCTCAAACTGAGGCATTTCTATCCCTTCTGGCATCGAGGTACAAAATATTTCTAAGGATAAGGGGATGTTATAGACATGGTATGTGGGTGGAGTGGTTGGATCTTGGCTAATGGTGGAAAGTTAATGTTGCATGGAAGAGACAGTGTTAAGGAGTTGTGTATGGATAGGATTAGGATATGTAGGTGGAGATGGAAGAGAAAATGGTGATGGAGTGTAAGTAATGTTAGGGGAATTGAAAGCAATTCTCAGAAGGGTAAAGGTAGTAGAAGGGATTTGTGATGCCACATGTGAAGTACAAATGATAGATGGAATTGTGAAAGAAGGAGCCACAAAACTAACCTGTTGCATAGTTGTAGTGACTTGCAGATTGGTATACATTGGTATGGATGTGATGGTTGAAGGGGGAGGAACTTTATATCCTCCTTGACTAACAAGATTTTTTGCGGATTGGATATTAGTAGAGGCATGTTTATTACAGATCTCAACAATATTTTTCAATATTATCAAACCATCATCATGTTCAAGCAAATGATGAAGATTATCAATGGTAGGTATGGCAGTTTTGGACACATTTTCAAGTGACAAGTCTTGTTGTAAATGTGCAAATTCTTCATGAATACTAATGACCTTGAATTGAGAGTTGTTTTGGGTGTCAACTTTCATTAGATGGAAGGGTGAAGGCATAGTAGCATTTTCAGTGCCTAATACACCATTTTCCATACTAGGAGTAGGAGCTCTTGAGATCCCAAGGTCCACAACAAAAGTGTTATCATGGGATGCCATGATTCTAGAACTTCATCTCGCCAAAGTATTATCAATGGAATACCAAACACTCATACAAATACCACAAAGGAGGGAGGTGATTCAAATGCAATGTAATCTAATATGTGTAAATTC
This sequence comes from Sequoia sempervirens, assembly GCA_007258455.2. Classification (NCBI taxonomy): domain Eukaryota; kingdom Viridiplantae; phylum Streptophyta; class Pinopsida; order Cupressales; family Cupressaceae; genus Sequoia; species Sequoia sempervirens. The sequence continues at coordinate 211,875,812 of VDFB02000003.1, read as the reverse complement.
TAATAACAAAAATACTACTAACTGTAACATAAATCTAACTACAAAAACCAAAGATGGAGGAAAAATGCCAGAAAATGCCAAAAATGTTGTGTGAAAATTGCAGAGGGACTAATTCGCCCTGGGTGGCGAATGAGTCCTAGGATGCAAAAAAAATTATCTTTTTCATAAATTTTGAATGATGCTAAATGAAATATAGAATTCAATCAAGTATGTAGAATGTAGATTTTTTTAGTTTTTCAATGAATGTAATGCAAAAATGAAATCTAAACTAAGCTTTCACTAATGCAAGATGAAAACTCCTAGAATACAAAAACAAAACAATATCCTATTTGAATGTTAATGAAAATGTATTCTAGGATGAAATATGCAAATGAAATCAGAATGGATGCAAAGTGATCAAGAGTTAGGTTCACCAAAATGAACCATAGATTTTTGGACCCAATAGGCTCTCTAACTCTTATAGGGTTTTTCATCTAAAAGGAGAGAGATTAGATCCAAAAATGCTAAGGGTTCACTCAAATTATGTAATGAAGGATGTTTTCAATGCTAAATGAACTAAACTAAATGTAAATGAGTGTAAATGGATGCAAGAGTAAGATTTACACTATGTTTGAAAACACACTATGATATGCAATAAATGAATAAAATGAAGAAAATATGCATAATAGAAAGAAAAGGGATGAATCTGAGTGCACTAGGATGAAGTCAGATGAAATAGGAATTTCTATAATGTTGACTAAAATCACTAATTTTTCACAATGGGACTCAGTCACCCAAGGTGGCAAATTAGTCCACCTTTTGATGAAAAGGTGTCAGGAGCAAGTTTCTAATAGTCAGGATCCATAATCTGAAAAAACTCAAATTTTTAGTCCTAAGGAGGGACTCATTTGCCACTAGTAGTGAATCATTCCTCTCCCAAAATTTTGGAAAATTAGGAGACAACTCTATAACACCAGATCTGGAAATATCTACTTGTTGGGTTGTCGAAGTCAATTTTGTAGGAAACAGACATAAAACCTTCACCAAGCTTGAAATAAGAATAATTTGAATTGAAGCACCTAGTTGACTTGTTCTCCACTTTTCAACACCAAAAATCTTGTTAAATCTACACACAAAAGGTTGCAAATACACATGCAAAGGGGAAAAATGGTTGAGGGTTAGCAAATAGGGGCTTTCCTTGGTCAAACCCCACATTGGTATTCAAACCCAATAAAAAGAAATTAAATGTAAAGGAGATGATAAATAAATAACATGAAAGTGTCATAAACTTACAAAACCCTTGATAATGCAAGTCTAAAGTAATGCTAATGGATGCTCCAAAATGCTTGAATAATTATGCTTGATGAAATGATGTAAAATTCTTGATTGAATGCTTGAATGAGTGGATGAATGAGTACTTAAATGAATGGGGGAGATGTCAAATGAGGTGAAAATCACTTATTTATACCATCATGTGCATTAATAACTATTTATACCTCATCATAGGCCAACATCAAATATATTTTGGAGAAAAACCTGAAAGAATTTTGAAATATTTTAAATTTTGCAGCCAAGGGGAACTCATTCACCACCCATGGCGAATGGGTCCCACCTAGGGCTTGAATCTAGGTGTCAGGAATTAAGTTGCATTTAATGTTATTTGTCAGGAGTATATTCAAAAATGCACTTAAATAAATCATATGAGGGCATAAAGGGATCAAATAAGTCATAAGAAATGAGTAAATAAAGGGAATATGCCTAGAAAAGTGTGAATCTTTGTTACAATACTTTACAACACTTTAAAATGGGACTTGTTGATGTATAAAAAGATGATTTTTAAGTGAATTATGTTAAATAGAGTCTAGAAGAATCTGGAAATGTTTTACAACACTTCACAATACCTTCACAAGACTTCATTATTTGAATTTTAGTACCTAAATAAGCATGTTCAAGCCATATTACATCATTAAATAAAATAAAAATATGTCAAAAACCATGAAACAAGACCTAAAATGCCATGAAAATGTACAGTGTCCATTTTTCTATAGCACAGTTAAACATACGATTTTTTTATATTTTTCAAAAGTTGTAATAAAAAATTCATAATTAATTATTTACTTGGAAATTTTAAAAAATAAAAATGCATCAATCAGGACATGATTCATCTACTTATATGTAAAATATTATTAAAAAATATTATCATTTTATTGTGGTTAGGGTGGTTAGATAGACACCTACTTATTTTTTCCCTAAAATTTAAGTACTATTACATTGAAATTTCAAATTTTCACAAAATAGATTTTTTTTTTTTAATAAATCTAGTAGTTTAGAAACTACATTCAATTTGCTAGAAATTCTATTCATACATATTTTTGAAATAATATAGATACCTTTATTCAATTTTTTACGTCAAGTTGCCTAAGTCTGATTTTTCTGATTTTTTCGCCACTTAAGGGCCTTTTTTCCATGATGATCCTGCAAATACCCACCAACCAGTTTTAGTCTTGACCCATGTGCTTTCCAAAACATGGGATTATTATTCATTTTTGGATTAATTCCTACAACCAGTTCTCTTAGATTTGTCTCCACATGCCCTAGGTTAGTTTTCCCCTAAATCCTTAGAATGGATGAAAATCCACCAAACCCCAATGGATTATTTTCTAGGAGTAAACTTTTCCTTCATTAAATTTCATGGTTTTATTGAGGATCCTTTTAGGCTCCCTAAATTTTTAATAGACAGGACCTTCACCATAGAGGCATACCATTAGACAACTATTTCTAACAAAGCCTATGGAAATAGGAGGCATAAAAAGTTGCTTTACCCAATTCCCCTTACCATTGCCAAAAGTCAAGTAACACTTGTGAAGAGGGAAGATCAAGAAGTGTTGACTAGCAAATTGGCTTGCCTAGGCCATTCTCATTTTAGACACATGGAGTTACAATCCAATGAGACATCTTCTGACTATAAAGCATGAAGAGTGGGAATAGTTTGAGTCAAGAAAGAACCTGACAAAAGAAAGGGAAGATGTATACATTGACCTAGCTTTTATACCGTACGTGTGACCCTCATGGCCCAATTTATATGTTCAAGTGGCAGAGTTCTAACAAAGCACCCAGATGGGATAGTCTCTCAAAACATAGATAAAGCATTCAAGATGGTTAGAAAGGAAGATGGTCAAATTCTAGAAGTATAGACAGGAAATCAAGAACCCCAATGCCATATATGGAAAGGTTAAGTTGCACGATGAGAAGTTTGATCAAATCTATAACATTGAGGCTAGAACCGATGATAGTAATCCTAAATAATATTAGGAGATTGAACTAGAGTAAGTACCACTCTACATCTTCTAGCCTCAGAATTTTGATATGGGAAAAGGAAAAGGAAAGGGGTCAAAACACAAAGGCTCATAGATCACATCTTCCACTAGCACCCTGCCAAAGGGAAAAATGAACTGACGGTCCCTAAAGAGATCTACTATAGCTATAGTGGCCCAAGTTTTAGTGAGATTAGTTACCATAGAATCTAAATCCACCAATTTAGCCCCTACAAAGAAGAGATGAGTCCAAGGCTTAGGAAGATTGGACATATCAAGTAGAGGAGAAGAAAAGGTGGAACCCTCTCTACTAGGATTTTTGACTTCGATAGCCCAGATAAGTCTTGTACCCACCCTTCTTTCTTCTACTACATCCTTAATTGTTCTATCTCCCTCATCTACTAAAAAGAATCCTCCATTTTTGGGTTATGATGTCCTCATTTTGAACATGTACCCAACCATATTTGATAATGAACCCGATGAAGAAACCATGCACGATGAACAAGCATCATCCGTGTCAGTTGCAATTGATTATTCAATTGTATTATCAAGGTAACTCATTGAAAACACTAATACATCTATGTTACCAGTCTCACCATTCCCATCTACTTCCAAGGAAATTCCTCTTTTTCTCCCCACTCCCCCTTTTACTCCAATGGGTGTCACTCCTCAATCCACACATGGCATCATGCCTTTTTTGATGATAATGCTTCCTTTTACCTCTCTGTGACCTCAGATGGTTGAGGCCTCTCCTTTTGTCACCATTTTTAATCTCCCTCTGGGTCTTTCACTTGCTGCATAGAGTATTGACTCTCCACAGAGTCTTCAGAGTCAAATGGAAGTAACGAGATAGGCCTGATAGGCAAGAAAGTAGAAATTGTGAGGAAAGGTCGCAAGAAATCCAACTACCCCAAAGTTGGAGACCTATTTTGATTAAGAGAAAAATGATCTGTTGATCACTTCTATGAGGCTACTGATGACCAAGCTAGAGGGAGAAATGTAGTTTGAATATTATGGCATTAGAGTTGTGGGCCTCAATTTGAGTGAGACTCTTCCATGCAAAAATGTGGTTTTTTCCAAAGAAACTCAGAACATGGTCTTCACCAACTATGAAAAACTAGACAAAAAGTTGAAGAAGAGTCAGATAGAGTTGAAAAATGTGAAAGCCATAGTAGACAAGATACAGGAAAAAATCAAAGGAAAATATTTGGAAATGACCCACTAAAGGTAGTTACAAGGTCATCAAGGTGAAGCAACTAAGTTGCTTGAAGTGACCTAAAGTGAGAAGGATCTACTTCATGTTGAGGTAGATAAATTAAATTGTGAGATCATAGTTGAGTGTGAAACCACTCTAGTGCATCGACACAAGAAAAAGGAGCTGGAAGATGAAGTAACCAGAAAAAGAAACATATGTGATGGGATACAAAGGCAGCTATAGGAGATGGATCAGCAAAGGAAGAACATGTAGAAAGAATTGGATAGTGTTTGATCTCAATCCTCTGACAATAATTAGAAAGCCTAGGTGGAGATAGAAAAGGCAAAGCAAGAAAAGTAAGATATTGAGTCTATTTTGTAGACTTGTTAGAAAGTGATTGGAAAGCTATGATCTAAGCTTACAAATGCCCTCCAGGAGAAGAATTAATTAGAGGAAAGCATGAGAGCAAGAGAATCCCAATTTCAGCAAGAATTGGCTACACCACATTGATCTAGAATCCTATTGATAGATAAAAAACTAATATCTACTCATTGGGAGAGAATCATAGTTGTAGTTGTAGTATTGAAACTAGTCTTATAGTTTCTAAAGGATGTGGGGGAATTAAGCATTAAGATTGGCTCAACAATTGACCAAATTCTACATATAATCACCACATGGGTTGAGGAATCAAGGGTCTTGGTCTCAAATTTATGTAAAGCAACTGAAGAATCTTTAACAGATGCTAGAATTCCTGACCAAAGGGAAGCTCTGAGGAAAGTAAATGAATTCATCACCTGCCACCAGGTCGCATCAAAAAGTAAATCTTTCTAGGTTGTGTTGAGTAAAATGGTCAGAAAAATCAAGGAGTTCAAAATTTTGCTCCAATCTAGATTAGTTTCCCTTTTCTCATCGGATGGAGGAGTGTTAACAATTGAGTAGATCATAGAGGCAATCAGGATCAAAATCTAGGACTCCACAATGCTCTGGGGTTTGAGCTCATCACCCACTATTGAGGAGATTGAGAAGGAAACCCTTGTCCTTTCTTGGCTATACTACCATATCAGAGTTTCATCAAGGTGGGGAGGGGTTTCTTTAAATTAATTCCTTAATCTTGATCAAGCATATGAGAATTTATGCACCCTCATCCAGCTCACTGATGGAGATTGTGAGACCCAACATGCAACTTTCCTCAAAATCCATGAATTACCTAAGATCGAGGTTTATGCCTCTATAAGTGAAGGCCCCTTATGAGTTTCCAGAACTATGGAACAATTTTTACCCTTGAGCATTTTTTTTTTGGGCCCTTATTTTTTTGCTTCAAGATGGCTTCATTCCCAAAGGAAAAAGATTACTCCCACATAAAGGTGCGCAATGCACCACATGGTGGCTACGTGGCTTTATATATATCATTTTCTTTTGAGCATAAGGATTGTCAGTAGTAAAGAAAAAGAGTTCTAGAGCTTCTTCAAAAAATATTTTGGAAGAATATAGATACTATTTTGGGGAATTATATTTTCTCAAAAATAGGAAGGTTTTTACAAAATACTATTTATTTTCTTTGGCATGTTGTATTTGTTTAGACTATCATCGGATTGGTATTCAACCTCTATTTTCATTTAATGCATCATAATAATTTGATATATTTGGGAGAAATCTTTGATATTGTGCATTTCATGGCCTTTGTCAAGTTTCATTTTCATATTTCGTTTATGTTGAGAACATTGTGTTAAAGTCTTACGTTGATATTCAAAATAATCATTTTTACATGTTGTTAGCTTCTATGTTCTATGCTATTTTTCATAAATTGGATCATTTAAATTATACTCTTTCATTTTTTGTAAAATATATGTCATTTTTCAGATTATGTTGTAAGGAAGGAAGGTGAAGCATCAATTTTTGGGGGGTTATGGCTCTCTTGCTCTCTTAGGGTTTTTCACCTAAAAGGAGAGAGATAGGCCAAAAATTGTGGTGGTTCACTCAAAATAATGCATGTACAATGAAGATATGCTAAAATTGAATGACCTAAGTGCAAATAACTAAAAAAATAGATTGTTTATTTATGAAAAATCTAAGAAATATGAAGTGTTTGAAAACACAGTGTGAAATGCAAAAATGAACTAGAAACATAAACAAATAAAAATAGAATTGAATGAAACTGAATAGAGTGCACTTGGAGGAAGAATGTTGGTTTTGGAAGGTTTTGGAATGCTATAAAATTCACTGTTGATGCCCACTGGGACTCATTCGCCATAGATGGTGAATTAGTCCTGCTTCTGGTGAAAGTTACTGAAACAGGTTTCGGGGTGCTGGGAACTAAAAACCATAGAAAAAATTTGCTAGCCTATCAATCAGATTCATTCACCACAAATGAAAAATTAGTTCACCTATAGAAATTTTGAAATTCCAAAGTCAACTCTATGGGTCCAGATCTGTACTTTTCTACTTGTCGGGTTGACAGATCTAAATCTACAGAAAACGGGTTGAATGATGTCTCCAAGCTTCAATTAGGTCTTTGTTGACTTGAATGAATTTCATGACTTGTTGAACACTTTTCAACACCCATCTCTTTGACAAATCTACCTACAAGACCTACAAACACACATGCAAAGAGGGGGGAAATGGTTAAGGGTTAGAGTATAGGGGTTTTCCTTGGTCTAACCCCAGTTTGGTAATCAAACCCTTAATAATGAAATGAAATAAGAAGAGAGTGATGGAAAAATAACATGCAAATGTTAGAAACTCACCAAACCCTTGATGTTGAAATCTAAACATATGAAAGAAGATCCTCCAAGATGTTGCCTAAGATGCTTGAATGTTATGATGCTTTTGATGATAGAATGCTTGGATGAGTACTTGAATGAGTAATTGAATGAATGGGGGTTAAAATGAATAGAAAAAAATATATTTATACACACTAATTCCCTAATTTCCTAAAAATACATCACAAGCTGACCTAAGGTATTAATAAATAAAAACCTACCAGTAATATGAATTTATTTTGAATTTTGTGCCAAGAGGGACTCATTCACCACCCATGGTGAATGGGTCCCACTCAAGGAAAGTAAATGGGTACTGAGAATTAAGTTGTATTTAATGATATTTGTTAGGTTTATATTCAAAATTACACCTGATTAAGGACTATAAGTGCATAAAGGGGCCAAATAAAGCATAAGAAAGGTGTAATTAGTGATGACAAGTCTAGAAAAGCATGAAAGTTTGTTACAAGACTTTACAACACTTTGAAATAAGACTTGGTAAGTGATAAAAAGGGGATATTTAGATGAATTATAATAAGAAGAGTCTAGAAAAGTGTGAAAATGTATTACAACACCTTACAACACCTTTCCAAGACATCATAAATTATTAACAATTCATAGATTTAGGACCTAATGTGAATGTTGTAAAAGCTTTGGAACATCACCATCTTTATGTTTTATTTGCATTTCTCTCTACCCCCTTTCCCCAATCACAAAGAAGAGTCGTCTTTCTTTAAAAATCTTGGAGGTCATTCATTGAATTTCTCATAAGGTTGTTTAGAGAGACACAAGATTTTATGATTAACATGTTTCATGATCAAATCCAGAATTCAAATAATTATTTCAAGCATGATTCAAGTATCAATATACACATCCAATTCAGGAATCTCATGCAAGTTGTAGACTTCCTAAGATCTCCATTATCAAGGTTTCAATCAACGGTTTGTTGAATGGTAACATAAATTTTTTCATTCTTCATTCCCTCTTTCATGTTTCATTTCATTTCAAGGTTTGATTGTCAAAACAGGGTTTGACCAAGGAAAATCCTTATTCACTAAAAACAAACATTTTTATCTCTTATATTTGTGTCTACAAATTTAGGTGGAAGAAAGCTTGAAAGTGCAAGATTTATAAAGTTTTCAAAGTTACAAAAGTTGTCAAAATTGTTACCATCTCACAAAAACTAAGGTCTTGAAGTCATTTTTGACATTTTGAATGTGAAACTTAGTAAAATTGGAAGATTCAGATCTATATCAAATGCTCCTAAAATCTATAGAAAAAATTGCACTTGGACCCATTCTCCCCTGGGTGAATGAGTCCTAGATCTGCTTTGGGAAAGCACTTTTGGTCATTAGTAAACATCTTTTTTCCTTTCTCTATTTTTTAATTTTATTTATAGTTCTATTAGTATTGAGATTAATATTGTTGTTTCAAGTGTCAAATTTCATTTTGGTCTTGATTTTCTATTTTTAGTTTTCTCCCCATAGTTATGTTTAACCTTGACCCTCATCCTTAAGGCATAAGGAAATCTGAAGATTCCCACATTGAACTGGTTCACCTAACATTTTATAATCATGTCATTGTGTGGATCTCATTTCCAAATGAAATAGAGGAAAATAGGTCCATCATACCCCCTTTTTTATCAATTCCACATTTTGGGTGACCTATTTTTTGGTGTTTCATTTTGATGAACCCAACATTTGAGCATCATCCCTTGCTTATTTAGAGTCCATTTTAATCCTTAGATATATGTTTTGCGTTCATTTTCATTACATTGCATTAGTTTGCATCTCATTTAGGGATCTTAACTTGCCTTAGTTTACATCTTTTTTAGGGTTTCAGGTTTTCATTTTTGCAGTCTTTAAAATCTAGAGAACTCAAAAAAATTGGGCCTTTTGTATAGAATTTACATAGAATTACATCATCATTCATTTACATTTGAAAATTCAATCCAAATTGCATATCAAATTAGGTCTCCTAGTATGTCATTATCACTATTTTGTATTTGCATTTATAGTTAATTTTACAAAAAGTTAAAACTATAACCACCTATCTTAGTCCAAAATTTGAAATCCATAGGAATCAATTCAAAAATCGATAAATTCATCTTTCAAAACCTTGAGCTAAGATCCATTCACCCATGGGTGAATGAGTCCTTGATTAGAGATTTTTCCTACTTTTTTGGGCATTAAAATCTTTGTTTCTATAATCTATTTTGTTGTTTTCAATTTACTATTATAGTTTGCAAAAAAATTGTTATTTTAAATTAATCATATTAAGCATAATTTTTCAAATTCAATGCATTGTTTGAGTTCAAAATTGCATCTAAAAACCATCATTTTTAGGTTTTTGCATAGCATAATAAAAAAATTATCTTATTTTAAATTTGAAAACTGCTTATTGCATTACACTTTACATTCTAGGGTATTTCATTTCATTTCACCTTTTATCCATTTTGGGTGCATACCAAATTTGTGAGACCTGTATGAGCTTCACAACTTTGTCATCCCACGATACTCCATTCACCGTGGATCTTTAGTTGTCTAACTCTTTCAATCATAGTGTTGAGACTTGTCAACCCCCTATGGATCATACCCTTAACACTTCTTTTCCTATGACCTCCCTACCTACACCTAATGTGACTAATGTTAAAACAATGATTGATAATTTCCCTCCTAAAGACCTTAAGAAAATGGATGAAGAGTTACAACAATTGCAAAATTTCAGAAGTTTTGAACCCATTACCTTTGACGTAGTTCCTATGATACAAAACATAAGATATTTACTTAAATCTAAACAAGGACTAGAAATGGTGCTTAGCCTTTATCACTTCCTACAAAATCACATAAGAAATCAAGAAAAATACACTATAAATCATTCTGTCAACTTGATTGAAGTTCAATCTTTTAAGGGCCTAACTAAGATGTTGCTTGATATTGCTTTCTCACAAAATGACATAATTAAACATGCAATCAATGGTCCTCTTTACATAGGTAGAAGAACCAATGAAAATACTACTAATGGGATATTAATTGATCTTTTTTTTGTAGAGAATGTGATCACTAAAGATTTCCTACTTACAGTGCATGAGTTTTATCAAGATACTTATGAAAAAATTAAAGCATGGATCAAAACGTATAATGGCTTTCCTTGTCGTATGATAGGTTTGATAACTCTTCCTTTGAAAGTTGGACCAAAAACATAATTACGTGTCTCATTTTCTATCATCCCTAAATTGGACCAATTTCATGTGAAGTTATGTTATCCATGGCTTCACTCCATGAATTTCATTCCATCGGTTGTGTATAAATACTTAAAGTTTCCATTTGGTAGTGAGATCATTATTGTGCACCATAGTGGCTTTAGTTCTGTGTCTTCTCGTAGGAATTTCTCATTGGATTTCTTTTGGCCCAAACCTATGGAACCTATTAGGCCTCATGAGGACTTCTTTTTCAAATCTTATAAATAATTTAAGGCAAAGCACATAGTTGAGTTATCCACTACCAATATGACTTAACCCACGATCGAGCCTGCTATCCTTGAAGAAACCATGATTGAACCAAAAGTTATTCCTAGTAACCAATATCAAAACATAGAAAATCCTCCACCCATTTCCAATAAGAGACCATGAGATAACCAAATAAGTCATATTGTACCTCCTAAAATCAAACAAGTTTACAAAATTAAACAAAAAGTGGTTGAAAAACCTCCCATGGTTCCTTTTGTTCCTCCCCAAGGGAAGAAAAGAAACGTATGATTTATAAACCCGCACTTGCACAATCACAACTTGAAAATCGAAAAAAAGGAAAAAAAATGCTAGAGAGCGTAGGAATATACATCATGCCATTGCTTGTTTGTTACAAGGAAAAGAAGAAAAGAAAAACATAAAACACCAAAATCCAAACTTACCTCAAGCAATGCAATATGATTCTACACCTTTTCCAAAACAAGGAAATCCTAAACCTTGAACACAACAAGAAAAAAATTATCTTCTATCGACATTTTTATTAGACTTTTTGTTGTGATTAACTTGGATGATGAGAATGAAACTACAAAAATTGAGGAAGTACATAATGAGCTAAATTCATTGTTCTTCTCTTCCATGAGCTTAAATGATAAAAATTGTGATGATTCTCCTATAAAGAGTGCTTAATCATGTGTTGAACTTGGTGATTTTCCCTTTGGCTAGTTGTCTTCCTTCCACATATGAGGAACAAGGTCAGGATGCAGACAACCTGCTATAGGTTGACTCACATGTGGCTTATTATTCTTGTCTTAGTTTTCTTTTGCATGTTCTTTTTTTATTGCATTTGTGTAATGTGATCCCCCATACCATTATGTTTGATGTCTTCATGTTCATTCCTCTATTTGTGTCTACCTTCTTCTATATTTCGTAAACCCTTTATCTTTTCCTTTTTGCTTGTTTTTTCCTTTTGAGATGATGCAAGGATTTGAGATATTTTGGTCTCTTCCATGTTGACCTGAAATCATTTTTCTTTTTTTTCACTCTCTATGTGTCATTCTTCCTATTTCATGAGTTATTTGGGGAATTATGACATTTCCAAGCTCTATAATATCATTTTAGCAAAGACACACGTTGACACCGAATCTATGGATCCCTTATGTGTGATTTTGGGATTTCATTTTGGGGGCCCAACCACTTCCTTTTTCATGATGTAGCTTCAATTGGAAACATATGAACTGGCATAGGGATTTCCAAATAATCTCTCATGTCTTCTTTATTGTAATCATAAACCATTTTCTACTTTAAATTAATTGCTCACAATATGGTGTTTGCAATCTCTTTAAAGCAGGGGAATACATTGGCATTATCATTAATTGAGATCTTTGGAATTTTTTCATGTTTCATTGCACTGTCTTCTTACTTCACGTGATTTGTTTTCTTTGGGTTTAATGTCCTCCAAGAGTATGACCTTTATTAGCATGTGGCTTTCCTCTTAACTTGGTGATGCTACACATTGCATACCCTCAGTTGTGAATATTTTATCCTAGACTTGTCCTCTCTTGGAGACATTAGGCATGATGTTCCCTCAGAGGAGACCCTAGATGAACTAAGGAAAAACCTTTTGAACATTTCTTATCCTATTTTCATTTGTGTTCATAAGAATTTAGCATAACAGAACTTGCTAAACCTTATGAAGCTCGAATTTAAAACCCTTTTTTATGGAAACCAAGCATAACACACTTCGTTTTCCAGTGGAGCCTTGTTTGTTCATAATATTTTAGCATAACGCAACTTGCTAAGCCTTATGGAGCTTGAAGTTCATATCTTTTGGTGCCTTATTAAATTTTTCAAAGGTATCAATTTGGTATAATATGGGAGCTTAATAAGATTCTCTCATTTTCCACCATTGGGGGCTCACCTAGTCGACAATCGGAGTTTCACTAGCCCATGTGAGAATGTTGTTATTTGCATAGTGGATAGTGGGGTTCCACTTGTAATTGGTTTTTTTTTTTTATCAAACAACTGATGCATGTTCCACATCACATTGGACAGTCAAGTCTTGATCTTCCCTTTGTTTCTTTTTCCATTTCTCTTTCTTTGAGTCTTTGGCATTGTATGATTGAGTATCATTTCATTGCTACATACATATGTCTTGATTGTCTACTTTAGTGTTATTTTTATGGAATTCCATCCTCTCACTAAAGTGGGGACTAAATGTAGTGTAGAAAAATGTAACCCTTTACATTTTCTCACTTGTTTGGGCCCTCCTATTTAAAATTAGACTTAAAATTACCTTAATTTAGCATTGTTAAATGTACCTTACAACATTTACACACTTATTTGGGAGCTCTTAATTAAATGAGCTTAGTTATATTCCTTAATTGGCCCTTTTAACTCATTTTATAAGCCTATTTAATTACATTTTCTGAAGAGGAAACCTGACATTTATTAGTGCCTAAACATAACACTTCACACTAAGCAATGTGTATCCTAGGTTTATGGAACCTAGACCCATTCACCCATGGGAAAATGGATCCTCCCTAAACTTTAGGACCTAAATTTAAATTATTTTTTTGGTGGTATTTTAATGTTCTCAAATCGATGATTCAATGTTGGCTTGTGATATTTGAATTTTGGGAAATTAAAAATACATACCTATAAATAAAAGTTTATTTCATTATTTTAAAATCCAAGAAGGTAGAATTTTTATGCAAGTATTCCTAAGGAAAATATTATGATCAAGGGAATTAGAGAGAATAAATATCAATTTGATCACATCATTCAAGATCCATTCATCATTTCAAATTATTCTTCCATAATACATGTTCTTGGAGCTAACATTGTGATGTAGGTTTCATGATCAAATCAAGCATTCAAAGCATTATTTCAAGAAATATTCAAACTTGTCAAGATCCACATCATATTCAGCCATCTCATACAAGTTGTAGACTTCCTAGGATCTCCATTATCAAGGTTTCAATCAAGGTTTTATTGAGTGGTAACATAGATTTATTCATTCTTCATTCCCTCTTTCATGTTTCATTTCGTTTCAAGGTTTGATTACTAAAATGGAGATTGACCAAGGAAAACCACTATTCACCAAAAACAAACATTTCTCTCTCTTATATTTATTTTTTTAGATTTAGGTGGAAGCAAGCTTGAAAGTGAAAGATTTACAAAGTTGTTAAGGTTGCAAAATTTATCAAAATTGTTTTTATGTCATTAAAACTAAGATCCCGAAGTCATTTCGACATTCCAATTATGAAACCTCAAAAAATTGGAACATTTAGATATATATCAAAGGTTCCTAAAAGCTACAAAAAAACATTGCACTTGGACCCATTTTCCCCTAGGTGAATGAGTCCAATATTTTCCTTGGGAAATTTTTTTTGGTGACTTGTAAACATCATTCTGCCCTTCTCTGATCTACAATTTGATTTATAGTTATATCAGTATTGAGCTTAATATTGCTGTTTCAAGTGTTAGATTGCATTTTGATGTTGATTTTATATTTTTTCATTTTTATTCCCAAAGTTTTGTTTGACCTTGAACCACATCCTTCAATGATGTGGAGCATCTACACAATTCAGGGCTACTTGTGAAACAAACCACAAATTGAGAAGATTATATAACAATTCACCAAAAGCTCATTTTCATTTGAAATTCACAAGGCTACCAAACACCAAATCACCAAATTAGTATTCCAGATTCTCATCAAGCCTTAATACACCTTAAACATCTTCGTATTGACTGAATCAAAGCAAAACCCTTAATAGAAAACTTTGAATCAATCAATTCATTCAACTCATCCAACTTCACCAACTCTTCCTCAAGAAAACTCAATTTCACAAGGCACAAAGACACCATTAATGGAACTATAAGCAAATACACTCACTAATTTCATAAACACCTTGAAAATCATGTTATAAGACATAATCATACCATCAATAATCTCATAAATCCATTCTTCCAACCTTTACACCCTAAACCCTCCTTTTGCTTGTAGTGGTCCATTATGAGAAAAATAGGTAAATATTCTAATCCACATTGATTCACCTCACAAAATGTAAATTTTTAGGGACCCATTATTGCATATATTAACATACCTCAATATTAGGTATACTTGTTTTGGAAAATATGATAGAATAATTGACTATCCCATGGTTTTAGGCTCCAAATAGACCTATTTTTCAAAGAACATACCATCAAACACCTCCACAATTATAAATAACTAAAAATAGTCCTTTAATAGATGATAAAACTTCAAAATAACCAACTCTTGGAGTTTGAAAAGACTCATAAATGCTACAAAATACAAACCCTCGCTCTAGGTCATTTTTGTCTTAGTTTGATAGGGGTTTGTTTGTTCAATGCATTCCATACCTCATAATACCTTTCCACAACTTCCAACATGTTTAAATAGGTCTTCCCAAGCTCTGGAAACAATTCTCCAACCATTACCATTGATATTTTACCAAACCCTATCTTGTAGCATCATTTCTTGCATGGAAACCATTAAAAAATCACCTATAGCAGCAACTCAACCACTATATTCTTATCTTTCCCTACACCTGCCATCACACACAATACTTAAAACATCCTAATCTAACCTACTCCACTATTATAGAATGCCTAATTTAGTGGAGTAGTCATTAAATTCTATCTAGACTCTCAAAACCTCTATTTTGAGGGTTTCAAATTATTTATTGTAAAAATGCTCTAAAGACTCCAAAAATTGATGAAAAATATTTAAATATTCTCCAAAAGGATGCTAACACCTAATAATGTGTAAAAAAATTCAACAATTTAACCTATGAGGTGTTGTACAGTCCATACAAGGACTAAAACAAGTGAGAAAACATCGCAAATACAAAAACAAGGTACTTTTATTTACTTAATTGTTCAAGAATACAACTACAATACCTTATTCACTCTTACAAATTCTTTAGAAAGATGTTTCCATTAGTTATGGTAACTTACCCTTGATTTTCAACCAATCAAACCTTCCCTTTATCCAAATGACTCTTCACAATCTTGCTTTTGTGCAATTTTGCAACTTTTGCATTTGTACAACAAAAAATGACATCTTTTGCAACATTTTATGACTTAACCTCATAATCACCTAGAGACCATCTTTGATGACACAAATACATTAAATTTGACCTTTTGACATTCTTTACAAGGTGAAAATTCAAATCTTACATGATTTCCTTTTAGAGGCACAACATCATTAGGTGCTCTTGCACCATTCAAGCATAAGGAAATCTAAAGATTCCCACATTGAATTGATTCACCTAAGGGTTGATAATAATTTCATTGTGTGGATCTCATTTCCTTATGAAATAGAGGAAAATAGGTCCATCATACCCCCTTTGTTATCAATTTCACATTTTTGGTGAACCCATTTTTTTGATGTTTCATATTGGTGAACCTGACATTTGACCATTGTCCCTTGGTGATTTGGAGTCCATTTTCATCCTTAGATATAGGTTTTGAATTCATTTTCATTGTATTGTATTTATTTGCATCTCATTTAGGGATCTTAAATTTCCTTAGTTTTCATCTTGTTTAAGGTTTTAGGTTTTCATTTTTACATTCTTTAAAATTTGGAGAATTCAAAAACATTAGGAATTTTTCATAGTGTTTACATAGAATTACATCATCATTGATTTATATTTGAAAATTGAATCAAAATTACATTTCAAATTAGGTCTCCTAGTTTGTCATTTATCACTAATTTCCATTTGCATTTACACTTAATTTTATAGAAATTTAAAATTGTAACCACCTATCTCAGTTTAGAATATGGAAACCATAGGAATCAACTCAAAAATTTATAAATTCTTCTTTCAAAACCTTGAGCTAAGACCCATTCACCCATGGCAGAATGAATCCCTGATTAGGGCGTTTTCCTACATTTTTGGGCATTAAAATCTTTGTTTATGTATTCAGTTTTGCTATTTTCAGATTATTGTTATAGTTTGCAGAAATTTTTTTATTTGAAATTAATCATATTAAGCATAATTTTTCAAATTTAGTGCATTGTTTGAGTTCAAAATTACATCTAAAAAAAATCATTTTTAGGTTTTTGCATAGCATAATAAAAAAACTATCTTGTTTGAAATCTAAAAACTACTTATTACATTACACTTTACATTCTAGGGTATTTCACTGCATTTCACATTTTATCCATTTTGGGTGCATACCGAGTTTGTGAAACTTGAATGAGCTTCACAAATTTGTGTCCTATTGCTAATACTATCATGAGACATAGTTTGACTCATGTCATGCCATGATACACCATTCACTGTGGATTTTGGGTTTTCTAACTCTTTCACTCATAGTGTTGACACTAGTCAACCCCCTATGGATCATACCCATAACACTTCTTTTCCTATGACCTCCCTACCTACACCTAATGTGATTGATGTTAAGAAAATGATAATTTCCCTCCTAAAAAAATTAATAAAATCAATGAAGAGTTATAGAAATTACAAAATTTTATAAATTTTGAACCCATTACCATTGATTTATTTCATATGATACAAAACATAAGAGATTTACTTAAAAATAAACAAGGACTATAAATGGTGCTTGGCCTTAATCAGTTCCTATAAAATCACATAAGAAATCAAGAAAAGAACACTATAAATTATATCATAAAATTCAATGAATTTCAATCTTTTAAGGGTCTAACTAAAATGTCACTTGACATTGCTTTCTCACAAAATGGCATAATTAAACATGTAGTTGATGGTCCTCTTTACATAGCTTGAAGAATCAATGACAAGCCTACCAATGAGATATTAATTTATTATATTTGTGTAGAGAATGTAATGATTGAAGAATTCCTATTTGTGTATGAGCTTTACCAAGATACTTATGAAAAACTGAAAGCATAGATCAATATGTATAATGGTTTTTCTTGCCCTATGATGGGTTCAATAACACTTCCTTTGAAAGTTGGACTAAAAACATAATTATGTGTCTCATTTTCTATCATCTCATCATTGGACCAATTTTTTTGTGAAGCTAGGCTATATCCATGGCTTTGGTCCATGAATTTTGGCTCGTTGGTTGTGCATAAATGCTTAAAATTTCCATTTTGTAATGATATCTTTACTGTGCACAATAGTGGCTTTAATCTTGTGTCTTCTCGTGGGAATTTCTCATTGGATTTCTTTTGGCCTGAACCAATGGAACCTATTAGGCCTCGTGAGGAATTTTTTTCAAATATTATAAATAATTTAAGATAAAACATATAACAAAGTTATCCCTTACCAATATTCCTCAACCCAAGATTCAGCCTCCTATCCTTAATGAAACCATGATCTAACCAAAAGCTCTTCCTAGTAACCAAGATCAAAACATAGAAAATCCTATACTCATTTCCTATAAGAGACCATGAGATAGCAAAATAAGTCCCATTGTGCCTCCTAAAATCAAACAAGTTTACAAATCTAAAGAGAAATTAGTTGAACAACCTCCCATGATTCCCTCCATTCCCCCCTTAAGGGAATAAAAGAAACCTATGGTTGATAAACTTGCACTTACACAATCACAACTTGAAAACCAAGCAAGAAGAAACATAAATGCTAGAGAGCATAGGCATAGATGGCATGCTTTTACTCATTTTATATAAGAAAAAGAAGAAAAGAACAATATAGAACACCAAATTACAAACTCACCTCAAGAAATGCATGATGATTCTACACCTTCACTAAAACAAGGAAATCTTAAACCTCAAACACAAAAAGAATAAAAATATTCTATCGATAGTGTCATTGGACCTTTTGTTGTGATTTGGATGATGATAATGAAATTGCAAAAAATTATGACGAAGTTCATAACGAGCTAAATTCATTGTTTTCCTCTTCCATGAGCTTAAATGATAAGAATGGTGATGATCCTCCTATAAAGAGGGCTTCACCATATGTTGAACTTGGTAATTGTCGTAGTTTGGCACTTGATGTTGTCCCTTTAGCTAGTTGTCCACCTTTTGTATATGATGAACAAGATTGGGATGCAGAATACCTGCTATAGGTTGATTCACATATGCCTACACTAATAGAATTTGGTGAATAAATGACTAGGCGACTAAAAAATTTAGTCACAACAACTAAAAATGACTAAATCTTACTATTTTTTTGCAAAGTTCAGCTATAAATGAGTAAATAAATGACTAATTTGGTCATTGACTAAAAAAAATTTAGTCATATAGATAAAAATGACAAAATAGTTAGTCACCAAATACAAATTAGACAAAATTAAAAAAAAAACATTTTGACCATTAATTGGCGCAATGTATTGGCATGATTCATGAATTTGCATTCATTCTAGGCCTGACTTCATTCATTCATTGCAGATGGTTAGCCTGTCATTGAGGTGTGTGGTTTTGAGTTACAACAACTAGGCATGTGAACTACACTAGGTGTTTTGAGTTTCAACACTTGCATGGGCGATAAAGATTATTTGGAGAGGACCTGGAGAATTATGAAAAGGTAGGCAAGGACTTCAATGTTTGTTGCAAAGTATTTGAAGTCTGCAATGAAGTCAAATTTTGGGACACCTTTTGTAGTGAATTCAGAGATAATTAAAAACCCTCTTTATAATAAACAAAAAATCTATAGCTTTCTGATTGGCAACTTACAATAGTTACAATATACTACTCTTAATAATGTTCTTTTACAAGGGTGAGTGCAAGATGATGGGAGTCCAAAACGTGGAAATATGACAAAAAGTGGCTGAAGACTTTTTTTTATCTGAATTTGATGAAATGAAAAGGGTTTATTGAGAATTTTTTTAGCTTTCCACCAATATAAGATGTCTTATTTTGAACTAAGTAGATAACTATTATTGATTTTCTACATGCATGATTATAACTAAAGTCTTGTTTGATAGGCTGATTGAAAAATCTACAATTCTCAAATGATTTCACATTTTTTGAATCTAAAAGATGTGACAAATTATATGCTTCCCATACTATAGGATAAAAAAAATAAAAATTGAATTTCTTAAATCTTTGACCAATTTATGGTGGTTAGAAAAATACATTTTAATAGTTTAAAAATTTTCTAATAAAAAATTCATAATTAATTATTTACTTGCAAAATAATTGTAAAAAAATGTGACACATCTGGGCATGTGTCCTCTACTTATATTGAAAGTTTTAAAAAGAAATATTATTTTTTCTTGTACTTATGTTGGTCAGACATACACCTACATTTTATTTTTTCTTGAAAATTTTGTACTACTACATTGAAATTTTAAATTTTCACCAAATAGATTTACTTTTTTCCAAAAAAGGACTATTATCTTAGAAACTACATTCAATTTTATACAAATTATGTTTTTACATATTTTCCAAATTGTGTTAATAATCTATTCAAATTTTTATGTCAAGTTTCCTAACTCTATTTTTCTAAATTTTCATTGACATTTAAGGCCCTTAGATTGGACCCCCATGATCTTGCAATGACCCACAATCTTGCCACTATTCTGTTTCATAATGTGTTCAAGCTAGACATAATAAAATTTGGGTTTTAGTGCCAAAATACAATTCTTCAAACAATTTTGATACATTTTCACTACAAGTGCAAACTGTCCTTGTGCAAAGTAAACATGTGCTAGATTTACCCACACATTAGGCATTTAAACAAAGATGTTTCCTACAACAACTTCTTGTACTTGTGTAAAAATTTCCTTTGCAATATCAAATTGACCCCTTTTAGGTAGCACAATGGCTGCCCTATTTGTAGCATAAAAATTTCCTGGTCTTTGTGCCAACACTTTATAATGGTTGTCCCATTTACAACATAAAAATTTTAACTACAAGTGAAAATTGTCCTTGTGCAAAGTAAACATGTACTATATTTACCCACACATCAGGCATCTAAACAAAGATGTTTCCTGCAATAGCTTCTTGTACCTGTGTAAAAATTTCCTTTGATATATCAAATTGACCCCTTTCAGCTAGCATAATGGTTGCCCCATTTGCAGCATAAACATTTCTTGGTCTATGTGCTAACACTTAAGTGGCCCCTTTTATGACATTAAGATCCTCTTGAGTTATTATTATACTCCTATTTTCCAAGAGCAAAATCCCCAAGGCCCATGGGAAATGAACGATGAGCATTCAAGTTTCAATTTGGTTTCATTTAAAAAAGGGGAGATTACATTGTACAATATTTGTTTAACAACAAAATAATTTAATCCACCTATTTGGGACTGTAAAATAAAAATAAATGAATTAATATATTTTCAATTATAGGTTCTTTTAATCTAGAATATGATAGAAAGATAAAGTATAATACATTGAAGGACACAAAAAATGTTCTAAAATAAAGAATAAAACAGGTTTCCCATAGAAAACAAGAAAGAGGAAAAATGAAAAGATAACATACAGATGATTCATTTGAGGTTTTTGATAAGATCTCATTTAACTATGTCAAATGGATTTGGAAGGGACAAGGCATATTTGATTGACTAGAATTTTGAGGTAGCTTATCCATCATCATTGTATGAATCATCTTCTCTTGGAATCTATTTCTACAATGCACCAAGAGAAGATGATGCATACAATGACAATGGATGAGCTACCTCAAAATTCTAGTCAATCAAATATGCTTTGTCCCTTCCAAATCCATTTGACATAGTTAAATGGGATCTTATCCAAAAACCTCAAATTAGTCATATGTATGTTACCTTTTCATTTTTCCTCTTTCTTGTTTTTTATGGGAAACCTATTTTAGTCTTTATTTGAGAATATTTTGTGTGTCCTTCAATGTATTATACTTTTTCTTTCTATCAAATTCTAGATTAAAAGAACCTATAATTGAATATTTATTAATTCATATATTTTTATTTTACAATCCCAAATAGGTGGATTAAATTATTTTGTTGTTAAGAAAATCTTGTACAATGTAATGCCCCCTTTTACAAATGAAACCAACTTGAAACTAAATGCTCATATTTCATTTCCTATAGGCCTTGGTGATTATTCTCTAGGAAAATAGGAACTAGGTTTGGTTAAAGCTCAAGAAGCCTAGACATCACCATTATATGGATCATCTTCTCTCAGACTCTGTTTCTGCAATGGTTCATCATCTTCAGAATTAGAGTATGGATTTCTACTTCATGGTTTTTTTGAAACAATTATAGAATTTTTTTCCCCATCATTAGAGTCTTCTAGACCTTCAGCTGCAAGAAGATCTTGGGAATTTTCTGCATCATCTTGTGCCTTATCACTCATATAATTTTCCTCATCTTCCATGGCAACATCAGGTTCCTCCATATAAGAATCATAAGCCTTGTGGTCCTTATCCTTCTTCTTTTTCTTCTTTTCCTTCTTTTGTTTCTTCTTAGATTGACCAGCCTCATAATTGTCATCATCCCTTTCCTTATGCTTACTCTTCCATAATTCCTTCACACGTTCAAATTGCTCCTCTTGTTGCATCACCCGCTAAAGTCCTTCCTCTTTATTTTTCCTTTCCATCTAAATACTTTGTTCTTCATCAAGTTTTCATTTTGCTTCATTAGCCAAGACAAGTTGGTGTGCTACTTTAATTTTTTCTTTCTCTTTAAGTCATTCATCTATTTTTCAGTTCCATGTTTCCATGCATACATAAAGAATTTTATGAGTTTTTATCCACCTTAAGTGCATCCCCAATCAATTCTAGGATTAGTTGGATCTCATTCTGATCCTGAGCCATGGCTGCAAGACATAGATATCCATCCGCATAATTAGGAAACTTGAACAATATTAGCTTGTATAAAATATTTTCTTTTTTAGTATCATGTAGTTGTTTAAACAACCTAGCAAGATTAAATAATGTTGTGACTTTAGCCCATGGAAACTCAAGTGAAACACCACCTTCTTCTAGTCAATGGAATAATTCCATATCGTTAAAGCACATAGAAAAAACTACAAAATTGGCAATGGGGCTTTTATTTATGAATTCAACCCAAATACCATTTCCTAATGCCTCCATAAAAGTTTTTTTAGACAACTCCAGTTCATCACGCTCAAAATGAAGAACCCCGATGTTGTTTAACAATTGAATGGGTACTTCTTCCCTGCTCTTCTTCAAAAGATACTTTGGATTCTTAAGAGAATCTAAGGTTGCACTAGGTTCTGACGATATTAATAACTCACCCATCTTGATAAATGCATGGGCATCATGTGGATCTATGTGAGTTACCTTTCTTAAAATTTTCAAAGCCTTCTTTGCCTACCCTTGTTGAGCATATATATGGCCTACAACTTTTAATCTCTGAGTTCTCAGGGTGGACCTCAAAAACCTTTTCAAAATTTGAGGGAGAACTCTTAAGATCTACCAGCTTCAATTGAACCTGTCCACAAAATCTCGTGGCCTATGGCTTTCCTTGAATGATGCCATGTAGTAGTGGCTAGTTGTGTCATAATAACTTTTACTATGATAAGATCATGAAATATTATAATATGAATGGGATTTCATGAGAGGTTTTCCAATTGAAACAAGAGTTGTATCAGTCAAGTGTTCCACAAGAAAATGTTACCCTATGAATAAAAATGGTTTGCTAAATGATTCAATTCCATTGCAAAGTATAGGTATAGTTCAAAGGCTCTACACATCTTTTACATTCCTTCATGAACACTACCTTTTTCACTAAACTGTGAGAATCCTACAATTAAAAAGTGCACAAAACTAACCACATATATTTTTCCCCATTTCAAATAGAAAAATTGCCAAAAAATGTGTTTAAAACCTACAAAAAAATGCAAGTAAAATCATGTCAATTTTTGTGCTAAAAAAAACCATGAGACTGTTGCAAGGTGTGTTCCCTTGGTCTCCTTGTGCTATGCAGTGTAGAGCTTGGGTTTGTGACATGGTTTAACCACCTCCTGTGGATCTTGGATCTTGTATAAATCTAGCAGTTGTATCAGGCATTAAAAGGTCAATCTTTTGGTGCAACCACAACTACCTTTGCAATAATTGGTATCAGAGACGAGGTCACAAATTTGAACTCTTCGCTTATGCTGGGGGGATTGTTGCAAGGTGTGTTCCCTTGGTCTCCTTGTGTTGTGTAGTGCAACACTTGGGTTTGTGACATGGTTTAACTACCTCATGTGGATCTTGGATCTTGTATAAATTTAGCAGTTGTATCAGACATTAAAAGGTCGATCTTTTGGTGCAACAACAACTATCTTTGTAATAGAGACCATAGCTTGTTGCTTACTATTATGCTTTGATAGATTTTCCAAGCATCCATAGCTTTTTTGAAATTACCTATTGTAGTCTTTTAGCCATAGCAGCAAGGCAACAAATTGTTTGATAAAATGCTTTGGTAGACATGTATGAAAAATGTGGTAGAATAGACAAGGCAACAAACTTTCAAAAGAATACCTCAAAGAAATGTGGTCTCATGGAATGCCATGACAAGAAAATTCAATTAGAAGCTACTCCTTGTTATTAGTTATTCGATGTGAAGTAATTGCATAATTGCTTAGGTTGACTTTGTAAAAATTATATTTTAATTGAAATCTTTTCATCTATCAGCATCTAGTTATTAGTTATGCAATGTGAAGTAATGCTTTGATTTTGAAAGATGTGAAATGCAATGTAATCAACAATTTGAATATAAACTACAAAAATCTATTTTTTATAATTCATTAGTTAAGCTCTCTATTTTTTTTTCTCTCTATAAATATATTTCTATGGAAATTCCTTTCAATTAAAAAAACAATTTTGTCTCTTAGTCTACATTTTTTGTTACTAGGTGTATAACATTACATATGGATCAACGTCAATGGTTGAATGTGAATCAATACCATGCATTTGATGAGAGAATATTCAATGAGAGGGACATGGACAAATATCCATTTCCATGTAATGATTGTCTTGGTGGAAAGGTGAAAAAAAAAGTCTAATTTATCGACATAAGATAAGATATGGGAATAGTGGTATAAGGCCTTGGAATGTAAATTATTATGAAGATATGATAGAATGGAAAAGTGTGAGAGATGAAGAGGAAAAAAACATAGATGAAGTGGCACCAAACATAGATGAAGAGGTAGCAATATTAGACAAAGGGTTTGCAGTTGATAGAATGTTGAATGAGGGTCTAAACAATGATTGGGCCAAGTTGATGGAGGATGCATCAAAGCCTGTGTATGCTAACTGCATGTTAAGTTACAATTTGATAACAATCCTTCAAATTATTCACTTGGAAGTGGTGTTTGGTTGGACAAATGAGAGTGTAGATTAGTTATTGGCATTATTAAGTTCGTTGTTACCACCTAACTCCACATTGCCAACAAAAAAAAGTCAATGTAGGAAGTAAATAACTAAGTTAGGCTTAGGGTATGAAAGCAACCACACATGTGTGAATGGTTGTGTATTATTTTGCAAGAATCTTGTAAGTGAGAATGAATGTCCAAAATTTCATGAAGCGAGGTATAGACAAGGGTTGAAATTAGTTGTGGTTCCTAGAACTTAGGTTCTTTTCCACTTTTTGGTAATCCCATGATTACTCCAAATCTATAGGTGTAGAGACATTGCTAAACTTATGCAATGTCATACCCAAAATAAGAGCACTAATGGAAAACAACAACATGTGCCTAATTCTAAAATGTGAATGGAATTTGATAAAAGATGGCCTGATTTTTCTCAAGATTCTTGTAATATAAGGTTGGGTTTGGCTCTAGATGGGGTAAACTCATTCTCAAATCAAAGTACTAAATGGTCAACTTGGCCAGTATTTTTAATTAATTATAACTTGCCTCCATAGTTAGCAACTAAGCCATTTTTCTTAATGCTATAATTGATTATACTAGGAAAGAAAAATGTGACTTTAGATACAATTTATTCTTATCTAGAGCCATTATATGATGAGCTAATGGAATTGTGGAAAGGAATTGAAGCAATTCAATCTTTAATGGATGATCATTCAATAAAATCACTTTAAGAGCTTCCTTATTGTTTATGATTCATGATCTTCTTGCATATGGCACATTGTTTGTTCTTAGTTTTCATGGATACCATTGATGTCCTACTTTCAATGTTAAGGATTTTGAGGCACTCAAAAAGTTTGTGTAAGTGTATTTATTGTGGACATCGTGGTTACCTTAAAAATGGATCTGTGGTAATGAAAAAAGTATCCCTTCTACTTTTACCTTGCTAGTTTGGGCCCTCCTTGTAAACTAGGCCTAATGCTGCCTTGATTTAGTGTCGTAATGCATTTGACACATTCAAATTAGGTCTTTGGCCCTTGTGAATTGATGAAAATGAATGGTACCTTACTAAATTTTTGTGAAGTGTTGTAACAAACTTTCACACTTTTCTAAGGTTTTATTAATTAATTGTACCTAATAGGCCTCTTTTTAACCTTAAGCATGTATTATCTAAAGTGTTGTAAAGTGTTGTAACACACTTTCACACTTTTCTAGGGTTTTCATTAATAATTCTAGGCTTCTTTATGCTTTAATTGGCCTTATTTTGCATCTACAAGGCCCATTTAATACATCTTTTCAAGGATAATCTCGACACAAATCATTACCAATCAGAATTCAGGTGTTTTCAACTTGTGTGGCCCACATTTAGTGATTTGGGACTCATCCACCACCTTGGACGAATGAGTCGCACCTAGGTTATTGGGTCATGAACCTAGTTTCACACCTTTCTAAGAAATTTTAAAAATGATCCCATAAATTACGCCTAATGGGACTCATTCGCCACCTTGGATGAATGAGTCTCGTTTGGTTGAAAATAAAAGTTAATTCAAATTTTTGTCAGGATTTTATCCTCCTAGATCTTATGTTGGCTTATAGTATTGTAATTTCAAGAATTCGTGCATAATTAAGTATAAATACAAGTTTCTTTCACTCATTTTCACCCCAAGTATTCATTGTTGTAGCAAGTTTGAGTTCACAAGTGCATTCAAGTGTTTTCAAGATAATTAAAGAGTATTCCAAGTTGATTATCAAGTGTTTTAGAGCATTCTTTAAGAATCAAGCATCATGTCAAGGATTTCATGTATCATGTTTGTTTTTGAGCTAACAATTATGATGTAGGGTTTTATGATTCAAGTTAGCATTTCATTCAAGATCTATCATCTTTAAGTAAGAGTCAATATCTACATCCATTGGAGCCATCTCATACATGCGTATAGCACTTCATTAGTAGGGTTTGGTGAGTTGCAACATCATATTTTGTTCATTCATTATTCTCCATTTCCATTTCATTCTATTTCAAGGTTTGATTAGCAAAATGTGGTTTGACCAAGGTAAACCCCTATTTAGTAACCCAACAACATTTTTCCCTCTCTTTGGTGTGTGATTTGTAGTTTTAGGTTCAAGGAACATTAAAAAGTAAGATTGGAGAAAGTGGTCAAAGTGCATAAAGTTGTGAAAGTTGTCATCAAACCTTGGAGAACAATGGAGATCACCTACAAGTTTATTTACAGAGATTTGAATAGAGAAACTTGAAGAAGTAGATTAATTAAACTGAGAAGAGAAGATTTAGATACTAAAGTTTTAGAAAAACCTAACTGGACTAATTCACCACTTCTAGCGAATGAGTCCTAGTTTAGGTCAAAATTCATATTACTGCAAATTAGCTATTCACACATAGAAACAAAAAATTTGGATTGATTTTCCCAACTTGGAAAATGAGTCCCACTCAGCATTAGAATTAGATTTTCCAATATTTTAGAGCTCCATTTAATCATCTCTATATTTTCAAGTGCACATAGTCCTTTTAAGTAGCTTTTTGTTTTGTTCTGTTTGCATTTCTAGGTCATTTAGTGTTGCTTTACATTGAATTAGGGTTTTTCATTTCATCTTCCATCATACTTTGCATTGCATTTGTATTTCCAAGTTCCTACTTGGTGGTGAACCCCACACTAGTTTACAATCTTCCCCTAGGACAATCCTGTTACAAGATCTCTTTCTCCTTTGCATTAAGATCTCTAGGGTTACCTTTAATGTAGTAGGTGGAAAGTGGGTATGCTCTATGTCCTAAGTCATATGATAGCATTCAAACCCCATTTTTCCTATACAAAATTTTGGTGAACCTACATTTAGAACATCATAATTTTTTTTTGGAGTGCATCATCATCCTAGATTTGGCTTACATTAACATTGCATTGGAGTTTGCACTAGTTAATTGGAATTCTAGGGTTTCTAATTTTTCATTAGTGAAGGACCACATATCTTTCATTTTTACATCACATAATTTCACTAAAAATAAAGCAAAATCTGCATTTGGACTTAGACTACAAATTATACAACTTAAAAAGCATAAAAAAGTAATTGAAAAATTCTAAAATTTTTGGTATAAATCCCTACTAGGACTCATTGGCCACCATGGGTGAATCAGTCCCTGTGCCAAATTTGGACTACAATTTCTAGCATTTATAGCTCTCTTTCTAGGCCTTTGTTTGTTGTTATTACCTTTTTGTTCCATGAATTGGCAGATCATTTGTTTCATTCAATTCATTGCATCTAGTTTAAAATTGTTCATCTTGTGCATTGCTTAAATTCAAAATTGCATCTAGAACATTTCATTTCACATTGTTCTATAGTTTATAATATGAAATTTGCATCACGTATATGTGCTTTGGTAAACTGTGGATGTCCTTGAAGTCCTTAGTGGACATGTCAAGTTGTACTTTTGGACATGACCCTAACGAAATCAAACTGACTCTTGCTCCTTCAATTCCTAATGCATGTCCTCATTGTGATGTTGACATCATTGGAGAAGATGATGACAACATGAATAAGTTCCTAAATTATTGTCTTAACAACCTTGAAGCTAATACATCCTTTTATCCATCAATGGAAAAACCAACACCCCCTAGAATACCATGTCTTGAGATGTTTAGTTATTTACATCCTGAAGTTGAGACAAAAGTTGAATCTAAGTTTCCTATAATAGGTGAACCTAGTTCCTATAAGCAAGCAAATATTCCACCATTCTATGTTAACAAAGTAATAAACACTCCTATGAACCTAGAAGAAACATATGGAAAAGGATTCACAATCTTGAGTAAACAAGGATGTGATACAAGTGAACATACAATTCATCAACTCCTAGAAAAAATACCAACTGAAGAAACAAAAGGGACAGGATATCAAGATCCCCCTCTCAACATAAGTGCTCCTAAAGAATACCTAAGGCTTCATAGTGATGGTATAATTGCCTTAGATCCTCCTGTCGATATAAGTGTCCTTCTTCCTAAAGAGCAACCTATACCTCCTACGGATAAGGATAATAAAGGCAAGATCATGTCCAAACCTCTTTCCCTAATCCCATCTAAGGAAGTTGTTGAATCTAGCAAGCGCAAGAGTCCCTACAAACTAAAGAAATCAAAATTCCCTTGTCCACCACCTGAAAGTGAAAGAAATTTACAAATACTTCTAAACAAAGTAATTATACTACTTCCACAAATGGAAGAAAAGCTAATACTATATCCCAAAGATGCAAATTTTCAACATTATCCATACCACATAACTCTTGGACATAGTATTGATGAGTTTCATGCATTCAAAATTATCTTGAGTAAATATCACTTTGATAATGATAATTGTTATCCAATGATTGTATAACATACCCTTTCTACCCCTTGTCATGTAATAGTTGTAATATCTTGTATTCTCACCATTACATGATCATTCCCATCACTTACCTTAGCTCATTCTTGTCTTGCACTTAGTGTGGGAAAGAGGTAGATAGGGGTATGTGTAGGATCATCATGGAAAAAGTAAGGCCTTAAGTGGCGAAAAAATTAGAAAAATTAGAGTCAGGTAACTTGACATAAAATTTTGAAAAGTTATCTATATTATTTCAAAAATATGTAAGAATAGAATTTGTAGCAAATTGAATGTAGTTTCTAAACTACTAAGTTTATTAAAAAAAAATCTATTTGGTGAAATTTTGAAATTTCAATGGAATAGTACATAAATTTCAGGGAAAAACTAAGAAGTAGGTGTCTGTCTGACCACCCTAACCACAATAAAATGATAATATTTTTTATAATATTTTAGATATAAGTAGAGGAATCATGTCCCAGTGTGTGCATATTTTTTTGTAATTTTTTCCAAGTAAATAATTAATTATTAATTTTTATTACAATTTTTTAAAATAAAAATCATATGTCCGACCACCTTAAGTTAGTCAAAACTTCATGAAATTCAATTTTTTTCATATAGTATGCAAAGCATAGAATGTGACACATGTTTCAGATTCAAAAATGTGATATCGCTTTGAAAGCTATAGATGTTTTTCAATCAACCTATCAATTGACTTTACTTAATTCAAATAGAAAATGAATAATAATTATTTATTAAATTCAAAGTAAAGCATAATTTATATTGGTGGAAAGCTGAGAATCTCCTTTAAAAACCCTTTTCGTTTCATCAATTTTGGGTAAAAAAAAGTTGTCAACCACATACCCTACAAATACCCATCATATCACCACTTTTTGGCCCATCATGATCCTGCACATACCCATAGCTTTGCCCTAGTAATGCACTTGCTATTATCTCTTTGGCTAGTTTCTTCCCTTCAGTATACAATGAACATGATTGGGATGTAGACAACCTCCTTTAGGTTGAATCACATGTGCCTTACTAGTCTTTCACATTATTTATTTTTCTTTTTATGATTGCTTATGTAATGTGATCCCTTGTAATGTTCTATAATTTGATCTCTCTCTCCTTGTGACATTCCTCTATTTGTACCTTCATTCTTCCCTATGTCATAAATATTTGATCTTTTGGCCTTTTTATCTCTTTCATTTGTCTTGTGTTTTCCTTTTGGAGATGACACAAGGCGTCAAGACATTCATGTCTTTTCCATGTTGACCCAAAATATTTTACTTTAAGGTCTTTTTCATTTGTCTTGTGTTTTCCTTTTGGGAATGACGCAAGGTGTCGAGACATTCATGTTTCTTCCATGTTGACCCAAAATCTTTTTCTTTATCTTTTTCATTTGTCTAGTGTTTTCCTTTTGGGGATGACGCAAGGTGTTGAGACATTCATGTCTCTTCCATGTTGACCCAAAATGTTTTTCTTTATCCTTTTCATTTGTTTTGTGTTTTCCTTTTAGGTATGACGCAAGGTGTCAATACATTCATGTCTCTTCCATGTTTACCCAAAAGATTTTTCTTTATATTTTTCGTTTTTCTTGTGTTTTCTTTTTGGCGATGATGCAAGGCATCAAGACATTCATGTCTCTTTCACGTTGAACGAAAGTCTTTTTCTTTTACCTTTTTCATTTTTCTTGTGTTTTCCTTTTGGGGATGATGCAAGGCATGAAGATATTCATGTATCTTTCATGTTGAGCCGAAAGGCTTTCCTTTGTTTTCACTCTCTTTATGTCATTCTTCCAGTTCTATGTGTATTTGGGGAATGATGACACTTCTGAGCTCTCTAAAAACATTGTATCAAGAACCTACCAACCCAAAATCCATAGATCCCTTATGGGTTTGGATTTTCATTTTGGGGGAACCCCTCTCTTTTCCTTTTCTTTTGCATGACATAGCTTTACTCAAAAACATATGACTTGGTATAGGGATTTCCAAGTTGGATCTCATGTATTATTTATTGTTAGCATTTATCATTTGCTACATTAAAATAACTTCTCATGTGCAGTATGGTGTTTAGCAATTCCTTTAAAAGAGGGGGCATACATTGGAATTATTCTTTTTCATTTTTCTTTCCATGTGTTCATGGTGCAATCCTCTTACTTTATATGATGCATGATATTTCACTTTGTGGATGACATTGGGTGTTATGTCCTTCAAGAGCGTGATCTCTCTTAGAATATTGCATTCCTTTTAGTGGCTTGATGCAACAAACTACATCCCCTAAGTTGTGAATCTTCTATTCTTTGATTGTTCCTCTCTTGGAGACATTAGGCACAATGTTCCCTAAGTTAAAGACCTCACATGAACTAAGCAAGACTCCCTTGAACGTTCCTTATTTGTGCATCTGCATTTTTGGTTATATGGCCACCTTACATAACACATCTTGCATGCTTGTAGATCCTTCTTGTTTGTTCATGAGCTCCAAGCATACAAAGTTTTGCTTGTCTCA
Organism: Sequoia sempervirens; assembly: GCA_007258455.2. Lineage (NCBI taxonomy): Eukaryota > Viridiplantae > Streptophyta > Pinopsida > Cupressales > Cupressaceae > Sequoia > Sequoia sempervirens. The sequence goes on along the minus strand of VDFB02000003.1, from coordinate 211,844,026 downwards.
TGAAGTTCAAAAACCATTTGTTGTATGGTGCCTTGTCAAAGTTATCAGGAGGTATAACTTTGGTATTGTTTTATGGGAAGCCAAATGAGGGAATGACTTTCCATTAGCCACCTACATTTGTGTGTGAGAACATACCAGCCGTGAGTGTATTTGTCTCACCTTATTGGACTTCTCACCTAGTGGAAAGCCTGAAGTTTCGTTGCCTCAGATTGAGTATGCATTTTTTGGAAAAATAACCTAGATCTAATCCGCATCATTATGGACAAACGGTCAAAGCTTGATCCACCCATTTTTCAATTTTTTTCATTCTCTTTATCTCTTTGACAGTGCATGCTTGTGCTTTGTTGATTCTCTTTATATCACTTTAATGTGTCTTATTTTGTCCCTATGTTGGTTAGCCATGGGATCTTCAACTTGGGGGCTTGATCACCCCTCTTGATCATTGCCATCACATCTTACCAAAATTGGTGCACTTGGACCCCTCTTGATGTGTGTTTGTATAATTTAGTGTGAGTTTGAAGCAAGTTCATCCTCTCACTAAAGTGGAGGCTAAATGTGGTAATGGGAAAATTATCCCTTCTGCTTTTCCCTTTCTTGTTTGGGCCCTCCTTGTGAACTAGGACTTATGGTGTCTTGATTTAGTTTGGTAATGTGTTTGAAACATTCACATTAGGTCTTGGGCCCTTGTGAACTAATGAACATGAATGGTACCTTGCTAAAGTGTTGTGAAGTGTTGTAACACACTTTCACACTTTTCTAAGGTTTTATTACTTAACTGCACCTAATAAACCTCATTTTAACCTTAATCATGCCTTATCTAAAGTGTTGTAACACACTTTTAAAATTTTCTAGGGTTTTCATTAATAATTAGGCTTTTGTATGCTTTAATTGGCCTTATTTTGCATCCACAAGCCCCATTTAATAATTTTTTTCAAGGATAATCTTGACACAAATCACTACCCAATCATAATCCAAGTGTTTTAAGCTTGTGTGGCCAAAATTTAGTGATTTGGGACTCATTCGCCACCTTGGGTGAATGAGTCCCACCTACGTTTTTGGGTCTTGAACTTGGTTTCACACCTTTCTAAGAATTTTTAAAAATGGTCCCATAAATTATGCTTATTGGGACTCATTTTTCACCTTGGGTGAATGAGTCTCGTTTGGCCCAAAATAAAAAGTAATTCAAATTTTTAGCAAGATTTTATCCTCCTAAATTTATATTGGCTTGTAGTTTTGTAATTTCAAAAATTCTCGCAAAATTAAGTATAAATACAAGTTTATTTCACTCATTTTCACCCCAAGCATTCAAGTATTCATCCTTATAGAAAGTTTGAGTTCACAAATGCATTCAAGTATTTTCAAGAGAATTCTAGAGTCTTCAAGATTTAATTATCAAGTGTTTTAGAGAATTCTTCAAGCATCAAGCATCATGTCAAGGATTTCATGCATCATGTTTCTTTTTTAGCTAACAATTGTGATTTAGGGTTTTATGATTCAAGCTAGCATTCCATTCAAGATCTATCACCTTCAAGTAAGAGTTAAGATCTTCATCCATTGGAGCCATCTCATACATGTTTGGAGCACTTCATTAGTATGGTTTGGTGAGTTGCAACATCATATTTTGTTCATTCATCATTCTTCATTTCCATTTCATTCTATTTCAAGGTTTGATTACCAAAATAGGGTTTGACCAAGGTAAACCCCTATTCACTAACCCAACAAAATTTTCCCCTCTTTTGTGTGTTATTTATAGGTTTATGCTGAAATAAAATTGAAGAGAAATATTGGAGAATGTTTTCAAAGTGCGTAAAGTTGTCAAAGTTGCCGTCAAGCCTTGGAGAACATTGGATATCACCTATAGGTTGATTTACAGAGATTCAGATTTGAAAACCTGAAGAAGTAGATTGAGCAGACTGAGAAGAGAAGATTTAGATCTCGAAGTTTTAGAAAACCCTAACTAGACTAATTCACCACTTCTGGCGAATGAGTCCCAATTTAGGTCAAAATTTGATTTTTTGTAGGTTCAGATGCCCATTTGGCAGATTCTTGTTCGCACACAGAAACCCAAATTTTGGATTGATTTTCCTAGCTTGGAAAATGAGTCCCACTCAACATTTGAATCATATTTTCTAGCATTCCGTAGCTCCATTTAACCATCTCCATACTTCTAGGTGCACACAATCCGTTCTGTAGCTTTATGTTTTGTTTCATTTAAATTTCTAGGTCATTTAGTGTTTCATACATTGAATTAGGGTTTTTCATTTCATCTTGCATCATAATTTGCATTACATTTTTTCTTTCCAAGTTCTTTCTTGGTGGTGAAACCCTCATTAGTTTACAATTAACCCCTAGGATAGCCTTATTACAAGATCCCTTTCTCCTTTGCATATACATCTCAAGGGTTACCCTTTAATGTAGTAGGTGGAAAGTGGGTATGCTTTATGTTCTAAGTCATATGATAGCATTCAAACCCCATTTTTCCTATACAATAGGACCATCCATATGATCAACAAAAAACATGGTTCAATGTTCAATAAGAGAATCATGAAGCACCATTGCTAATAACATGTGATTACATTATTGAGAATGGAAAAAAAAAAATCATTTATTGAAAATGATGGGATTGTCGGTAGTAGATAGAATCCATGTAATTAAAGTAGTGTAGAAAGGTTGTTCATATTCTATAAGTTTTCATACTTTAAGGATATAGCCATTAGGCATACTGTTGACTTTATGCATACTGAGGAAAAAATAGCCTATGCTATTGTAGAAACTCTTTTTGGTGCTTTTAATACTATTTCATCATGTGAAGACTTTTGAAAACTAAAGATTTGTCAAAATATTTGGGTTGAAATATTTGATGATGAAAAATATATAAAACCTAGTGCTCCTTATGTCTAGACAAAGGAACAATGTGCACAATTCTTACAATTGATGTCTCATAGTCGCTTTCCATTGGACATGTAAGTAGTAGTATTAGAAGCCTCAAGACCCATGACTATCATGTCATAATGGAGAATATTTTACCTCTTGTGTTAAATATATTAAGTTTGGAAAAGGGTCCAATATTGGAAGTTATAAGGTTGGGCCTAATATTAAAGAGAATGAGTTTACATATATTAGATCCTTCGAACTTTGATAGTTTTGAGGGAGGAGTTGTTGAAGTCCTTTATCTATTGGAACAATAATTTCCACCAGCAATCTTTAACATTTCTATGCATATTTTCATACATGTACAATTATATAAACTAAAGCATTGTGGCCTAATAAGAACAAGATGGATGTATCCTATAGAATGATATATGAAGATTTTGAAAAAAATACTGTACTAGGGAAAAAATAGAAGGCAACGTGTTTGAGGGATATTCAATGCAAGAGGCCATGGGATTTTTGCACAAAATATATGAAGTATTTTAAAAGTTTCAATTGATGTGTATAGGATGATGACGAAGAAGAGAAAATTGAAAGTGAAGTAGAAGGAAATGGATGTTGCTTCAAGCTATCACATCAAGAAAGAAGTGTGATGCATGCCTATATTCTTCAAAACACATCTTCATTCAATAAGTGATGCAGGTAAAAAACATTTACACAATAATTTATTTACTCAATTGCATTTACACATTTATATTATTAATCTTACTATTTGTACATTAATTTATTCTAAGTAGAAAATATGAAGAATACAATCATGCTTGGATGCAACATCAACCTCAAAAGTACAAATGTCATGATGATTTGATTAGAGGTCATTATTTTCCAACATTTGCAGAATGAATTGCTAATGCAGTCAGTTATGCAACAAAATAATGTCAAGATATAACAATGGAGGAAAGTGAGCTTTTACAATCTCCACATTTATGGGATACACGTTTAAGTGGAATGTGGGCCTATGGAAGTCATTTAAGAGTGGAAGAAAAATAAAAAGGAAAGAAAATTGTGATTGCGTTGTTAGTGCTAAATTTCTTCACAAAACTAAGAAGAAACTTTAGGTTGAATTCATCCAAGAAGTTATTCTAGTGGATTATGGTAAAAATAGTCGTATATTATTAAAATATAAGTGGATCTGGCCATCTGTAGTACAATTTGATGAGTATGGATTTGTACATGAAAATACAAGACAATTTTATCATATATTGATGAGTCGTATGTTTCCCCTCTTCAAATTAACCAATCATTTCTAATTGATGATGTAAGAAACCCAAGATGGTTGTATGTCATTCAAAAAGTCTCGTTCAAAACAAAAATTCATGGAAGTTGTTGATATAATGCCTGATGGATAATATGTTAATTTACAAGAAACATTTGAAGAAGTTGATGAAGACGATGATGGAGTGTTTGAAGAATAAATTTTGGTTACCAATGAAGATATTGGGAGAGAGAATGCATTGCATGACACAGATGAGGATGAAGAAGAAAATCAAGCAGATGCAAACATGAATGATCGAGATTCTAATTTTGTTGGCAATGTAGATGATTATGATGATGTTTTGTCACCTTAGGAGGTTATATTTTCACCTAAAATTTGGTTATATGTATGGTGTAACTTATTATTGAATGTAATAAAGATCTGAGTATAGGTATGCTTATTCACTATTGTTTTACTCATACATTTCTGTATGTAATCATCATTATTCTACTAGTACATTGTATACAAAACCTGAGATGTTCACTACTAGTTTGAAGTGCATTTAAAGTTAGGTTTAATCATTCTTCTTGGTTTTCTTACTTTGGTTGAAAATTTGAAATTAATATTGTTTAGTTAGAATATAATTTTGTATATGTCCTATATGTTTTCTAGATGCAAGCATATAATGAGCATTTATGATTTAATAATACATATAGATATCTTAACATTAGGTGAACTCAGATAAGACACAAAGACCCTCTAAAGAGGAACAAACAACAACAGAGGCATTGGTATTGCTAAAGAATGGAAAGAAGGACAGTGGCTACAAGTGTGCTAGAAGGATTGGGTAACTCATACAGTTGGGCATCAAGGGTTGTCATTTTTGTATACATTGCTAATGTTACTGCAATATACTTGTAATGGTTACTAATATATACTTTTCCATGGATTTTGTAAAGGTATTACCTCGTATGGTAATGTAAATGGGATAGCATTGCTAATATGATGCAAAAAGGAATATACCATTCACATACTATAATAGGGGGTAGCCTAGGGTCTGTGTCTTTGATGTAACTCTTAGAATGTAATTTGTATATGATGTTTCCTTTATACTTAATACAAACAAAAAAAAATGTGAACTAAGCCTCCTCATTTTAAAAAAAATATGATCTCTTAGGTTTTACTGACACTGAAAACTAAAACTAGGATACTACAAAATTAGAAAATTGTTCAACATTTTCAATAAAATGATATATAAAATACTGCATTCATAATAAAATCTAGTACCACACTACCGCAATAGTCAATAGAGGTATGCATAGGATGGTGAGACATATAGGTCAATGTACAAATGCTTACCACAATATTGCGACAACCAAATATGAATACCATGACGTGGTAGTGAGGACATGTTAACAACAAAAGTAAACCATATGTAGCCTCTCAAGGGGTAAATAGTGACACTGAGGTATGGTGGTGAACAATCACTCAACCACCAAAATTAACTCACTATACCATAAGAGTCCAAAGGGGTGTGTGTGGGGTGGCAGTGCTACTAACCCTACCATACTGCTACCCCACAATGTTCTTGACATGACAGAGCAGTATGGCGGTGAACAGTCACTCAATCGCTAGAATTAAATCACTGTCTTGTGGGAGTCCAAAGGGGTGTGTGTGGGTTGGCGGTACTACTAACGCTACCCCTTAGTGGTCTTGAAATGATAGAGTAGTACTATGGTACAAGTTTTCAAAGAATTTAATGATTACACTATTTGATTTCCCAAGATCAAAGGCATGTATTCAAACTTGAAATATGGGTAGATTTTGAAATATTTTGCACGAAATGACATTAATAGTGAGGTGATTGAGATCAGTAGAAAATATTACTTGGGACTCAATGACATTCTGGAAATCATTCATGCAACTCAGCATACGAGAGGCAAGGGAGTTCAAGCGGGAAGACTCTACAACTATTATTTCGCCAGGTAAGTTCACAGAAATCCTCTGCAGCAAGTGTATGAGAACTGAGATTGCTTCTACAAGTAGACACTTAAAGAAATCAAGTAGGATTAAATTCTTCAACATGCCACCCAAAAGAATTCAACTTGCAAGTAATTTTCCTAGTCGCTTGACAATGATACTTTTGGTGGATAAGTTGATTTTTATGGAGCCTTATCATCTAGACACATTTGTGTTCCTCACCATTTAACTATGTGTAGTCATATGTGTTTAGATCCTATCAGAGAGACTACTAAGCCTCCCCTAAACACAACTAAGTATGAGGTACATGATGTGACACGTAGAGGAGATGAGCCAATAGGTTGTACTACATATGTAGAGACATGTGAGGCAAGGACAGGAGAGCCATCTATAGATAGATATGAGCAAGATCAATCTTATCTATAGGTGAAACTTAAATTTATTTCATAGTGCATTTCATTTAAAATAAATATAATATAACAATAATATTACTAATGTATATTTAAGTGGGATTGAATAGTTGATGACCAAGTATGAACTTAGAGAAGACCATCATGGTATTTTTTAGGCCATTGAATTTTTCCTAGACATGGTATAATTTGTGTACATGTTTAAGCTTTTTTACTGTATGCATATTATTTAAATTATTATTAATTAAATATATACTATTTTATATCTTGATCTTATTTTACTTTTTTAGTCTACTCCATATATGAATGGTGTGACACCTTTTCCAATTTCATATACTAAAACCTTTGATCATCCTGAGTGACTCTTATTCATGTGGAATGACTCTTAGAACAATAGAAAGAGTTGAGGTAATTGAACTAAATTTTAATTAATAGTTTAGTTATAACTAGTATAAAACTTAATGTAGTGATTTAGATCTCAATTTCAAATATATTATGATTATATGTACATACGTTTATAGTCTTGCATTCTTGTCATGTTCTATATAGGAAGTTGTAGTTACTACATCCATGATGAGTTCTCAAACAATCGAAGAAGCATCACTAGTCTAGGTATATGTTTTTTTATATCTAGTAGATATATAAGTTTCTAGATAATGGAGATATATGTTTAGTTTATGTTTTTTTCTCAATATTTATATATTAATTTTGTCTAATTTTATTTTTCCTGTTATAGAGTATTTCACCGTCCACCTATGTTGATCCTCTACAATTTCGATATGGTAGGACTCCTGATCATATTAAGGGACCATCATTTATAGAATTCTTGTCAACAAAAAAATAAAGGCTTGAGATAATCAAGAATTGAGCTTGACTTTAATTGATATTTTTGAGAAATTATAGTTTGGTATAGTAATTAGATGTTACTTTGAAAGATAAAAAATAATAGATAAGTTTCTATTTGGTATTCTAAGTTATTTACCATTGAGATAATTAATCTAATTTATGGTTTGAATTATTATTGTGCCACCAACTTCTCATCCATTAGGTGGCATGAAGAGGCTACATTTTGATGATCTGCCACAAGTTTACAATTTTATTAAGATAGCATAGCTATTTGAGATGTACATTGTATATAGACCTTGAGATGACATATGCCACATTTTGTAAATATTGTTTGAGTTGGCATATATTCCAATTTTTTATATGTACATACACAATGACTCTATATTTTTATATAAAAAAAATGATATTTGATATAATTTGTTCCTTATGTGCATGTTTTCATACTTTGAAACTTAAAATTTGAATGTATAATCACTTTATAATGTTCGACCTATGATGAATAGTATGTTATAGATTGATTTCTTACAATTCCCTATTTTAATAGTTTATGAATTACATATCATTTTCACTCATAAATTATCATCTTGGTCGTTTACAATTGGTAATCGATCTTGATTTTTGCACCACCACCTCTAATAGAAACAATCATTTTGTTTAAAGATTTAGGTAAAGATTAAAGAAACACGATACATTTATCATATTCTTTCAAGTTAACATCTAAAGAAACAAGTTGAATCAAAATAAAATTAAAATAATTCAAATGTTTTTTCTCTAAACTACAATATTTCTTTTACAAAGATTATAACCATTTTTTAAGATAAAATCTATTCACTAAATATCTACTTCGGAAAAAAAAATTGTCCTCCTCTATAGTTTGTGTGCATTGGTCCCCATCCATTTACATGAACATCTATACTATTTTTAAAGATGGTTTCCTTCAACATCTTCACCAAATTTGATCCCTTTATATTTGGTCTCTATAGTTGCAACATCCTTTATCCTTTGATTCATTCATCTATTAACATCATGTGTGAATTGTAATGAGATTTTTGATTCATAGAAAAAAGAGTTTTCTTTTTTTTTTTGTAGATTGAGTTGTACACATTCTTATCTCTCTCTCTCTAGATATATATATATATATATATGAGTGTTACATATGTCAAGGAGGTAGTGCAAGAAGAAAATATTTTTAAAGTGGGAAGATAAAGACTATGAAAATAATCTCTTCTATGCCTACATAGTTTGGGTGGAAAGATGATTTATAAAAAATGGAAAGTAAGAAGTGATTTCCTTGTTTATCATAGGAAAGAAGAGGTCTATATGTTAAGCTTGAATGATTGTCCACAAACAATTAGTAGAAGAAGATGTTTATACTCATCAAATCTCTCCATGGTCTCAAATAGGGTCATAGAGTGAGCTTATCAAATCAGATGAATATTTTACATAAATGTATAGATTTTGTTGAATTCCACATGATCCAAAACTTTACCTCAAAGATCAAGTTGGTGTGGTAGTGATTTTTATTGTACATGCCACTAATAGTCATATATATGTAGTTCAAAGATGTTGATATTTGTAATTAAGAACAACCTTAGTAAATTATTGGTAGGATTAATCTTGGACTCTTACAATATTTCCTTGGTATGAAGATATTACATATAAGATGCATCACATATTTTTCTAAGTTTAGATGAAATATGCTATGAGTTTTCTCAAGAAGTTTCAAGTGATGAATTGTAAGTCAATTCCCACACATACGAAGGTAGGACTATATCCTTTTAGTCTAATCTGCATTTTATTAGAACACAACTTGATATTATTAATTGATTGAGGTTTAGTCCACTATCAGATTGGGGTTGTAATGAAGGATTTTGGCTCTCAAATCCTTCTTAGCTCCTCCTGGGGTATTTCACCTAGAAGGAGAGAGAATATGGACAAAAATGGTCACTTTGTTAACACTCAAGACTAATGGAAGAATGAAAAGAAAATGTGGAGTGTGTGAATGTGTTTTAATGTTGAAAACCTAATGAAAATGCAAACTAAAGAATGCAAACTAGTCTAATGCAAAAATGTTGGAAGACACAGTGTCGAATGTAAATATGAGAACAAAAAGGAATGAGAATGAAGAGAATGTAGCTGGAGGGTTGAAGAAGACTGGAAATGGATTTTGGAATGTTGTAGATGCTATTTCTCAAGCCTGTCAGGACTCATGCACCACTTAGGGTGAATCAATCATTGTTATGATGAAATCTTTTGGAAACAGGTTTCATACTGCCGAGAGTTGGATTCTGATAAAAAAAAAATTCAAGCCCATAGATGGGACTCATTCTCCATGCTTGGAAATTTATTCCTCCTTCAAGGATCTAAAAATTCAAGGGTTGATTTTGTAGCTTTAGATCTGCACTTCCACCTTCTACAAGTTTCCACTTTAGAAATTGCTAGGATCGGGGTTGAAAATGACTTTTTCTTGCTATTTTGATTTGAATGAAGAAGAGAGGACTCTAACAACTTTTGAAACTTGATCTTTAATTATTTCAAAGCTTCCAAAGGACCTAAATTTGCAAACACACAAGAAGAGAAAGGAAAATATTGAATGTTAAGGCATGGGGGTTTGCCTTGGTCAAACCCCTTTTGGGTAATTAAACCAAATTGATGAAATAAAGGAATGAAAAATGCAATAATGGAATAAATTACCTTGCAATGATGATTGATCTTGAAAATTTGTAGCAATACATGTAAAATTTGTCCTTGAATGTCCTAGAAAGCTTAAACTAATGACTTGCAATGTGAAAGCCCTATCTTGCTTGATAAAAGATTGGTGGATAGAATGATTAAGAGATGAGAGATGATAGATAAAATATGGATCCTCTAAAATGAGGAGAAATATGCTTATTTATACAATTCTTGTTCCTTCGTAACCATTCATACCTCATCACATGCAAACATCAAGTATAATTTTGAATAGATCCTGAAAGAAATTTAAAATATTTTGAATTTTGGAGCCAATGGGGACTCATTCACCACCCATGGCGAATGGGTCCCACCTAGGACATGAATCTAGGTGTCAAGAAATAAATAGGATTTAATGTTGTTTGTCAGGAGTATATTCAAGAATACAATTAAATAAAGCATATGAGGGCATAAAGAGGTAAAATATGTCATAAGAAAGGGATAAATAAGGGGAATATGCCTAGAAAAGTGTGAATCTTTGTTACAAGACTTTACAACACTTAAAAATAGGACTTGTTGATATGTAAAAAGATAATGTTTAGGTAAATTATATTAAATAGAGTCTAGAATAATGTGGAAATGTCTTACAACACTTCACAACACATTCACATGACTTCATTATTTACATTTTATTTAATTTGAAAAGGTCCAAGATTTAGTGTGGATGCATAAAATTCCTCACAACACCTAAATTAAGGCCTCATTAATTCAATTGATCATGAATTATCCCATGTCAAGCAATGGTACTTTTTTCTACGGCACAAGGGGGTTTAGTCCACTATCACATTGTCATAGTCATAACAACCCACAATATTATGAAATCTCATGAATACATGCAAAAAAAGAAATATTTTTGTTGCTTAGGGTAGTACACATGAAGATTTAGCTATGGGGTGGGGCCATCCCACAATAATGGGTTACACTTTTTGACCAAAATTGACTTTAAAATCAACTTTTTAAGCAAAATTATCACTTTCTAACACCTATAGTAGGTAAGGGTATGTGCAGGATCATGATGGGCCAAAAAGTGGCGATATGATGGGTATGTGTAGGGTATGTGGCTGATGACTTTTTTTACGCAAAATTGATGAAACAAAAAGGATTTTTAAAGGAGATTCTTAGCTTTCCACCAATATAAATTGTGTTTTACTTTGAATTTAATAAATAATTATTATTCATTTTCTATTTGAATTATGACTAAAGTCCTGATTGATAGGCTGATTGAAAAACATCTATAGCTTTCAAACGGTGTCACATTTTTTGAATCTGAAACATGTGTCACATTCTATACTTTGCATACTATATGATTAAAAAAGAAAATTGAATTCCATGAATTTTTGACCAAGTTAAGGTGGTCAGACATACAATTTTTTATATTTTTTAAAATTTTTAATTAAAAATTCATAATTAATTATTTATTTAGAAAAAAATTACAAAAAAATATGCATCACATTGAGACATGAGTTCTCTACTTATATCTAAAATATTATAAAAAAATATTATCATTTTATTGTGGTTAGGGTGGTCAGATAGACACCTACTTATTTTTTCCCAAATTTAAGTACTAATGATTGAAATTTCAAATTTTCACCAAATAGATTTTAAAAATAAAATAAACCTAGTAGTTTAGAAACTAAATTCAATTTTCTAAAGATTCTATTCTTACATATTTTTTAAATAATATAGATAACTTATTCAAATTTTTACATCAAGTTGCCTAACTTTAATTTTTCTAAATTTTTTGCCACTTAAGGGCCTGTTTTTTCCATGATGATCTTGCACATACCTGTAAACTGTTGGGAATTTGAAGATGATGCAAACTAGATATTTGTGAGATTTTCTCTATAAAATATAAATGTATTTAAGAAAAAAACAATGAATTGTAATTTTTTTGTGTCTTCTCTGATAACTAGTTTTTAATAGTAAACAACATATGTAAAAAGCTATCTGTACTTCGTATCACATAGCTCATTTTGTAGAAAGGATAAAATTTTGATTCTTTTGAATTTACTTTGGTAATACCAATATCTAGTGATTGCATTTCATTTCATAACATTTTGTTGAATATTTTTCCTTTAATTAAGTTTTGAAGTCAAACCAATTACAATTTAGACATAGGTGCACTTTGAATTGCACTTTTTTTGTATGTATTGAAATTCATTTTTTGTGTTGGAATGAAGACATTAATAACTTGTGCATAGATATTTTTCAAAAAAATCCACTAATTTACTATTTTTCCACATGTGTAGAGAAAACAACTTGATTTTTTTAAGAAAATCCTATGTTCAATAAAGCTAAAATGAAAAAATAAAAAAGAAAAAAGAAAATATATTAAATTTATAATCATTGGAAAAATCATTCTAAGAGCTACAATCCTACAACTTGGTTTATCAAGTTGAATCAATTTTCACCTCAAAACCAAACATTGAAAGTGAAAAAAATGTATAAAATTTGCAATCAAGGGGGAAAGATGAAAAAATGGGTCTTCATTCAAAGACCCCTTTGAATGAATGAAGGGGGTTTCGAATGAATGGCGACCCCTTCATTTGGGCCCCCTTTGATTGAAGACCTCCTACATGGCACGGTAAAAGACAATAATAAAGTTTGAATTAAAATAATGTACATAAATCACTAATGTTTGAAACTTGGTCGCATAAACTTTGATTTAAATCGCATAGATGCATGTTTGAATGAAGGGGTGGTTTCTTTTATAGTGGTTTGTGTGAAGGCATGGTTCATTTGAAGGCTTACAAAGACATACATTTTTGAGTGAAGCCCCTTCATTTAAAAGGGTGGCCTTCATTCAAACCCTTTCTTAACTTTTTGATAGGTGATCCCACAATAGTGGTTTACACTTTTTGACCAAACTTGACATTGAACTGATTTTTTAACTAAAATTTCACTTTCATGCACCTATAGCTACTAAACTATGAGGAAATTTGAAGATGATGCAAACTAGTGATTTGTGTCAATTTTTCTGTAGATTCTAAATATATATTTAAAAATAAAAATGGAATCACATTGCATTTCTTTTTCCATCTCCTTCGAAAACTAGTTTTTAACAATAAACACCATTTTTAAAGAGTGGTGTGTACTTGCTAACACAACTTTTTTTCTATGAAGGATAAAATTATAATGTTTTCAAATTTAGATTTGTAACTATGATATCTAGTGCATGTTATTGGTTTCATAGTGTTTTATTGAATATTTTGTTCTTAATTAAGTTCTGAAGTCAAACCAGTTAGAATTTAAACATAGGTTTACTTGCTAACACAATTTTTTTTGTATGTATTGAAATTCAATTTCCAATTTTTGTTGGATCAAGGACATCAATTTATCAAGTGCATAGATATTTTTCAGATTTTTTTTTATAATCTACTATTTTTCCACATGTGCATAATAGAGAGATTTATTTTCGATGAGAAACCTACATTCATAAAAAAATAAAAAATATATATAATAATAAAATTAAATATATTTAAAATTATACTTTTTGGGAAGTTTATAATAAGGACTACATACTTACAAAAATATATATATTAAATGAATTCATTGATCCCCCAAAATTTAAATCAAAAATGTTTTTTAATCAGCATTTTGATAGGTATAAAGGAGACTCTATTATAGGTATGGTTTAACACTAGCGGGATTCTATCCAAGGGGGTTTGATCTAAGGTTGTTTGATCAAAGCCTCTTCAATTGGAATCCATTAAATGAAACTTTTCAAGTCTTAAATTATCATTATATTTTCTAAAAATATGTGATTTTAGCAAAAATCAAGATGTCCCAAAAAGTGTAAACCAGTATTGTGGGATCACCTTGATGAATGTTTTTAATTTTTTGTTTGTCCAAATAATTATAACCTACTATTGTGGGTTCACCCAATGTCATTATGTCCACAAAAATGAGAAAAATAGGATAGCCCTAGGCTCCCCATGGGAAAAGGGTACTGCCACAATAATGGATTACACTTTTTGGGACATCCTGATTTTTGCCTGAAATCACATATGATTAGAAAATACAATGATTTATGACTTTAAAGGTTCCATTTAAATTATTTTAATTAAAGAGGGATTGATCAAACCCCCTTATATCAAACCCCCTTGGATATAAACTTGTTAGATTTCAACCATACCTATAATCAAGTCTCCTCTACACCTATCAAAATACTGATAAAAAACCACTTTTGATTTACTTTTTGGGTGATCAAATGAATTCATTTAAAATTTATGTTTTGTAAGCCTGCAGCCCTTATTATAAGCTTCCCAAAAAGTATAATTTTAAATATGTTTAATTTTATTATTATATTTATTTTTTATTTCTTGTGAATGTAGGATTTTAAATGAACATCAAGTTCTTTTTTTCACACATACGAAAAAATAGAAAAATAGAGAAAAAAAATCTAAAAAATACATGTACTCTAGGTATTGATGTCCTTATTCAAAAAAAAAAAGAATAAGTTAATTCAAATGAATACAGAAAAAGTTATGCAGGCCGAAGTACACCTCTATCAAAATTATAATTACGCTGACTTGGAAAATTAATTAAAAAAAATATATGTAACAAAAAATTATGAAAAAATATCCATCCCCTAGATATTGGTGTGAAAATTTTATATTTTAAAAAATAGAATTGTATCCTCTCTATAAAAAAAGTTACACGGGCTGAAGTAAACATCACTTTTTAAAAATGTTGATTAGTAGAAAAAATAAGTTATTAAAAATTACATAAAATGACTCACAAATTATTCTCTAATTTTTTTTTTTAAATATAATTATAATCTACACAAAATATCTAACAAATAACTAGTTTGATTCTTCTTCAAAACCTTAATGGTTTAGCTGCTATAGGTGTAAAAAAGTGAATGTCTGGTGAAAAATCTTGATTTTAATGTCAAGTTTGGCCAAAAACTGTAACCCATTATTGTGGGATCACCCAAAATGATTGTTGAAACAAATGTTGGTAAATTGAAAATTTGTAAATTTATTAGTAGGTTTGGAAAATGGGCTCTATCAACATGTCTAGATGGGTAGGTAAACACTAGGAAAGGGTTTTATTCTTTCTCCAAGTCATCTGATCATTTTGTAGTGCACTATTCCGACATAGTCTCTTAAGAGCCTTAAGAGCATTAAGAGCAAAAAACTATCAAACTATGACAGTGGTTATTGGAGCTTATGGAACCTAAGAATATATTTTCTATACCTAAAAGTCAATATGAAATTTCTCCACATTAACCTCTCAAAATTTACATCAACTCAACACCATTTGACGATGCCAACTTAGATTGCATACTTGCAAAAAATGTTAGTGGAGAGTAGTGCAAATTTGGCAAGAAGCAATTTTTTTTTTGTTTCATGTTTTCTAGACTTAAATTGACTATGCTAACACATCTAGGTGGGTAGATAAATGATGTGGAAGGTATTTGTTCATTCTCCAAGTCACTCGATCATTTTGAAGTGGACTATTACAACCTAGTCTCTGAAGGGCCCCAAGTGCAAAAGACTTCTAAAATATGATGAAGTGGTTCTCGGAGCTCGTTCTAGCTAAGAATGTTTTTTCTATATCTAAAAATCGATATGGAATCCATCCACATTAACCTCTCTCATTTTTGGTCAACTTAACATTGTTTGACTATGCTAATGTAGAATGCATACTTGCAAAATTGTCAGTGGAGAGCAGTACAAATTTGGGAAGAAAGATATCTTTCGTTTCTTGCATCTTGGAAAAAAATTGATAGCACCAAAAATTTTAGGTAAGCAGGTAACTATTAGGGAAGGTATTTATTCATTCTCTAGGTCACTTGATCATTTTAGAATGCATTATTCTGATGTAGTCTCTTCAGATTCGTAAGAGAATTTAAAAAAAAATTAACTATGATGGAGTGTTTCCCAGGGATCGTGACACCTAAGAATGTTTCATCTACATCTAAAATTCAATATAGAATACCTCCACATTAACATCTCATATTTTGTTAACCCAACACCATTTGACCATGTCAACTTAGAATGCATATTTGTAAAAATTGTCAATGGAGAGCATTGCAAATTTGGAAAGAAGCATATTTTTGTTTCATTCATCCTAAACCAAAAGTAACTATGTCAACACATCCAAGTGGGTGGGTAAACCCTAGAAAAGGGATTTATTCATTCTCCAAGTCACTTGATCATGTATTGATTCAAATAATTCAAATAAATATATTAGAGTGAGTGGGTCTAGTTTGTGTTGAAAGCTACCTAAAAGAAACACATAAGAAAAATGTTAAAGACTTGCCTATAATGCTCAATTTATTTGGAAATTTGGAATGAGTTGGAAACTAATTAGAAGAAATGTGGAAGCATAACTAGGGGAGAGGGGCCAGTAGTCATGCAAGCTATTTTGTGAGCATGTAGCAATTTCCTAGAATATCATAGGATGTTTTTTTTTTTTTTTGAAATGTGGACTGACCTCTTATCTATCATAAATAAGGTTTGGAGGTGTGACTCACCATTCAACTTACCGCATAAGCACATCTACTAAGAAGTATCCAAAATTTAACTTTTTAAAGATTCAATCGAAATGTAGTCATGGTATCCCTAGTAGTTGACAAAAAAATATCATTTGTTGCTTGTAGAATATCATATTTTTATTTAAAATAAAACTTATATGCAACCTAAATGGACAATATACCTATTGGTAAGCATAAATCTTTGTTATCTCTAGGTTTTATATTCAACACATAAATTATTTGTTTTTATAAAAACAACACATAATTATTTAAAATACAACTTATATCAAACAAAAATGGACCAATAGTTGAACACAATTTTTTTTTGAAAGTCTTTAACATTTAATGGGAGAGTACATAGTATTTATTGTGCTCACCTTTTATATTTGTGATACCACAAACTATTAATATGAAATACTCCAATGCTTGTACATTGCTACCCCAATAATTGTACACATAAAAACAATATCTTTTCATTATGATAACAATACTTGTTTAAATGCTGGTATTGGCATGGTATGATGGTTTATAGGTGGCATTGTTGTTCTTTCCACCAGGGTTCAAACCCCATTGGGGTGGTATTGTTGAATGGTTGTATCCGGTTCATAGCTCCTGTCAAAAGTGTTTACCCTTTGAATAAACAATACTTGTTTAAATGAATGTCTTGTTTTATTAAATTAGCATTTTATTTTATAAATGACACTTATAGTGGATAGTTATGATATTTTATTTGACACAAAAATTTATTTATTTCACTTCTCCATGAACGTATTTATGCATTCTTTTATATAACATTCATAGATTCTCATGCGTTCAAATATTGGTCCATCTTGACCAACATTTGATTATTTCTCTATTTACATGCGAACAATTTATTTACAATATATAGTATTAGAAATTGCACCTTAGTGTGCAATGGGTACGCCGAAGAGTGTGGAAGGTGATAACATCAAAGCAACTATGCATTCTCTTATAGGGATCCAAATGTACGACTAAAACAAAATCTTTGAATGAGGAAGATAATTGTGTTGCATTACCAATGGGCTCATGTTATGTTTACAATAGAGAGAGGGAGATATAGGGATAGCAATAGGGGGGAGATAGAGAGGGCGTAAGGATATAGGGTGAAAAATAGAGTGAGACATAAAGCACAAAGAGAGGGATATACACAGTTCTGCCACTAGCAGCTATGCAGACAACTATTGATTCTTGGGAAAGGGACAAATTCAACCATATAAACCATAATTTGTAGAATTGAATCAATACACTATGTATGGTTAACATTGGATTTTCCTCCATTTCTATTGTTGGAATGTGGTAATGATAGATAGTATTTGGAAACAACTTTGGGTAATTTGGAAAAACATGAGGTTGAATTTATCTTTAGGTTATATTCCAAATGAGCCAACTTTATAAGTTTGAGAAAAATATAAAAGATAGTTAACAAGTGTGCAATTAAATATTGCTAAAATTCTCTTATAAATGTTTTATCAATAACCCTAGCATATTTATTTTGATTACTCTTACATGATCTCCAACATGATTTTAAATGAGTGAATAAATATCTTCAAGTACAACCATGCACAAAAATCAATCAATCACATGTACTAAATGAGATTACAAGAGTTAGTGAAGTGGGTGATGAGGTGTTAATTTGAATTTGAATTTAAAGTTAAAAAAAGTAAGTTTAAGGGTACTAGTGTAGTATTGTATGGATTATGATATGGAAGAGGGAATGGAACAAGCAATATAATTAGGGATAACTATGGTGAGTTTAGGCATGAAGAAAAATTATTATCAAAGGTAGAAATGGTAGAGACACTCAAAGATTATGTATAGTCATGGAACTATTAAGGATAGAATGAAAGGTAGTTAAAGCAATAGTAGGAGGCGAGGAAGGTGTGGATGTGAACAACTTCATAAGGCTTCAAGCAGGTATAGTGGGAGGAATGAAATTGGGAGGTATACCATATTTAGGAGAAAAATTAGGAGGAAGTTGTGAAGAGGACACATCATTCAAATAATTAGGATTAACTTGGACACTAATACCTTAAAGTAATTTCCACACATATATTTTAGTAATTAATCAATCATAAAAATCTTGAACCACATTATTAGGACTATCCATCTCAACTAAATTAGCAAGCTCATGTGTAAATTATTATTGTTCCAAACGTGCTTTATTGTCACCATCTTTGACAACCTCATTTTCAAAAATGTGAGTAACATCAATTCTTATGGGAAAATAATTATGAATTCACTATTCTCAATTGATTAACATATGTGATAATTCAAATGAGAAGTTCTTCTTAAAAGAAATTTGAGAATGAGAGTGAGATGTTGGCATAGATAAATATCAAATGACATAAAAGAGAGATTAGGTTTGATTTAAAAGTATGAAAAAAAATAGTAGGAATTTAAATCTTAAAATATCACCGCATGAAACACTATAAACAAAATATTATCCAAGGTGATAAACCATGAACATTATAAATGATAATCTACAATTTTTTTTTGAAAGTCTACGATTTAAATATGTGAAGTTGTGGAACTACCTTTGGACAAGTGCCCTCACGTTTATTATCCAAGGTGATAAACCATGAACCTTATAAATGATAAATATAAGGATTAAGAGTAAGATTTAAATATGTTAAGTTGTGGAACTGCCTTTGGACAAGTGCCCTTACAACTATTATACAAGGTGATAAACCATTAACCTTATAAATGATAAATATAAGGATTAAGAATAAATATTTGAGAATTAATGATAGAGGGAGATATCATGTGTGATATCATGAGCTAAATACAAGAAATATGCCATTTTTAAGCTAGTTGTATGGGCATGCAATTTTTCTAACCATAAAATTGGAGTAAGCATTTTTATATCATAAGATAAAAAAAAAATAACTAATACAATCATTTCAAATTACAAATTATAACATATACAATTATAACTAATATATACAACTCTATTTTACATGATTTTTAATTTATATATACAATTATAGCAAATTCATTTTACAAGTTAATTTTGTATAACTTTCTATAATATATCATAATTTTAAAACTTTACAATCAAAATTCAATAAAAGATTATATTAAATATATCATATTTTATTACAAATTAATGAAGTGAAAAAAATATTGTACACAATAAATTAGAACAGGCAATCTTTATTTATTTTGCTGAAGTACATAATGAAATTTAGTAACATTAAAAAATTAAAAAAAAATTAAGTTTAATAAAAAGAAAATATAATTTTGATATATAGAACTTAAAAAATATATATCTTAGATTGTGTTCACATTCTATTTATATAAATTCTTTATTTGCAATCCCCTATTTACAAATAGTAGTCATTAAATTGAACATTCCTTCTTTAATTGACTATTTGTTATCCTATATTTATATTAAAATGGAGTTAATCATATTTATATTCTCCTATGCTTATTCATACACACACATATATATTTCATATGAATGTCATGAAAAATTATAACTAGTAAAGAAGCCAACAATGAGATTGCCATCTCATAGCATCAATTGGTGCAAGTGGTAAAATTCCTTTTGTTTTTGAAATTAGATCAAACTGCAAAATTCCTACCTCTAAAATTAGGGGAAGTGGTGAAATTCCTAGGACGTGCAAGTAGGATACAACTTTTCCCATTTATTGTGTTGTTCATGTTCTTATGTCCAGATTTTAGCATAAAATTGAAACACACTTCAAAGTTATACTCCAAAGCATTAGAATTTATTGTCATTGGATTCATACACATATTTATTCCTCAAGACAAATTGTGATCCGGTGGACATTTTTCATAAACGCCAATTTCTTTAGTTCATAAATGAGAAATCTAGAAAACATTGTTTGTAATTTTAGTAATTGTATGGCTATGGACAATCCAAATTGAGGAAACTAAGTTAGATGTTTCAAAATAATCCTCAAACAAACAAATTTCCTTCAATGAAATTTAATTTAAAGCTTTTTTCCCATAGGAAAAGCTACTTATTCAAATTTCTTTTTAGTATTAGCAGAAAATAAGGGACTTATCCTTTCAAATAAACATGTAGAGAGAACAAGAAACATAAGAAAAGTAATAGATTGTTTATTTAGGGATCTTATGTGTACGTCTAATAATAATCATGAATGACAGAGCAGCTACTATAGTGGATTTTATACATTTGTTTGAAGGTCCTCAAAGATACTAGTTTTGCATGTTAGAATAAACTTAGAGTTGCAACCAAAAGGTTGCACAAGGTTTTTGGTATTCGGAATAGGTTTCATTCATGGCTTTCACCAATTTATAAGAAACAAAGACAAACAAAATCCATTTGACATTTAAAAAGGCTTTACCCTTTTAGAAAACTATATTTTTTATTACCATTCCACAAAATCAGAACATGTTAGAAGGGTTACAGAATTAAAATGTAAGTGTTCAACAAACTCCCAAATTTATACTGGAAAGTTAAGAGCTTATGCATTTCCAGTATGTATACATTATCCAAAGCCTTTGGCTCTTTAGAAAGCCATGCCAAGACCAAGGAGAGGAATTTTTGTTGCAGAGACTAGACTATAACTAGATGAAAAGCTGGTGGTTGTAGTGCTTCAGACTCCATTACTCTCTTGAGAAGGAGATGGTGAAACAATGTGAATAGTTGGTGATAAAACTATAGTTACTAGTTTTTGTCCATGTACATAGTGGCCAGGAGCTCCACTGATGAAGAAGAAAGGACAAGGATGACGAAGTTTAATGACTGTGTTACTATCACTATATGATGCAGTAGAATTAGAAGTATCACAGGAGTAGTAGGATTTATTTGTCACCATAAGCACTGAATCCTCATCTGGGTTGTACTTCAAATCTACAAAAAAGTAGACAACATATTAAAAGTACACATATAATTATATTGCATTTTATTAACTTTTACAATCTTTATAACTATTATAGCTTATTCTCCTTTTTTTGGGTTACGTAAGGGTTTCCTTACTCAGAATGCTCCTATTATTCAAAACTGTGTGCTACAAAACATTTATGGAATGGAGGATGTTTCCACTCATGTTGCCCCTATTTCCCCTTATCTGTGTGGGGAGGCTGCTTGTAGTTTGCAAAAGAAAGATGGCTTGGTTTATGATGGTTCTGGTGCTCTGGAGCAGGCTATAGCTTCTCCTATAAGTGAGGTTTTTTCCCCTGGGGTTCCTTCACCTTCTCCTTTGGTGGTTGTTGCTACTCCCAAGCCTAAGACGAGCGTTAAAAAGGGATTTCTTCTCCCTATTGTTGAAGAGGGGGATAATATTTCTCCTCCTTTTTCTAGAGCTCTTGTTGGCTCCCCCTTGACCCCTTTGGTTTATGAGCCTCCTTCTAAAGGGTTGAATTGTGCGGTTGAGAGTTTTTGCAAGTTTGCTTCTACTTCATCTACTATTATTGCCCCCGCATTGGATAAGTTTCGCGCTAAGTAGGTAAGTGATTTGTTTAACCAACTATTAGAGGTCAATTGTAATGTTACAATTGATTCTTTGAACTGGCTCAAGTCCTCATTGGTTGGGAGATTCTATGGTAATCATCCTAATTTCCACGATGTTAAAAGTTGGGCTCTTCGGATTTGGAAGATTAGAGTTGAGGTTACTGCTTTGTGTAATAGCTTCTTTTTGTTCTCTTGTCCCTACATTGAAGACTATTCTAGGGTCATTCGTGAGGGCCTCTGGTTTCTTGTCTTGAATGGTCTATCTCTCCAAATGTGGTTCCCTAGTTTCAACCCAATGACATATGTATACTTTTAAGTTTCCTATTTGGGTCTATTTGCCAGGGCTGCCTTTGGAGTTTTGGATAAAAGAAATTTTCATGTGTATTGCTAATTCCTTCTGTCAATATTGCACTACGGATAAGGTTACTAAATCTATGAAGTGTCTGTTGGCTACTAGATTTTGTGTGTTAGTGGAGAATAATTGTATTCTTCCCACTAAGATTACTTTATCTTCTATATTTGGTAAGTGGGAGCAGCAGATTGATTATGAAAACTTTTCGATTATTTTTCTTTCTTGTAGTAAAGTGGGTCATGCTTCCTTTACTTGCTTCCTTTATTTGTCTTTCTGTTGATTCTTTAGGCTTGGTTGTTTCTAGTGGTGATCTTGTCTCCTCTCCTTGTAACAAAAAGTTGAAAAGATTGGTGGAGAGGAATCCCTATATTATGGTTAAGCAAAAATCACTAGAACAATTCTTTAAACCACCTTGACTTGTTTTGGTGGGGTGGATGGGTGGTATTCCCTGTTGTGTTTCACTCTATTTTTTTGTTGTCTTTTGGTTGTGCCTTTTGGGCTATCTCATCTGGTGGTTGTTTCTTATCTTACTGGCCTTACTGCTAAATCTTTCTTGATGTAAAAGGGATTAAGGCCCTTTCAAAATCCCTACTTACCTAATCAAAAACAATTATAGCTTAAAAGTTGAAGGTTACTGAGAAAAATCTAAAATTGATCAGTAAAAAAATGTGTACAAAAGACAAAATGATTAGGCACAATTAAGGAAAAAAACTGCAACCATTACTAATAGCCACTAAAAATTGAAACACATTTTAAATGATCTAAATCATCAATACTTAACCTAAAACAAATCAGTAAAACACAAAGAACATGTACAAAAGACAAAACTATTAAGAATGATTAAAAAGAAAAAATGCAATATACTAATAGCCACTAAAAATTGAAACCCATTTTAAATGATCTAAATTATCAGTACTTCTGCAAAATAATAATATATTTACAGCTGTAAAAAGAAATACTGACCAAAAGGACTAAGATAACATTTTGGCCTAGCCAAAAAAGAGCTACTCATTTCTACCTAGGTTTTACGACATTCTAGAGGTAGCATTTGTCATATGCATCACATATACACAATGACGTTTGTGAGAAAGGACTAAGATAACATTTTGGCCAGGCAGAATATTTAATATTGAATTTAAACAGATTTCAAGTATTTGAGGAGTTGTCGGTTTCTACAGTAGCAAACTGTGGATTTTAAATAAAAACAAATTCAAGCAGATGACAGGAATTTGAATTTTCTTTCACTGACAAGTAGATCATAACAATTAGCAAGTATTAAGCCGAATTTGATAAGCTTTGTCAACATCCTCCTTGCTTGTGCTAAAGCGGATGCTTTGGAACAAGGTATTGATATCAATGAATGCATAATTGGCAAGTGTCAAGCCAAATTTTGGCATCCTATTTGCCCATGCCAAAATGGATGGGTTGGAATAGGGATCTATCAATGGATAAAGAAAGGGGATTTTTGTTACGTGTTACAGTTGCAATTGCTGTAGTAGACATTTATCCAAAATGTGGAAGCATATACAAGAAACATGAATTGTTTAACACAATGCCTCAAAGAGCAAGAGATCTTCATCTGTTTTTTTGGCTTTGAAATCCTATTCTCAAAATGATTCAATATTATTGTAGGATATAAACAACATAAAATGGATTTTTTTAAAAGGCTTTCGAAACTTTCAAGTAAATGCTATTATTGACAGGTGTGAAGCCAAACTCTACAACTTTTTTCAACATCTTGCCTACCCGTCGCTTTCAAACAAGGATCCAAGAAAATCTAGGTAGATGGCCTTGATTTGATTGATTCATCCATTAGAATATGATTAAAAATATCTGCAAACATGCCTAATAGTAAATAACACCAACTTAACATACCTGGATTTTATTAAGATCGATTTCATATGATAGAAAATAATTATAAAGTTGTGTAAGTAACACCAATTTAACATACCTGGATCTGAGTGACCTAAGATTAGTTAAGATTAATTTGGCTCTTAGCATAGGTGCAATTTTGTTTCAGACATCATTATGAAAGAAATGCCGCTGCCAGTATCTATATAATTTTATAGTCTTAGGCAAGTAGTAACCCAGTCTAGAATTCAGATTTGTATCCCTTGCAATTACTCAACGATTAATTTTGCAATTACTCAACGATTAATTTGTTCCAGAAAGAAATTTATTCATATTAAATAATAAAGGAGTTGTTACTATGTGAGGAGTGAGTTATCTTGCGCATTAGTCTGTTTGGAAAGGGCCTTGTGAAACACTTAAAGTTTGCCATTTTAATCATGCATCTAAGAAACAGCTGGAGGCAGAATTTTAATATTTTTAAACAGTTTCAGTATTTGGGATTGTCGGTTACAGGAAACTGTGGTTTTATAAAAACTTGGCAAATCTATGACCCTTTTTTAGAAATCAAACTGTGGTTTACTAAATTCTTTGGATGAGTGACAACATTTTGATGTTTCTAATCAAATTTGTTGTAATTTGAAACATTAATTTTGTAAAAAGTAGAAGAATTCCAAGGTTAAGATTTGTGATAGTAAAAAGAAATAAATTAAAATGCAAATTATTAGCAATAACATTTGTTCCCCAAAAGGACTAAGATAACATTTGTTCCTGAAAAGGACTAAGATAACATTTTGGTCGTTTTGATCACAGACAAAAGAATTACGTCTCATACAAATAATAAGCAGAACATTATATGAATGTCAAATTTTCCTACCAAAAGAAGAGCTGCTCATTTCTACTTCAGCTAACACGGGTTAACACAATAAATCCTGTGAGGAGTGGCAATTTGAAGGTCTACGTTTCAAATCCATTGGAAGCCCCGCAAGAGACAGCTTGCTTTGGGGTGACGCAGGAAAGACTCTCAATAGGTCCAGAGAAATCTAGACCTTAAAGTTTCCATGGAAATCTATGAACCAGATACAAAAATGTAATAAACCAAAGCTAAAACCAGTTTTGGATCCATTGGCTACCTTGAAGACATTGGGCTGGAGATTAAATGATTTATTTATTCATGTGGAAATGAGAATGAAATTTTAAAGACCTTGAAACTACTATACTTAATGTCAAATACTAAGCTTATCCATACAAAAGAATAAAGCCACTTTCTTCTTCTTCATCAACTCCTTCCTCAGCCTTACTCAATGTTATATCGGGTTTTTTAACAAAAGAATGTGGGTTCTCTTCTTCTCAAGTAACAAGAGCCAGGAGAATAAAACCACCCTCTTGAGAATAAAATCTGCTCACATCGCTAGAGAAATCATCCATACCCTGACAGATTCTGGATTTACAGAAAACCAGCTTAAGAGTGGACGAAACTATCATCCCATATCAACATTCAGTGAAAAGAGAAAACACAATTTTATCCATTCTTGTCAATTCATCAGATATAGCTTTCAATTGAAATATAAAAATCAGAACTTGTGAATTTTCGAGAAAGCAAATTACCCTTGCAGGCTTCCACGATCAGGGTGTTCCAAAGTACTTACTTTATTTCAAAAAGCTTGAAAGAATCCTTGCGAAAGCCATTTTGGGCATATCGTGCGATGATAGAATTCCATGAGAACAGATCTTTGAGGCATTTTGTCAACCAGTTGATGTGATGTGTATGCTTCCACATTTCGCATGCATGTCTACAAGAGTACTTGCGACTACAACATTGGACAACAATGCGCTTTCAATTATGTTTTGCTGGACGTCCATACTCTGCTGCAAAGCTTCCCAATTTTGCACAGGCTGGGAGGATGTTGGCAAAGGTTGTGGAGTTACACTTTACACCTGCCAATTGCATCTGTTTAAAGTTTCTGTGGCCTTCTCCATAAACCCGTTTCGTGAATATCCGTCCATCATTCCTGTCTATGAGACATCTTTTTGAGGTATTTAGTCAAACAGCACAACTGCCTTGCCTATATTTTCTAGAATTTTCATGTGTCTAGCAGGGAACATGTAACTACATCAAACGACAATCCATTTCCGATTATGCTTTGATGGATGTCCATGCCCTGTTCTAAAGTTCTGATTTTAGCACAGTTTATGAGGATGCTACCAAAGCTTGTGGAGTCTGGCTTACTCCTGCCAAATTCACTTGCTTATATGCTTGCACAGTCTTTTGTACATTTCGAAACGAAATCTCTTTAAGGCATTTTGTCAAACAGTTCGCGTGCCTTGTTTATGCTCTCACATTTTGCATACAAGTCTATCAGGGCATCCACAACTACGTCTGACAAATATTTATCCTCAATTATGCTTTGGTGGATGTTCCTGCCCTGTTCTAAATATCCCATTTTGGCACAGGCTGAGAGGATGCTGGGAAAGGTTGTTTACTTTGGCTGTACACCTGCCATTTTCATTTGCTTAAAAGTTTCAAAGGACATTTCAACATAACCCATTTTGTGCATATCCTGATATCATTTTAGTCCATAAGGCCACATTCTTATTAGGTGTTTCTTTAAAAAGCCTTATAATCTCACCAAGGACGTCATTTTGTGCATATCATGCAGTCAATGCAGTACAGGAAACCAAATTCTTTCAAGGCATCACGTCAAAGAACCCCCATGCCTTGTGTATACTTCCAAATTTTGCACAAATATCTACCATGGCGTTGGCATCTACAACATCTAAAAAATACCCCATTTTCATTATGATTTTATTGATGTCCATATCACGTTCAAAAGCTCCCATTTTGACACAGTCTGGGACTATGCAGCTAGCATAGGTTGTGGAATTTAGCTTTACACCTGCCGCTTGCTTTTGCTCAAAAGTTTCCAATAAGCAGTTCATTCGAAACAGGAGTAAAAACAAGTTTCTTCGGCTCTAACCTTCCACCCGCGTGATGTTGAATGCCTCAAAATGGAACAAGTTGTAATGAGGTGTTTGGGTGCCATTGCCTTTGGAGATTCAGCCACTCATGCATTTATCCTCGGGTCTATGATTTCAGTGTGAGAAAGAGAAAACCAGAAACTACTTCGTCATATTTTTCAGCTCAACAATCAACGGACGAAACAGTTTCAATCATCTCCCACGGTACAGCAGACGCTCCAGCCGTTGATCGCCAAACTTAGCTCGATCCTCTTCAAATAGGATACGCCTTCGGCGTAAATAAATAAGTGGTAAGACCAAATATTTTAAGCATAGGTGTTATAACAAGCAATTGAACCATGTACAACTACTGGACCCTCTCCCATATCGTACAAGACTTATCGTTTCGAAGAAAGTTGATTCCATGTTATCAATTAGAGTGATTTATCAATTGAATCCTGGATCTCGATGGGAGATTGCAAATTGTTTAGGATCTTTTTCTCTGCTGATGACCCCGTCACACATTATTAAAATATTTCATTTCATCATTGCGAATTGACAAAACAAATAATGTATTTCATTTCATCATCGCGAATCGACAAAATAAAAAGCTACGAGTACAATGATGCCTCCCCAGGTCACACGTATTCATTTCATTTCATCCACCGACTCCATCGCCACGAATTGACAAAATAAAAAGCTGCGAGTACAATGATACCTCCTCAAGACAGAATTCGCTTGACTTTAATTAAAACGACAATAGAAATGTCTATCATCGTTCACTGAAGAATCAGTAGCAGTGGATTCAGCACGATTTTTGTTGTTAAAATAGTCTTTGTCAGTCCTGTTTCGACAGTATGAATGAGTGGGTGCAGTTCGTCCTGGGATAGTGCGTGAATCGCAGAAGCACACGTAACAAGCAAGACCTGTCATGATGTGTCAGTGCTGAAGTTCAGTTGTGGTTTAGTCACGGGAGAATACAGCTAATAAAAGTTTACCCCATTTCTTCAATTAAAAAGTGAATCAAACATGTTTATTTGAATTATTTTATTAAATTTTAAAGATTAAAATGATATCCTATCTATTGAACTCATAAATTGCATTGGACTTAAAGAGGAAATGAGATTTCTTTATTAATATATAATTTAAAAAGGATTTGTTTGATCAAGTATTCAAAATGATTCAATTGAATTGGTTACACTTTTCAAAATATTAAGTGTTATATAGTTGATTATAGATTTATAAGTTTTGTATTACTAAATTATAGAGATTAATATGATATCATATGTTCAAACACATAAATTGCATTGAATTTGAAAAAATGAGAAGAACTTGTTATTAGCTTATAGTATAAAGAAGGATTTATTTGATTTTATTATTAAATTATATTTAGTTTTTTGTGTATTTTGAGAAAATATCTCAATACATGTAAATATCCAATATCCATTGTATATTAAAACAATCTAATGTTAAAGTTATTAAGTAATTAAGTCATATATCTTGACATAAAATAAGCATGTCAAATATATCAATATCCACCAAGAGAAATTATACCATTCTCCACTAAGAGCTTATGCACAGGCTCTACTATTTCCACCTTGTCATTTGTCCTCCTCGACTCATCACTGTGGAGGAAGCTCTTGTCTCTTCTGCTCCTCCATCTGCTAGCATTATGGATACCCCTGGCCCCAACAAGAAAAAATGTATAAAAAACCCTGTCGCAAAATCCTCTCCTTAGGACACATCCCCAACTCAGGGACTTGTGGTTAGGAAAAATGATAAAAAACACATAGCCCCCACTTCGAAAACTAAAGCCAAAGCCTCTAAGAAAACCAAGTTTAAGTTTTAGCAAATTGCCTCCGATGTTGAGATCACTGAGGAGACTAGTACCCCCCGTAGGTCTAACAGATTGGTCACCAAGCAAGACAAAGAAAAGATTTTTAAGGAGGCATTGGATTCTGACAATGGGGAGGGGAGTGAGAGTAAGAGTAAGGAGGAAAAGGCGAAGGAGGAGGAGGCTCATTCGGCTTTTGCTAGTAGCTCCTCTCATGTTTCTAAAAGTCTGAAAAGGGGTTCCGCCAATCCTGCTAGTAATAGAATCATGAAGGTCAAGGCCCCCATGGAGGAAGCTTGCAGTAAACAAGATACCATCTAGGAGGAGGTTGACAACCTTAAATACAAAGTGGAAAATTTGGAAAAAAGATTGTAGGATGTTACTCGGTTCACATTGAAGATCATGCACAGGTTTGCCACCACCCTGTGTCTGCTACAGAAGGAAAAACCCATAGACAATACAAAGGAAGAGGCCGTCAGCAAGGAACTTCTCAATTTTTTGACTGATGATTGGGCCACCATAAGTTTGATCAAGCCATGTAGTGGGAAGAAGGATTAGGATTGTGTGGGACCTAGGTTTTTTGGCTGATGTTGGCTTCTTTGGCCATAGTTTCTTTTTATTTTGCTAAAGACATTGCTATTGTGGTTAAGTTTTCTTATGACTAGTATGACCCTTGGTGGTCTGTGGTTAAGACTGCTTTAAATCATGGTTTCATGATTGGCATTACTAGTAGTAGTAGTATTTGAATGAGTTTTTTGTTGTTCTTTTTGATATAAATGGTTTAGGGTATTGGTTACATTTTTAGACCTTGTTGTCACTGTGTTGTTTGTGTTGCTTTGTTGTTAATGGCCTGTGGGGCCTTTGTTCTAAAGGGACAACACCCTTGTTTTGTTTCTTTTTATATCAAACACATCCACAAAATCAAATATAACTTTTATGCAATATAAACATCAAATATAAATGTCCATGTTAAATATATCAAACATATATGTCCATGTCAAATACTTAATATAAATTTCTATGTCAAATAATATAAATTTTCATGTCAAATATAAACATAAAATAAACACGTCATGTATTATAAACTAGTCAATTTTTTCACTAACTCAACTCCTAGTTGAGCAACCCCTAGAGTGTGAATTGTGCTATAATAGAATAATATAGCCCTACAAAAAATGTGCACAAATAATTAAATTAGAACATACTAGTAAAGATACTATCAAAGTCGGAGTTGGGGCCCTAGCTCGGTTTGCTAAATCTTTCCTGTTGCAAGAGGTTGGTCACGAGGTCTAGTCTCCCCCACCCCCGTGGTTAAAAGGGAGTGTCGCGCTAGTGCCGCCGGTCACATTAAAAAGTTTACCAGGCGCATTGCAGTTTATAGGGGGTCGTGCTGCTCGATTCTTGTAGTCGAAAAAAATAAAAAAGATACTATCAAAGTCTATAATACTTTGATGTATTTCTTCTTTTCAAAATTAAGGTATTATAAAATAATAATATCTTAAATTATAAAATGTTAAATAATTTTATTTTTTTAATAGAATGTTTATTGTTACCAAATAAAAACTACAAGTATAAATAAAATAAAATTTAAATTTTAGATTAAAGGTTTACCTTCATTCGAAGGTCATTCTTGCATCACCTCTGAATGAAGGTACAGTTGATCATCTTGTGGAACATCATCTCTAGCATTTTCATGTAAAGTATTATAATCTTTTTGTGAGGTGTTCTCTTGTTTATTAATATATACCACAAGTTTCGATGTTGAAGGTTTGATCCAATAGACCATAATAATTATCAACTTGTATGGAAATATATTTCAACATTTTGATGAGCACCATTTATTACTTTGAAGAAACCAAAAAAAAAAAATTATTACTTTGAAGAAATTAACTCCTACTCATTATCTCTCATGAATTGGAAATTACAAAAAAACACTTGAGGTCATGAGTCACCATTGAAGACTACTCAATATCATATGCAAAATGATCTAAACCATTTTGTATGCATACAAGAAATCTAACATTATAAAATAATAATGAAATTATCGCTTGCCTTTCGCCAACTTGCTAATTCTCAAGTAGTTGTTTATGGTAGCAAGCAAGCACTAAGCATTGAAGAAACCAAAGAAAGGATTCCAAAAAAAAAAAATTTAGAGGATGTAAATATTTAGTAATCAAGTCAGTTGGAATTGAGAGTAGAACAAAATGTGCAAAGATTAATTCAAATTTTTATTGTATTTATATGAATTCACATTTGGGAAATCTTGCATGTTTAAAAATTGAGTAAATTTTTTGCAAATCCCATGTGATTATAAAATAATTGATATAAATGTTGGGTGATTCAGACCATTATCAAAAAGATACATTGTTATAATTAGGGTGATTAAATCCATATAAGTAGGATGACATCACAATGTTATTGGAAAAATTGGTCCTAATAAATGGTGACATTTTAATGCTATTAAGAATTATGTCAATAAGCATCCATTATAAGTATGCAGTTTACGATGACAAAAATATTGCTTATAAATGCCTCATAAATAAATTCATAGAAATTTAACAAGTAATTGATTGATTAAATTAAAAAATTCATGTGATTTGGACCCTTGATAGTCGCCATTATATTTACTAAAATGAAATTTTCTAATATGAACTATTCACCAATTGGAAAGTTTTACAACTAAAAAATCTATGATTGATAGAGAGGAATATAAAAAAGAGAGAGATATAAAGAAAATAGACTATTTTTTTTATTAACCATTTCATACCAACAATTCAAAGGTGACACATGTCCATGGGGGCAGAGAGGAAGAAAGAAAATTTCAAATTATAACTAACTTTAGGTATCAATAGTTGATGTTGATAGAAATGATGGTCATCATCAATTATGTTTCTACTTTATATTCATCAATATAAAACCTAAAACACAAAGTCAAGTAAATGAAAACTATGAAACTAAAACCATGTATTTGATCACATCGTTGGGGGCCTTTAAGGAATACATTTAAGTGAGAATATCCATGGGTGGTATGTATAATGTTTTAAAACATAAGTTTAGTATTGGCATACAATAGTCTACTAGAGCAAACTAAAAGTAATGATTTTGCATAGAATTTTATCTTATTTACTCGATTCATCCAGAGAGTGACTTTGTATCAAGCAATAATGCAAAAGAAATTATATTGTCTAGTAAACAAAGATCTATTAGAATGTATTATTGGGGACACCTTTGTATAGGTAGTGCAAGTTATATCTCTCTAATTTCAAAGATTTAACATTTTAAAGTGACCAACTGTATATAGAAACATATGTTTTTGATATTAAAAGTAAGGGAAGGGCTCCTATACCCAAGAGTTTAAACAAAACAAGCAGAGAAATAGAGGCCAACCATGCCAAGTAACCAGAAACCATCAAAAGGGGGCACACAAACCTCATACCAAAAAAAAAGTAGCAGAAGAAGGAACATAGACCATAAAGAAGACAAAACAACAAAGACAACAAAACAAAAACATTTACTTTTTAAAAAAGCTAATGAGACCCCAATTTGTCTTCAACATGTCCATGGTCGTCCTCTAGTCCTTCACATTAACACTGTTAATAACCAAAGTCCTTTGAGTCATCTCCTCCTACTCTTTCCCAATTTTCATCTTAATTTTCCTTATATTGGACTTACCAGACACGGTACCAAAAATAGCATGTTGCATGATCCCGTCCATGATAGAAGTGACACTACCAACATCATCCTTGAGGGCAACAATTTTGTTTCTTATTTTCTCATCATCTCCTTCGAGCACATCATTCAAGGAGTAGCTAGGCCTTTCCTTCGATTTATCTTCCACATTTTGGTCAAGGTCGTTGCATATTCCTTTTTCTTTTTTCTTTTCTTCTAACTCCTCGTTAGGGTTTTCCTTACCAAATTCCTAGTCCCTTTCAAGTCCTTCAGAATCCTCTTCATTCTTTTCAAGAGAAATTTCCTCTTCCACATTGTTATTCTTCCCCTCCTCAACATTTATTTCCTCTTTTCTTCCTCCAAACTAGTGTTATCTTGACTATCATCCTCAAATTTAGGGAGGAAATCTTCGTCCAAGTTGGCAAGACCCTCATCATCAAGCACTAAATTTTTCTCTTTAGTTTCTTTACCATTTTTCTTTTGGCTTACACTAGCCAATCTAGCAGACCGCCTTTCACTGCCCAATTGGTGAGGCTATGGGTCATCCTCAATTGCAATGGTTATATAGCCTAAAGGCTCCATCTTCTTCTTTTTAGCATTTTTGAGAGGAGGAGGGATAATTTGTTTTTGAGGGGTAATAGCCTCCGCGAACAACACAGAAAAAGAATTTGAAAATACAACAAAAAGATATATATATTTTTTGAATTCAAACTTAAAACTTAAAACATATGTTATGCACAAAATATAACTCAATTAATGACCTTGCAACTAACCTCATACATTGACTCATAGATTGACCTACTATATGCTTAAAAAAAATTAAAAAATCCTCAAACTCATCAAATGCTAGAAAAGACCAAAAAAAATAAAATAAAAAAGCATACACACATTTTAAAATATTTCTGACTACTTGAACTTTACAAATGCTAGGGAGAGATGACGACATAACACACAGCAAATCTATCTTTGTTGCTAAGTCTGAACACATCTAAGATCAACGAAATTAAATGAATTCCACTTCTAGCTTAATAAGTGGGATATATAAATAAATGAATTCCCCTGCTGTTATCCATAAATGAATGGAATGCAGAGGAGAAAGTTAAAAACTGAGGTATAGAGGAGAAACCCATAAAGATGAGCTCTGCCGAATACATACTCAAGTATTCAATTTATAATCAAATACATAATAAATACTCCAACTACTGTAGAGTGGTGTTAGCTAGAGAATTTAATGATGACAAGTGAAATAGTCTCAGCACGTTGTCTGCTGGAGTCGGCGCTGGATGGTTCTAGATGGTGTGGTCAGCTGGTCTGTGCCGACAGCCTTCACATAATTAATTTATTTCTAACAGAGAGATCGTCAACAGCGAGGGCATTGAACTGTGGTAGTCTGAATTGGTTGAACTGTTGGGCTTTAGGTTTTTATCCAGGACTGTTGACCGTATAAATTCTCATATGGATCGAGCAACTGAACATGAATCGGAGTGGTTAATAGATGTGGAAGATAGCAGGAGGAAAGATGAAGTGGAAGCGGATGAAAGAGAGTCTCTTTTGTGCATATTCGGCATAGCTCAGCCTCTTTTGAGACTAAGGCCGGAATCATACATTCCTCAAGTGATTTCAATTGGACCATACCATTATAAGAAACTACAGCACTACGAAGAGATGGACACTTACAAACTGAAAATGGCGAGCGCACTGGAAAGGGATTTCAGTCCATTCAAGTTCACCAAGCTTGTCGAGCGCGTATGGTTATTAAAAGATCGAATAAGGGCCTGCTACCATAAGCATATTCAATACGACGTCCAGACGTTGTCTTGGATGCTTGCTCTTGATGCCTTTTTTATTGTCCAGTTTCTGGTTTCCAGTTACAGGATTTACGGAGTCCATACAACGGCGGGATCCCGTCTCATGCACAAACCCACTATTTTACAATCTAAAAGAAAGACCCTGCTTTGGTTTGCTATGAAGAACGACATCCTCATGCTTGAAAATCAGGTGCCAACATTTCTGCTCATCGAGGTGCTCTGTGTGACAGCTAATTTCATCCTGTCAGAGACAGAAGTGAGGAGTCAAAGTCAAATAGAGATATCTCAGCATAATGGAGGAATTCGACGAACGAGGAGCCAACGTCAAATAGAGTTATCTCAGCATAATGGAGGAATTCGGCGAACGAAGAGCCAAAGTCAAATAGAGATATCTCAGGCTATAAGATCGGAAGAAAAGTTATATCTGGGTAGAATACTACAGGCAAGAGCTTCAACTTCCAACACGCATTAGTTATTCCTCTTTAAAAAAAACAAAGCCCTGAATATTTTTATACACAGAGATTGAATCCCCGAAAAAATTCTTCTTTCCTCTAAAGTAGTTACATAAACTGTATAAAGATTTTCACTTCGAATCTTCTCCTGCTTCTAGGCCTTTCTCTAGAAAATGTACGCTGTTACCTTTGAAAATCTGAAATAATCACTATTTCATTTTAATACTAAAAGTTGAAACCTTGATTATGTAGGCTGCCTGTTTGCAGTTCAATCCTTTTCTCCGTGAGAAACCAGCTGAATTTAATGTGGATGTGGAGACCAAAAGTCATGTTCTCGACTATCTCTATGGTTACGTTACTGCGTCTTCACCTAAAACGGCGCGACATAATTCTGAACCTCAGAATAAAGCATGCGGTAGTGTGCTCTCCCTTTTCAAGACAAGCCTTTTCAAGGAGGAGCCAATACATCATGCAAGAGGCATTGACAGGATAAAGAGGATATCTGCTACAACAGCTGGAAACCTTCCATCGGCATCACAATTGAGTGAAGCGGGGATAAAATTTGTACCGTATGATTCAGGAGACCTGGAGGAAATAAAATTTAAGAAAACAATCTCCACTTTGTTCTTACCTAAAATCAAAATCGATGGTTCTACAGAGGTTGTCTTGAGAAACTTAATCGCATTAGAAGTCAACCTACATACTGAACAAAAGCCCCTCACGCGCTACACATATTTAATGGACCATTTGATTGATACGGAGAGGGATGTTGCTCTGCTCAAGAGATGTGGCATTCTTATTAGTAAAATGCGTAGGGATACAGAGGTTTCCCAGATGTGGAATTCTATGAACGCAATAAGGTGGGAAACTACATTTGACCCCATAGACAAAGCCATAGAAGAAACAAACAAACATTACGGCAAAAAATGGAGTGTTATTTTGGCTCAGTTTCATAAAAGGTACTGTTCAAGACCTTGGCTGAATTTATCACTTTTATCTGGAGCGATACTAATGTCGCTTACAGCAACCCAGGTTTTCTGCTTGTTCTATAACTGCAACAAAAAGTCCTCGTCAAACTAGTCCGTGCGAATACTAGTGTGGTATGTAGTTCTAAGTGCCAGTTATTTAAAGTCGGTTCAGTTACCAAATTTTTTATTTCCCTGGGTTATGCAGTAGCATAGTATTTGTATGAGAAATATTGCAATCATAGAATCTAAGGGTGAAATGTTCAGTTTGTTGTGCCGACCTAGTACCTACAACTGTGTCTGTATGTTAACTATGATTTCTGTTAAGCAGTGTTCTTGTTTGTTTTTCTGTTCTATAAGTGAACAGGTATTAGCTTGATTTCAGTTTTGAATAAATGTTATGTTTATTGCTGCCATTTTTATACGTGAGTGAATCTAAGAATATGCAGCAAAAGTTCATGTCTGTTCAACTGCATCTGTTACTCTTAGACTGTTTTGCAAAGCTCTGTTGTCTGCTAGCCTTGGCTGTACTGCTGTATTCTATTTACTGTACCTAATAAAATTTTTTGTACTTTGTAATGAGGTAAGTTCAAGCACAATATTGAAATCAACAGTTTAATCTAATTTTATTTTTTATCATTATTGATTTTTCAGATTTCATATGTAGATTCCAAGTATATATTTTTAAATTGATATGAAAACAAATTTAAATAATTTTTAATATACTTTTTTAATAATTAATAGATAAAAGCATAGAATTGTGTCTTACTTTCGTCTAACAAAATACGTTTTAGCAAAACAGTTTTTTACTAAGAATGTGCAGCAGAAGTTCATGTATGTTACTCTTAGGCTATTTTTCAAAGCTCTGTTGTCTGCTAGCCTTGGCTGTTCTGCCGTATTCTGTTTGCTGTATGTAGCGTTTTTTCAATCTTATTTCAATAAAAGAAAAACAATTGAATTTATTTTTGTAACAAAATTTGTTTTACTTTGTAGTGAGGTGAGTTCAACCACAAAATTGAAATAACAGTTTAACTTAATTTTATTTTAATCATCATTGATTTTTAAGATTTCATGTATAGATTTTAAATATATGTTTCAAAATTATATGTAGAAAAGTTCACACAATTTTTAATAATATATTTTTATATTTATGGATAAAAGTATAGAATTGTATCACTTTTGTCCAACAAAATAGTTTTTAACAAAACAATTTTTGCTTTAATTTTTTTTGCCTGAAATCATATGATACTTACACGACAAATAATTTTTTAAAATAAAAAACTAAATTACGATTCATTTTCATATATAAAGTTTCAAGTGAACTCTATTAGGCAAAAGAGTCTTGGATGTGGCTACCTATGTTGTAGCTTAACATCTCCTTTAAGACAAATTCAGCCCAAATTAAACTTCAACTCTGAATTTCTCCAATTATAACTATTTTTATAAAAATTTGAAAATACTATTATATATATTCCCATGAACATATGACAGTTCTCTAAAATCATATCAAAATTTTGTGTAACAAAATGTTATAATTTTTTAAGTTAATTCAATATTTATGATTGCTTCAAAGAGAAATATATAAAATATATCATTACATAAATCATTTACAATAAATGAATATGCATTCATCCAATTAATACTACAACCAACTCGTGATTAGAACTAAGAGATTCAAAAGAACAATTTTGTTAGAAAATAATTAATGAATATTACATCATATAAAATATGTATTATGAGGTACCATCCACATCATGATGACATACTAATTTTTTTTATAAATAATCAACAATATATTTATCATTTGAAATTCAAATAATGTCTCTTGGTAACCCAATTTTTTGTATTCTTCGACTTCAAAAAAGGAGAGCATAAATCAAGTGTTTTACCTTCAACCAAAGACTAATAGTCCCATACACACCTTTTGTCAGGAAGTGACCCTACCCCTCACAAGAGTAGCACATAAAGGGAATACAATGTCATTTGAGAACTAGTGTTGTGTCCAATACAAACAATTCGTTATGCAGCACTAGTATGACACAATCTGACTGTTTTGTAAATAAATGGGCATTGTGAACCAACAATGCAAGAAATGATTTTGAATTATTTTGGCCAAAGTTTTGATAAAAAATACACATTCAAAAATAAATATGTGTTTTATGTTCACACATCTCTATCTCAAACTGACTATCAACAATTTTTATTTCACATTCAAACATACATAATAATACATTATTTTCTATATAACTATATTTGTATCAAAAAATAGTCCTCCTACCATAGACTTGGTTAGTTGATATAAAATTTTATGATAGTTAAAAATCACTTATATAAGTTTTTGATAGAATACTAAAGAAAAAACAGAGTAATAATGCTACTATTGTGCACTACTATACATTCCCAGCAATTAATTAATTGGACTGATAGTTTTGATAACATTTATAAATCCATATCATTAATATCTAAATATTTATAAAATTTCGTCCTACATTTATTAGAGAATAATTCATTATTTTCCAATTGATCAAGTTCACCTTTAAGATTTTTCATATAAGAACTACAAAATGATCACAAAATTTAAAAAATTCTCACCTATTCCTATTCTCAATTTTCTATGCTTTCATTCTATTATAGAAATGCATAAATATGCCTCAATGTAATCAAGTATGTCAAGTTTTAAATATTTTAATCAAATATATCCTTACTTAAAAGGAAAGTTAGGTTTTTTACTAATAATGCATGATCTTTGTTTCCATATGAATATAAATAAAGATATTATAAATCAAATACTCACACTTTGCTCTATCCTGAGAATTTATCTTAGACTAATTAAAATAAATAAATAAATATGTGCGCGAGAATTAAATATATACATATATCAATATAAAAATTTAATTATATTATAAAAAATTATATCAATTGAATATAATAAAATTTTATTCTCTAGTTATTCTATGAGTTCCTCTAATGGTTTATGAAAAATCATCTAAAGAGTTTCTAGATTAAAATACCAGATGCAAAATTGAAATACCGGATACAAAATTGAAATAATAAGGATTCATAATTCATTGGGAATGTGGCATAATCATAATTCTCTCTCATGAAATTGAATGAAGGAGAAGATCTATATGCATTTGAAGACATTTCACATAATACAAACACCCATATTAGAATTACAACATTTTT
This sequence comes from Sequoia sempervirens, assembly GCA_007258455.2. Classification (NCBI taxonomy): domain Eukaryota; kingdom Viridiplantae; phylum Streptophyta; class Pinopsida; order Cupressales; family Cupressaceae; genus Sequoia; species Sequoia sempervirens. Next base: position 211,804,914 of record VDFB02000003.1, on the reverse strand, counting down.
TAATATAAATGAAGAGATTCTTAGGTAATCGACCTAAAATATGGTTATGAGAAAAATAATCATTCCCTTGCTTTTTAATTTAAAAATAAATATAGACCATAATATGGTATCAAGTAAAAGAATCCAATCGAATATATATTATAATTCTATATGAGGTTGAAAGACTATCAAACAAAACTTCTATAACTTGTAGACCTAAAGATGGACAAGTAATAATGAACACTCAAATTTTTTTTATGAGAAGCCTTTGTATGGTCAGAAGACTAATGAATGGTATACAACAAATTCACCACTAGTAATTCACTGATGGAAAACTCACTGTCAATAATTCACCACAGGAAATTCACTGCCATGACAATTCACTGCACAAAAAATTAATTGCATGAATTTTTGGCGGTTAATTTTCCATGGCAGTGAATTACTACTGGCGGTGAATTTTCCCGCAGTGAATTGTTGATAGTGAATTTTCCGTCAGTGAATTGATGGTGGTGAATTTTCCTAGAAACCCTAATGAATATATAAGCTTAACAAAATTTGATCTTATTTATGTCATTTTTTGTTTATAGACTTGCAAAACTCTATATATTCAAATATCAGTAAACAAATATTCCTTTTGTGTGTAAACCTACATGATGTCAATAGGAAGTTAGCAAAGATCAATCCTTTTACTAGACTTAACTTTAATGAAGATATAGACATCTATGTTTATAGCAGTCTCAGACCTAAACATGATTGCTAATATACCAAAAAAAAAAAACTAAATGACAATACTCCAAATATAAAATAGTCTTTACCAAAAGTGTCTCAAGATTATTTTTAACAATCCTATAATTTAGTCATGAGTCCTATTAGGGTCTTGAATTATGAATACACCCACTATACAAACCATTATAATAATTCATAGTAAAACTAATTTAAATCATATTTATATATCTACAAATATATAAAAATAATCCTTTCCACTAATCCCATGATATCTCCTTAAAACTATAAACAAATTCATGTTCTATATGTTGCAAAAGAAAGATGAAAGAAGTAGATTTTTTCAAAAAATACTTCAAAAGAATCAATAAAACAAACCAATGGAAATAGTACTCTCCCAAAATTTGTAGAGCTCCTTGCTTCCTCATTTTTGCTATGCCCACACCTTCTTCTTCTCCTTTTTTCATTTATTTATGGGCAATGAAAGCCCCCTTAAATACCATCATGAAATTCAATATTCCCCACATATTTACTTCCAACTCCATCCACGTTCATTACAATTGAATTGGCCTCTCATGAGATTAGTTCGTTGGAGTATATCTCCATAATAACTTTATAGAACTCCTTATTTAATGTATTTAATGCATTTAACACCGCTAAATGGAGCTTACTTAAGATTATTGAATTTGAAATTCAAGGCTATCAAAACAAAATAACTTTGTAACAATATATGATATATAGATGTACATATACATATACACACACACATATACATACATACATACATACATACATACATACATACATACATACATATATAATACCTTTTTCGAATATAATAACCATACACTTCTTGCAAAGGATACCTTATCATATTGTGTATATATACATGTACTTTTTTACAAATATTTTATTTAGTACCTTACACAAACACAATAACCATGCACTCTACTTGTGAAGGAGACATTATCAAATGTATGACAACATCAACAAGAAGAAACTCAAGACAAGGAGATGACATCAATATACTAAAGGTGTCATGAAAAATTAACGAGACAAGCAAGGACACTAATGACATATATCAATGACAATGTTATGATGTAAAGTACTACCATTACTACAACACACAAAAAGTATCCATAAAGACATGCAACAAGACAAAAATTTTAATTTGTGTGTGTATGTTTTCAGAGTCATTATGTCTTTCCATTCTCTTTGATTTTCTTCCCTCTCTCTAGTGATACTCCCCCTCCTCATCCTAGAGGGGGAACTAGTTTTCTACATCCACCTCATTTAACCAATAAGGTAGTTAGTCCATTAAAAATAACATAATAGGAACACTTAAATAAAAAATAATCATGAAGATAAGAAATCATATCCACTTATTTTATTTATTATCAAATCTAATATTCTAATTTTTCAGATTATTAATAAACTAAAATTATCTTAGCATAATTATCCTCAAATCACAATTTGATAATATAATTTAAAATGCATAGAAAGTATTTAACTTATAATTGGTTAAAATAGAAAAAATTAACCTATTTAAAAATAGGGTATGACATCTCCTCCCTCTTAAAGATCGTCATCTTTGATGACTAAGTAGTTTAAAATAGTACTAAACAAAGAAAAACATGTAAAAAAAAAGAATACCATGCCCACGTTTTATTGTGGTCATAACACATAGAACAACCACTTTTTTTATAATAAATTAAACATGATAACTACCTAGCCTACCTCAAGAGTTAAACCTTGTAAGAGGGTTAAGTGGAAATTGCATAAACAATAGAAAACTCTTCAGTAGGGTTAGAAATCCAAAGACCCAAAACATAAAATGATCAAAAACCCACTTACCAATGAGATTGAATGCTTCTATGCCATGAAATCATCACACAAATGGTTAGAAAATTAGACTAAACAACTATTAAAGTACAAATACAAACCTTACATCCCATTTGGAGGAAAAGCATGTTTTATGGTGTTGGCTTGCTCAATGAATTGCTCCTTCATGCTTGCAAAAGCTCATTGAATGAGCTAGATGATAAATGAAAGATGATATGGATGCACAATTGCTCTCAAAGCTCAAGGAAACATGATCTCAATACTAAAATTATAGATGATTTATATGGAGGAATGAGCCTGGTGATTTTATAGATTTCATGATTTGGATCAAGGGTTTGGATTGAATCTCAATGCCCACAAAGAAGGGTTAAGATTGCACCTTAACGCCCACAAAGGAGAGTGAATCAAAGAAGATGAAAGAATGAGATTAGTTACAACTCCAAATATATCCTCATTTGTAGGAAATTGGTTGAGATATTTGAAGATGTAGGGTGGAGATTTGATCTCAAAATGGAGGGTTAGAAATTCTTGAGAGAAGAAAATTTCAAAGATATTTTTGAAAAGGAATAGTCCTTAGGAATATGCTTTGTGGTGGACATTAAGATAATTAAATAATTAAAAAATATTTAAATTTGGAGGATGTCAAGAATATTCTCTTTTTGAAAAAGAATATTCCATTGAATAAGATGAGGATTAAAGGTGGGATAATTAAATAATTAAAGGGTAAGTGCAAAAAGATGGGGGCCAACAAGAGGCCAATTTAATTTTTCATCTCGAAATAGTGAAAACATGAGTGCGTTATAGTAAAATGTGCTTGCATTATGGGTTGGTAGTGACCAAGCCATAACGTGAGTGCATTATGGTTTAAATTTCAAAAAAACACGCATATTTTGATTTTAAAAAATGAGATTTTTTTAAAATAAAAAAACATTTCCAAAACATGGGTGCATTATAACGTGCTTGTGTTTTGGTCTACATTGAAATTTTGTTCCTCTCTTTTTCTTGTCTCTTTCTTCTTATCTTTTAGGGAAACTATATACATGAAATAAACATTTACATATGGACATTTAATTTCTTATACTTTAAGTTATATTTAATGTATATAGTTTTAGGATGTTTGAGAGTGGTTTCAGATATTTAGGACTTATAATTCAAATTCTAGTTTTTGGAAGATCTTACAATTTTTCAGAATTAGCGAAATTTCATTAATCAACATGTCAAATATTAGTAATCAAGAGGTAAAATTTCTATAATCAGTAAGGTGTATCATCTTTCTCCTGCTCTATCTCACTCATTGTTTATACCTTATGCTCTATGCCTCTCTCTCACACTCTCTCCTTCCCTCTATACTTCTATCTATCCCACCTCTCTCTCTCTCCCTCCATCCCTCCCTTCGTTCCTCCTTCCCTCCTTACCTCTTAATTTTCTCTATCTCCCCAGCTCTCTCTTCCTTCCTCCCACCAACCATCCCTCTCTACTTCACTCTATCTAACCTCTCCCTCTACGTCTCTCTCCCTCCCTCCTCTCTCTCTCTCTCAATCTCTCCACCTTGTTCCTTCCCTCTCTCTCTCTTCATCCCACCCACTTTCCCTCTCTACTTCTCTCTATCTAACATATCCCTCTATGTGTATCTCTCACCCTCCCTCCTCTCTCTCTCAATCTCTCCTCCTTCCTCCTTCCCCCCTCTCCCTCTGTCCCTCCCTCCTTCCCTTTCTACTTCTCTCTATCTATATCCATCCCTCTCTCTCTATCTAACCTCTCTCTCCCTCCCTACCTCTCCCTCTCTCTCTACTCCTCCCTCCCTCCTCCCCCTCTCTATCTCTCCTTCCCTATATACTTCTATCTAGATCTCTCTCCATCTCTACCTCTCCCTCCCACATTCCCTCTCTCTCTCCCTCCCTCTCTCCCTATCTCTCAATTTCCCAACTTTCCTCCTTTACTTTTTGTTTCTCTCTCTCACACACACTCCCTCCCCCATATTTATTTCTAACTCTCTCCTTCCCTCTCTACTCTCTATCTCATCATTCTCTCTCTCCATCTCTTTCTCAGTCTCTCTCCCTCTCTACTTCTTTATCTCTTATTCCATATATACTTCTCTCTCTCTCTCCATATCTCCCTCTCCCTCCCTCCTTCCCTCTCTCTCTCTCTCTCCCTCTCTCTTAATCTACTCACCTTCCTCCTCTCTCTCCTTCCCTATATGCTTCTCTCTATCTCACCAATATTTCTCACTCCCTTCCTCCTTACCTCTTTAATTCTCTCTCTCTCTCTATATATATCACCTCTCTCTATATATATATATCACCTCTCTCTCTCTCTCACCTCTCTCTTTCTTCCTCCCACCTTCCTTCCCTCTCTACTTCTCTCTATCTAACCTATCCTTCTATGCCTCACTCTCTCTCTCCCTCCCTCCTCTCTCTCAATATCTCCACCTTCCTCCTTCCCCCTCTCTCCATCTCTCATCCCTCCCTACTCTCTCTATATCACCTCTCTCTCCTTCCTCATCTCTCCCTCTCTCTCTATCTATAAGAGTGGGGGACCGGCCACATTCAAGGCCCGGGTCACAGGAGGCCAAGAGTGGAGGACTACCCAAATTTACCTCAGCTAATGCAGGTTTCAAGAGGTAAGGAATGAGAATGATGAGGACTATAAGGTCTCTTAATCACTCAGCCAAACTGAAGTGAAGAAAGAGGTCAAATGAGTCAACTTTTAGATTTGGCTATGTACCTTAGAGAGATTTTTGATAGAGGATGAAAGCTTAGAACTTGGATGATAGTGCGACACACTGGTGTCTCTTAGGTGTGCTGACGTTTGTATGGCCAGAAAATCTGAGAGACAAGAGAAAAATACTGAAAGCAAACTGAAAGCTTGACAAATGTTTTCAAGGAAGCCGAAATGAAACTATGGAATGAAAATAGGATAAGGAAATTATATTGAAGGAGTTCCTACAAATGAGATCTTCTTTCTAGCAAACTTCAAGAGCACCAAAAACCTACACACACAAGAGAGAAAAATGTTGGGGAAGGGCTGTATAGGGGCGTACCTTAGTTAGACCCCATGTTGGTGTTTCCACCTCCATATATAGCCAAGATAAAGATGATAGATAAATGATAAAGAAATATTACCAAAGCACTACAAAAGAAATAAAGTGTTATTCAACGAACGTAATAGAGAAAATAAATGGGAAGCTTACCACGTCCACCAAATGCACTCAAGGAAAATGGGGAGAGAATGAGAGTACTCAAGCCTCTACTACAATGGTATGGTCCCAAACTCATTATGCTAAAGTGACTGAAAGATTGTTGTTGCTGCTACAATGCTTAAATGGGGTGCTCAAAGATGGTGAAAGATTGTCAAAATATGAGATTGCATGAAAAGAAGATGGAAATGAATGAAAGAATGGTGAATTTGTAGAGAAGGACATCATAACGGGAAATTTTAGGTTGGTGAGGTCAGAGTGGAGGTGTTACAACTTGTTCAAAATAGCAAGTGTAATGTCTCTCCGCATTCCAAATGTGGAATTCCTTTATGGAAAGTTAGCATGCTACATAGACATCTGTGCAGCGCATGGGGGTCCATGATGGTTTCACTTCTACTGACATGCAAAATGCATGCCAAGTGGAACCAAGGTAGTAGGCTTATGTGGATTTTTTGGACTCTGAACTTGGTTTTCTAAAATGGGTAAAGGAAAAAAGGGGAATTTGCACATGAGGTGCAAATTTACCCTATCACATTTTGTCCCCACTTTAGTGAGCATGAAAGAATCTCATTTTTGCTGAAATCACATATTTTTAGAATTTATAATGATTTAAGCCTTAAAAATTTCCATATAAAGTATTCCCATTGTTTAGGGTTTGATCAAACTACCTTAGATATAACCCCCTTGGATAGAACCCTACTAGTTTTAAACCATACCTGTAACAGAGTCTCCTTTACACCTATCAAAATGTTGATAAAAAATCACTTTTGATTTACCTTTTGGGGGATCAAATGAATTCATTTTTTTAAAAAAATTGTAAGTATGTAGTCCTTATTATAAGCTTCCCAAAAAGTATAATTTTAAATAAATTTAATTTAATTATTATATTTATTTTTTATTTCTTGTGAATGTAGGTTTTTCACCAAAAATCAAGCTCTATGTTTTGCACATGTGAAAAAATAGAAGATTATCAAAATATATTTTTTTAAAATACGAGTGCACTAGATATTGAAGTCCTTGATCCAACAAAAAAATAAAATTGAATTTCGATACATACAAAAAAGGTTACGCATTATATGGTCTGCCTATGTCTAAATTGTAATTGGTTGGACTTCAAAACTTGATTATGGAAAAATATTCAATAAAAAACTAACTAACCAAGTGGAAGCACTAGATATTAGAGTTTAAAATCCAATTCGAAAGAATTAGAATTTTATCCTTAATGGAAAAAAAGTTATGTGTTATACAGTGAGCGTCACTCCTTAAAAATGTTGTTTTATGAAAAAAACTAGTTTTCGAGGGAGATGGAAAAAGAGGTGCAATCTGATTCCAAAATTTTTGAAAAAAAAATATTTAGAATCTATATACAAAATTTCACGAAACTCTAGTTTGCATCATCTTCAAATTCCTCACGATTTAGCTACTATAGTTGTGCGAAACTAAAGATTTAGTTAGAAAAAATATTTTAGTGTCCAATTTGGCCAAAAATTGTAAACCACTATTGTGGGATCACCCATGAATACTAATGAGTGCTCGATAAAGTAATCTAAAGTAGTAATTTATTAGGGTTAGAAATGTATACCTGAATTGTCGAGGAAGCAGACCACGATCTAGGGAACCTAAAGGGTGCAAGATAAGCAAAGGACTCCATAGCTTCTAAGAACTATGGAGCTGAAGAAAGAAAGTGCCCTACAGGTACTTGGTCCTACAAGGAGGATATTCTCCAAGATCTCTCATGTGAAGAACATCCAAGGCAAGCACCCTACAAGTTCTTAGTTCTGCAGGGGAGGTTTCCTCCAAGATCTCTCGCATGAAGGAAACCAAAGGAAAAGGCCCTATAGGTGCTCAGTCCTGTAGGGAGGATGTTCTAAAGATCTCTCACATGAAGAACATCCAAGGGAAGAGCCCTATAGGTTCTCAGTCTTGTAGGGAAGGTGTCCTCCAAGATCTCTCGTATGAAGGAAACCAAAGGAAAAGGCCCTACAAGTGCTCGGTTCTGCAGGGGAGCCACCTCCAAGATCTCTCGCATGAAGGAAGCTCAAGGGAAGTTCCCTATAGGTGCTTGGTCCTATAAGGAGGTATCCCCCAAGATCTCTCTCATGGAGGAAATTGAAGGAAGTGGACTCCATAGAGTCAAAAGCGCTGACATGTTTATCTTTGATAGAACATGTCAAGAAGCGGCCAGGTGGGCAAGCAAGAGAACAGTCATGCAGATCATCAATCAAATAGGAAAGATTTCAAAGGGGTCCCCTAGGAACCCTTCAAAAGAAGAGAGGTCCAATCAAGGGACACATAGTTTGAAAGTAGATTTTTCCATCTTTGAATCGATCTATCATCAAGGAATTCAAAAAATTCCCCCTCACAAGGGAAAGGTCAAAGCTACTTCCCCTCGGAGGGAAATTTTCAAGTTCTTTCAAAAGGATCCCTAGTTCAAAATGCAACTTTTGAAGGAATGTTCATAAGGATTTCCAAGAAAAGATCTGTTGAGCATGAATGCATTCTCTAAAAATCAGAATGTTATAGAAGTAGAGTTGTGTCACACATGAGAGGGACAACTCAAGCAAATAAGAGAGAAAGATAAAGAGAAGGAAAAAAGGAGAAAAACACAAAGGGCATAGGGGGATCTGGTAGCAGGGTTAGATATGTCCAAGCTTATAAATAATAGGTAACTATAGTGCAAGGTGAAAGATCATTAATTTCCAACCAAATCAAGAATAATGTACAGAAAAAAAAGTAAAAAATAAAAAAATGGGTCCACATGGAAGGGGAGCCTAAATGCCCCCAATGCTTTGCAACGTCCCTAATTTATCGAAAATCAAGCACAAACATGAAAGAATGATGACAAAAATAGAAGAAGGTTTATGACACAAAGACATGCCTATATCGAAGTGCCAACAAGGGTGACATGGGTCCTCCAGGAACACATAGCACAGTTATGGGGGAAACACATCACAAACACACATCTAATCTACAGATAAAGAAGAGAGGTCATGTCCTAGCATTGATCAAACAGGAGATCGTATACTTCACACTCAAGATCATCATAGGGGGAAGGTGGATGAGCCTATAACGATGTAATGTCAAGGGGAGGAGCTTATAACCCTCCCACAACAAGGGCTAAGGAAGAAGGCTCCTCAATGTCTTATTCACTCACCTCCTATGGAGTGAGAGTCAGTGATTTGACAAAGATCATTGACAAGGCCGAGACTTTGTCTAAAAAATTGAATAGGAACTTCACAGGAGAGCCACACTTAGTTCCAGTAGATGGAAGAGGGTGCTCCTAAAATCCACTGCTGAGCAATTTAGGTGTGGTGACAAAATTAGGAGAAGCAGGGATTGGTTTTGTTGCCAAGATAGAACAAGTCAACACAGGGCTACCTCGCAGAGGAGGCATGCTCCTCTTATGGTCTTCACTATTTAAAGAACTAATTTCTAGCTTCATCCTTATTGGGAGAAGTGAACTCCCCATAGATGAGGCAAGAGGTGCAGGGGAAGAAGAGGTAGAGAGAACCGCAGTAGACACCACCGAAGTGTTTTCCATGTCTACAAGTTTTGGAAAGGGTGACATATTTGGAACTAAAGTTAAGAGAGGCGGCTCCATTGAAGGAGCGATGAACACCTGTATAGGTTCCCTCGGACTCACAGTGAGAGCCAAAGGTGGTGCAAAACCAACTTGAATGGAAGCATAGGAGAGAGGAGAGGAGGAAACTGCAACAGACCATAAGATAGGGCGGTCTTCTCGTCTTCCTCCTTCCTCTGTTGAGCGGCCTGCTTAGCCATAAGAGCCTTTCATCAATGCTTGCACTCATGTGCAAGGTGATTTCTATGACTCTTAGAGCTTGAGGCCGAGGGTTGCACAGGAACGAAAGGCTCCTGCTCAGTCATAGGAGTGTCCAATGCGACCATTTGGGTATGTACAGGATCATCATGGAAAAAATAGGCCCTTAAGTGGCAAAAAATTCAAAAAAATTAGTGTTAGGCAACTTGATGTAAAAATTTGAATAAGTATCTATATTATTTCAAAAATATGTAAGAATATAATATGTAGAAAATTGAATGTAGTTTCTAAACTACTAGGTTTATTTAAAAATAAATAAAATCTATTTGGTGAAAATTTGAAATTTCAATGAAGTAGTACTTAAATTTCAGGGAAAAAATAAGTAGGTGTCTATTTGACCACCCTAACCATAATAAAATTATAATATTTTTATAAGGTTTTATATATAAGTAGAGGACTCATGTCCAGATGTGATGCATATTTTTTTGTAATTTTTTTCCAAGTAAATAATTAATTATGAATTTTTATTACAACTTTTAAAAAATATAAAAACTCGTATGTCTTACCACCTCAGCTTGGTCAAAACTTCATGAAATTTAATTTTTCTTTTTTTAATCCTATATTATGTGAAGCATAGAATGTGACACATGTTTTAGATTCAAAAAATCTGATACCGTTTGAAAGTTATAGATTTTTTTCAATCAGCCTGTTGATTAAGACTTTAGTCATAATTCTAATAGAAAATGAATAGTAATTATTTATTAAATTCAAACTAAAGCATAATTTATATTGGTGGAAAGTTGAGAATCTCCTCTAAAAACCCTTTTTGTTTCATCAATTTTGGGTAAAAAAAAAGTCGTCAGCCACATACCCTACAAATACCCATAATATTGCCACTTTTTCGCCCATCATGATCCTGCACATACCCATTTCTAGCATTGGAATGAACTCCTATATGGGAATAGGGCGAGCAGGTTGAGAGGTGGCAGGAGGAGTCTATTCAAGAGCCTTGGTAGTGGGCCTCTTCCCATTTATTGCTTTGGAAGCAGAGGAAGTAGGAGGCCTCGGAGGCTAAGACACAAAGGACTCTCCATGGGAAGCCTTCTTCCCACTATACCGGGTGGCTCTAGGCTCTGTTGGTAATACAGGAAGCTCTAGTGTAGAACACTTAGACTCTTTCTGAGCAGGCATCATAAGATTCTCCCATGGGCATGGGGTATATTTTGATGGTACCATAACAGAGCAAGAGGGAGATTTCGTCTCAACAAAAAAAGAAGGAAGGTCGTAAGATTTCTTATCTTCTTTCCTTTTGCGTGATTTGGAGCCATCATTGTCAGCTTTCAAGCAAGCCCTATTCAAGATAGCATAAGGTGATAGGGGTATCTTACTCTCGGTACTCGACACCCTCTCTGGCAATTTTGGTAAGTTTGATGCAAAAGGTCCCTCCTGGGTGGAAGGGGACCCACAAGCATAGGCCAAGAGTAGTCCAAGGAGTAGCTACCATGAGCAACAAGAGGTCTGTAACGGGTGTTGTAGATTAGATGCACATAACCCCGATGGATAAATTTCAAGAATTTATGAACGATAGAGGGTTTGATGTTCATAGTTACCAACCAAGGGATACCCAATTTAATCCTAAAGAGTTTAGATCTAGGGATGATATCGAAGAAGTGTCTCACAATTGTAGGTCCGACTAAGACTGACAAGGTAATGCTACCTAAAGGAGGCATAGAAAGTCTATTGTGTGTGCAGATGGTACTTACGGGTGTATCATATCCATCCTTATGCAAGAAATTGATTAAAATGATTTCTTCAGTTATGATATTAACTGGTGATGTGGGATCAATAAGAACACCAGCTACAATATTCCCATTAATTCACGCAGAAATATACAAAGGGGATGGTTCTTTGTTAAAACCCATCGGCAGGTCTCGTGAGGTGAAGGTTATACCATTATCATTATTCATAGGTTGCATAGAGGGTACAAGTTGATGCATGGAAGAAGCCATCATACACACACTAGACAAGACTTTCTCAGTTTTCCTAGAAGGTAGGACAGTGACCCAACTAAGGTTTCATTGCACAATACCTTTGGAACCTTTCAGCTACGTCCACTAGGGGTAGTAGGTTGGGTTGTGAGGTGTAGAACCTCACAACACACAAAACTACAACACTCCTAGAACACAAGGAAATGAACTTTTAGTATCACACAATGGACCCAAGATGGTTCATGTCAGGTTTACCAAAAATGTAAAGTGGGGGACCGACCACGTTCAAGGCCCAGGTCATAGGAGGCTAAGAGAAGAGGGTTTCCCAAACTTACCTTAGCTAATGTGGGTTTCAAGAGGTAAGGAATGAGAATGATGAGGACTATAAGGTCTCTCAATCACTCTACCAAACTGACTTGAAGCAGGAGGTCAAATGAGTCAACTTTCAAATTCAGCTCTGTACCTCAGAGAGCTTTTTGAAAGGACGAAAGCACAAAACTTGGACGATAGCGCAACACGCTGGCATCTCTCAGGTGTGCTGGCATCTGTACGACCAAAAAATTTGAGAGACAAGAGAAAAATATAGAAAGCAAACTGACAGCTTGACAAATATTTTCAAGGAAGTCGAAATGAAACTATGGAATGAAAATAGGATAAGGAAATTATACCGACATAGTTTGTACAAATGAGATCTTCTTTCTAGCAAACTTCAAGAGCACCAAAAACCTGCACACACAAGAGAGAAAATTTTTGGGCAAGGGTTGTATAGGGGCCTACCTTAGTCAAACCTCATTTGGGGGTTTCCACCTCCATGTATAGCTAAGATAAAGATGATAGATAAATGATAAAGAAAGATTACCAAAGCACTACAAAAGCAGTAAAGTGTTATTCAACCAAAGTAATAGAGAAAAGAAATGGGAAGCTTACCACCTCTACCAAATGCACTCAAGGAAAATGGGGAGAGAATGAGAGTACTAAAGCCTCTGTTGCAATGGTGTGGTCCCAAACTCACTTTGCTGACGTGACTGAAAGATTGTTGTTGCTATTGCAATGCTTAAATGGAGTGCAAATGGAGTGCTCAAAGATGGTGAAAGATTGCTAAAAGATGAGATTACACAAAAAAGAGATGGAAATGAATGAAAGAATGGTGAATTTGTAGAGAAGGAAAGCATAACAGGTGATTTCAATTCGATGAGGTTAGAGTGGAGGCATTACAACTTGTTCAAAATAGCAAGTGTAACGTCTCTGCACATTCCAGATGCTGGATTCCATTATGGACGTTAGCATGCTACGTAGATGTCTACGTGCCGCACGGGCATCCACGATGGTTTCACTTCTATCGAAACCCAAAATACATGCCAAGTGGAACCAAGGCAGTGGGATTATGTGGATTTTTTCCTCTGAACTTGGTTTTCTAAAGTCGGTAAAGACAAAAATGGGATTTTTCACATGGGGTGCAAATTTACTCTATCACACTATCTATCTCTCTACTTCTCCCTCCCTCCTCCCCATCTATATCTCTCCTTTGATATATACACTTATCTCTATCTCTTTCTCTCAATCTCTACATCTCCCTCCCTTATTCCCTCTATCTCCCTCTGTCTCCCAGTCTCTCCCTCTCTCTCAATCTCCCAACCATCCTCCTCTCTCTATCACCATATTTCTCACTCTCTTCTTTCCTCTATACTCTCTATCTCACCATTCTCTCTTTGTCTACTTCTCCCTCACTATCTCTCCTTTCCTATATAATTCTCTTTATACATCTCTATCAATATCTACCTCTCCCTACCTCTTCCCTCTCTCCCTCTCTCTAAATCTCCCCACCCTCCTCTTTGGGTATGTGCAGGATCATGATGGGCCAAAAAGTGGCGATATGATGGGTATGTGTAGGGTATGTGGCTAACGACTTTTTTTTTAACCCAAAATTGATGAAACAAAAAGGGTTTTTAAAGGATATTCTCATCTTTCCACCAATATAAATTATGCTTTACTTTGAATTTAATTAATAATTATCATTCATTTTATAATTGAATTATGACTAAAGTCCTAATTGATAGGCTGATTGAAAAACATCTATAGCTTTCCAACGGTATCACATTTTTTGAATCTGAAACATGCATCACATTCTATGCTTCGCATACTATAGGATTAAAAAAAAAAATGAATTTCATGAAGTTTTGACCAAGTTAAGGTGGTCAGACATTAGAGTTTCTTATATGTTTAAAAATTTGTAATAAAAAATTCATAATTAATTATTTACTTGGAAAAAAATTACAAAAAAATATGCATCACATTCGGACATGAGTCCTCTACTTATATCAAAAATCTTGTAAAAATATATTATCATTTTATTGTGGTTAGGGTGGTCAGACAGACACCTACTTCTTATTTTTTCCTTGAAATTTAAGTACTACTGCATTGAAATTTCAAATTTTCACCAAATAAATTTAAAAAAATAAACAATAAACCTAGTAGTTTAGAAACTACATTCAATTTTCTACAAATTCTATTCTTACATAGTTTTTAAATAATATAGAAAACTTATTCAAATTTTTACGGCAAGTTACCTAACTTTGATTTTTCTCATTTTCTTGCCACTTAAGGGCCTATTTTTCCATGATGATCCTGCACATACTCCTCTCTTATATCTTTCTCTCTCAAATAAATGGAGTCTCGTGGTGATGTACATCACCATGAGACCCCATTTCTTTGAGGCATTTTTTCATACAACGAGCACTACCTTGTCAATGCATTAATGTAGTAGCATACCACGTTTACAAGGTAGTGCTTGTTGTATGAAAAAATTTCTCAAAGAAATGGGGTCTCATGGTGATGTACATCACTGTGAGACCCCATTTCTTTGAGGCATTTTTTCATACAACGAGCACTACTTTTTCAATGCATCAATGTGGTAGCATTGAAAAGGTAGTGATCATTGTATGAAAAAATGCCTCAAAGAAATGGGGTCTCATGATGATATACATTGCCATGAGACCCAGGTATGTGCAAGATCATGGGGGTCCAAACCAAGCCTCTAAGTGGCAATGAAAATTCAGAAAATCAGAGTTAGGTAGCTTGACATAAAAATTTGAATAGGTTATTAACGTAATTTAAAAAATATGTAAGAAAAAAGTTGTAGTAAATTGAATTTAGTTTCTAGGCTACTAGTCCTTTTTTGGAAAAAAGTAAATTTGTTTTGAGAAAATTTGAAATTTCAATGTAGTGGTACTAAATTTTTAGGAAAAAGATAAGAAGCGGGTGTGTGTTTAACCAACCTAAGTACAAGAAAAACATAATATTTTTTTCAAAATTTTTAAGCATAATTAGAGGAAACATGTCTTGATGTGCCATATTTTTTGTTGTAATTTGTTTCCATGCAAATAATTAGTTATGATTTTTTACTAGAACTTTTCATAATTATTAAAAATTATATGTTTGACCACTATAACTTGGTCAAAAAATTATGAAATTCAAATTTTATTTTTTTAATCCTATAATATGCAAAGCATATAATGTGGTGCATCTTGTAGATTCAAAAAATGTTAAGTAGTTTGAAAGTTCTATAAGTTTTTCAATCAGCCTATCAATTAGGACTTTAGACATAATGTAGGTAGAAAATCAATAATAATTATTTATCTAATTCAAAATAAAGAAAAAGTTATATTGGTGGAAAACTGACAACTTTTTCTATAAACCCTCTTCATTTTATGAAACTTGAGTGAAAAAAAGTCGTTAGCCACAAAGCCAAACTTCGAAAAACTAAACAAATTTTCAAAAACACATTTTTTTTGTTGACTTTCTAGGTCAGGCAATCCCAAACTAGATCCAGAATGGATATCCATTATTAGATAGATATTTGTTAATTATATTTTTGTTATATTATTTATAATACATAATATTATATAATAAGTATTATATATATGTATTATGTATTTATAATAAATATATTTATAATACATAAATATATAATATTATATATTATATATAATATATTATATAGTATATTATATATTATGTAATATTATATGATATATTATATTGTATACTATATAGTACATATATTATTATATTATATTATATTATTATAATATATAATATTATGTTATATATATTAATATATATATATAAGATAAATATTATATTATTATATTATACTATATAGTACATATTTTCTGTATAGTATACATATTAATTATTATATAGTATGTAGTATATACATAAAGTATTATATATTATATTAATATTATGTAATATATATTATATATTTATTGATGTGTGGCCAATTTACAAGAAAAAGAGAGAGAGAGGGAGTGGGAGGGACTTGAGAGAGAGGGAGAGAGAAAGGCCTTAGAAGTGGGAGTGAAAGACCTAAGAGGGATGGGGAGAAAGAGTTGAGAGAGGTAGAGAGAGAGAGAGGGAGGGAGGTATAGAGGGAAGGAGAGAGATATATAGTTTGGAGGAGAGAGAGAGATTGAATTGAGAGGGAGAGAGAAAGAGATAAATACTTGAGAGGGAGAGAGGGAGAGAGTCTTGAGAGGGAGATGGAGAGAGGGAGGGAGAGAGGGGGAGAGAGAGAGTCTTGAGATGGAGAGAGAGAAAGGAACTTGAGAGGGAGAGAGGGAGGGAGAGATTCCAAGAGAGAATTAAGAGAGACAAAGGGGGGCTAGAGAGAGAGAGAGACCTGAGAGGGAGGGAGAGAGACCTAATCTAGGGAGAGATAGAGACTTGAGAGGGAGAGAGGAAGCTCTGAGAGACTTGAGAGAGAGGGGGGGTGGGACGGACTTGAGAGTGAGAGGCAGAGATAGGCGTAGAGTTGAGACAAAGAGAGGGACAAAGAGAGAGAGAGAGGGAGAGAGAGGGAGAGAGGGAGAGGGAGAGACCTAAGAGAGAGGGAGAGATAGAGAGTTGAGAGGAAGAGTGTTTTCCTATGTTGGGACGAGATCTAGAATAAGAAGTGATACAATCATCAAACAAAACCATTACAACTCAATTCAACATTCATGCGATTAAAACCTTCAAGTTTAATAACATTTCATTAGATCATTCATGTAAAAGACCATAAAATCATCATGAATAAGAATCACTATATTCCAATCATGGTATATAAATAAGAACATTATGCAACTTTCAAAAAAAATCCTTAGAAGACATCAAGATACATGTTAATTAGATTGTTCATGCGAAATCTATACAATGATTATGTTCAATAAATAAGTCATCAGTCAACCATGATGCATGAATAAAGACTATATATGGACACTATATACATTAACAAACACTAAATTAATAGATTATTTAATATTTATTACTTAATTTTTGTCTCATCATTATACTATTAAATATTCATATATTCAACACTAAAAACATCCATCCAACCAAATTCTTTATAAAATACCCATCCAAGATCAATTTTTTTTAAAATATAAGATCATTGTCTTAATAAAGTTTTGCAACTCTTAGTTACATCTATTCATTTATTTGTGAACTTTCCTCTTTAGATTAGGACTGTCTCCTTTCCTCTAGCCATCGTTGATGCTCGTCTAAGTCCACTTCCATGGACCTATCTTCATCAATAGTAGTTTGCATTTTTGATGCAGAACACCTCAATAATGGGTGAACACATTCTTTGTTTTGAATAGCATTAACTTGATCCTAAATGGTTCTAACATTCACATCGAGTTCTCAAAAGCGAGCACCATCAGGTGCAAGTGGTGCAGGTGGGGGGTTTCAAGGTGGAGTGGGTGGAGGTGGAGTGGTTGGAGCTGGAGGGTGTGGATCCATGATTTAGATATAAGTGAACCTACATTAAATTTGTAATTTTAAAATGTAAGATACATGTTTAAAATACCCTTAAGCCATTCAATATAAATGAATTAATTGAATACAAATGAAAAAATGTGTAAATCCCATTTATGTCTAAGGCATGTAAATGGAAAACAAATAATTGCTAAAGTGATGTGAAATCTCATTTAAAAATACATTAAATTTTTACCTTGCTACAATGTGGAAGTGTTAAGCTCCAAATTGATTCAACAAAGGTGGAAGTGTTACGCTCCAAATTCCCAATACTAAGTGAATCTGTATACATAGTTAGTTATGGTTAAACAAAACTTGTCCCTGCAGCCATACAAAAATGGCCAAAGTTAATGGGTAATAATCAATGGGTTGTGCGGGAGGCTATCATTTTTATATGATTCAATATAATATCCTCTTGTATAGCACATTGATTATTACCCATTCACTTCGCCCATTTCCCTATGGTTGGAGGGACAAGTTTTTTTTGGTTAGTACTAACAATGGATCCAGATTCATAAAGAATTGGAAATTTAGAGCACTTCCAACAAGGATCATTTCTATTTTCAGAGTTGAGTAGAGTCAAAACAATTAAAAAATTAAAAAACAAATTGTTTAGCAAATAAATACTAACTTAAAAAAAGAAACAATGTAAGAATTTAAGAAACATGAAAACAAGTCAAAGAATAATGAAAAATAGACACTTGAATGTAAAATAGTTTAAAAAAATGGAGAAAGGGGGTAATGGAAGTTCTATTTTATGTTTGTTTAGCATGCTAGGTTCAATTTTATGCTTTTCTTTTTCTAGTAATGAAGGTTCCATTTTTTTGTTTGATGTCTTTTTCTATTTTCCAATAACTAGGGTTTCAAAAATTTTGTAAGTTTAGATAGAAATGAAAAAATTAAAAAAATCTACAAAGAATGCAAAAAAAAACTTAAATTTATCACTAATTAGCAAAAAAAAAAAACAAAACTGCAAAAACAACATAGTTGGAGGTCACTCGAGGTTGTTGCTCTACTGTTGCATCACCAAAATGAGGACTGGTTCATGAAAAGGAGGAAGAATTCACGTTATAAAGTCCTCGGAGAAACGGATATCCATTTTGTAAAACTATATTATATTCCCATGTGGCTTAAATTAAATGGAGTAAAAAATGGATATCTATTAAATATATTATATATTACATTTAATAAATTGTCTCCATTTGAAAACAAGACAATAAAATAGATATTCACACCAAATGGATATCTTTTTAAATTAGATATCCATTTTTTCTATTATAAATTTATTAAATATAAATATACTATATATTATATAATATATATTATATATTAAATATATTATAGTATATATTATATATAATATATATTATTTATATTTTAGATATTATATATATATTAAATATATTATAGTATATATTCAATACATAGTATCCCTTTGAAGTCTCCATCTCCCTTCTAGATATATTGTTTAGGGTATAGGGAGAGAGGGAGAGTAGGGGAAAGGGAGAGAGTGGGAGAGAGGGAGGGAGAGGGAGAGTGGGCGAGTGGGCGAGTGGGAGGGAAAGTGAGGGAGTGGGAGAAAGAGAGAGTGGGAAAGAGGGAGTGAGAGGGAGAGATCGAACGCCATCATTGGGGCGGGCAAAATCAGGCAGTCGAACATCGATCAGGGCGAATCAGGGCAAGATCGTTTTGAAATCCGGATCAGATCAAAGTCGAACAGATCGAACAGGCGTGCCGGATCAGGCAAATCATTGCCAAAATCAAAAATCGTTGCGGCGAATCAGGCGTCGGCAAATCGAAATCAGGCATCCGGCAAAATCAGGCAAATCAGGCAAAAAATCGGCGAAATCGAACAGGCAAAATCAGGATCGATGTTGAACCATCAAATCATTTTTCCATTGCATGCAAAGATCAGGCAAATCGGCAAATCACTGCCGAGATCGAAATCGATCAAACGCCGACAAAATCGTGGATCTTTGTGCCGAGATCAAAATCGGATCAAAAATCGAACCTTCCAAAAAGAACATCGTTTTAAAATCAGGCATTTTAAAATCAGACAAACATCAATCCGCAAAAATCTTTCATTTTGCATCTTTCCATCAGACGAATCGAACAAATCGGAACGAGAAATCAGATCAGATCAGGCGCAAAATCAGATCAAGGCAAAATCAGGCAGAAATCGTTCAAAATCAGGATCAACAAAATCAGGCAAAATCAAAATCAGAAATCAAACCTTCATTTTTTGTCAGAACTCAGAATCAGACATCGAAATCAACCAGAACGCCGAGGCGGATCAGTCGAACAAAAATCAAAATCAGGCGAAATCATGCCGGATCGACAAAAATCATTTTCTGCGTATCGGATCTTTAAATCCGAGATCAGGATCAATCAATCAGGCAAATCGGATCAAACAAAAATCAGGCATCAAACATCAGATCAGGCAAATCAAACCATTTTGCGGCAAAATCAGATCTGCGATCCGCGCATCGTTTTGCAGATCGGCAAAATCAGGCAAAAATCAATCGGACATCAAGATCAAAATCAACAAAATCAGGCAAATCAAAGTGCCGCGCAGAAATCAAATCCGGCATCCGGAAAATCAGGCGATCAAAAAATCAGGCAAATCAGCAAAATCAAAATCATCACATCAAATCACGAGATCGAAATCAAGAGATCAACAGGATCAAATCAAATCAACATCAATCAAAGATCATCGGATCAAATCAAAACGATCGACAAAATCAGGCGATCTTTCAATCAAATCGAACGCGTGCGCATCAGGCGCATCACGTCGAAAATCAGGCGATCGACAAAATCGAACAATCAGCATCTCAAATCAGGCAAAATCAGGATCAAATCAGGCTGCCGAGATCAGACGAGATCAGGCAGATCGATCATCAAAATCAAATCTTTTTTCAAAGATCGTTCAATCGTTTTTCCGGATCAAAAATCGACAAGATCGACGAAATCCGGCAAATCGAACGTGCCAGATCAACAAAATCGGGCAATCGAGAACATTCCGGATCAAAATCAGGCGTTTGCGCAGAATCAGGCAAAAATCGGATCGGACATCCGTCAGGCGTTGCTGGCTGATCCGCTGATCGTTGCGGATCCGTTTTGATCAACAAAATCATTTTGGATCACGTCCGCTTAAAATCAGGCTGGCAATCAAAGTCAGACAAATCAGACGTCAGGCGAAAATCAATCAGGCGAAAATCGACGCCAGAATCATCGATCCGGGAATCGGAAATCAAAATCAAGATCGGATCAAATCAAAGATCAGGCAAAATCAAACGATCGAACATCGAACAAAATCAAACATCGTTTAATCGACAAAATCAGACAAAAATCGACATCGACAAAATCAATCAGGCATAATCGTCAGGCAAATCATCAGTCGATCAGGCAAATCAAACAAAATCAGTAAAATCAGGCATTTTCACGCGTCGATCCTCAAATCAGGCAATCGACAAAAATCAGGAAATCAGGCAATCAACGCGAAAATCAGGCAAAAATCAGGCATCAGGGCAAATCAATCAAAAGAAATCAAGATCAATCAATCCGTCAAACAAATTTCGGCAAATCGGCAAAATCTTTATCATTCGGCACTCAAAAATCAAATCCGCTGGCATCAAACATCAAGAAATCTTTTGCAGATCAACTTTGAATCAGATCAAAGAACGTCAGACGACAAAACAGGTAGGATCCGCATCATTTTGAAATCAAAATCAGGATTCGCTTTAAAAATCAGGCGCATCAAACAAAATCAAAATCAAACGTAAAATCATTTCGCGCTTAAATCATTTTCGTCGGATCCATCAGAACTCATCAATCAACTGGGAATCAGGCGCATCAAAATCGATCAAATCAGGCAGATCAGGCAAAATCGAATCAAAAGGCAATCGAAATCAAGCAAAATCGATCAGAATCAACAAGATCAACTTGCGGCAGAAATCAGGCAATCAAAGGATCAGCAAAAATCAATCAGGCAAAATCAGCTCAATCAAACGGATCAAAATCAAACAAAATCAAATCGAACAGCGGAATCGGACAAATCAGGATCAGAACGCGGATAAATCGGATCGTTTGCGATCAAAATCAGACAAAAATCAAAATCAGGCAAATCAAAGTCGATCAAAGATCAGGCTGGCGAAATCAAATCAGGCGATCGAACAAAATCATTTTAAAGATCAAAATCCGTTTAAATCAGAGAGAGATCAATCAGAATCGACATCGATCGCCAAAAATCAACCATCAATCAAACAAAATCGAAATCCGTTTTAAAATCAAATCAGGCACGAGATCAAAATCAATCGACAAAATCAAAAATCAAAAATCGTTTGCAAATCGGACGACAAATCAAAACCCATCAACCGGATCGGATCCATCGAACAAACTTTGCGTCGGGCGAAATCAAAATCGTTTGCAAAATCAAACGCCAGCGCAAAATCAGGCGGATCGGCAAAGGATCCAGGCGGCAAAATCCGGCAAATCCGTCATTTGCAAAATCAAAATCAACAAAATCCGTCTTTCATTTCAAATCAAACGATCAAACATCCGTCAAAATCAAGATCATTTTGCGCATCTTTAAATCAAACAGGCAAATCAATCAGAACGCTGGATCGGCAAATCAGAAAATCCGTTTAAATCAGGCAAAATCAGGCGAAGATCTGCTGGGGATCAATCGGGCAATCGAGATCGGCAAAAATCAGGCGTCAATCGAGCAAATCAAAATCAAAATCAGGCAAATCAAAATTCGGCATCCATTTGATCATTTCCATCATTTTGAAGATCAAAGTCGAACGATCAAACACGGATCAAAATCGAACAATCGACGATCAAAAATCAAACGTGCAAAATCAGGCGCTGGTGCGAAATCAGGCGCAAATCAGTTCAGGCGATCTCAAAATCAAAGTCGAACGAGATCGGATCATTTTAAAATCAAAATCAGGTACGGACATCGAACGAAATCCGGAAATCAACAAAATCAACCAAAATCAATCAGGCAAAATCGGATCAAATCACGCTTGCAAAAACAAAAAGATCAGAAAATCATCACTTTAAAATCTTTTGCAAAAATCGAGATCAGGCAAAATCAACCGAATCAGATCGATCAGATCTGTTTGCATCTTTATCACGCTGCGAAAATCAGGCAAAATCAGACGCAAATCGAAATCATTGCGGATCAATCCGTGCGAAATCAATCGATCCGGATCATTTCCATCCGTTAATCCGAGATCTTCCGGCGCAAAATCCGCCGTCGTCGGCATCGTTGCGTCCGTTTAAATCAGTGAGGGAAAGTGGGATACTACATAGAGAGTGAGGGAGAGAGTGGGATACTACATATTATATATATATATATATTATACTAAATATATGAATATAATATTAATATATATATTAATACATAATAAATATTAATATATAATAAATATATATCATGTGTTAAAAGAAATGATAATTCTTAAAGTTCAAAGAACGGATATCCATTTTGTGTATTAGTGGGTTATACAATTGGACGAGAAACAAAATATATTAATATTAATATATATAATATATACTATATATTAACATATAATATATAATATAATATATAATGTATATTAATATATAATATATATCATATAACATATGAGATTGTAATAACACTATAAGTGACAGATATCTGTTTTGTGTATTAGTGGGTTATACACTTGGACAAGTAGCAATATATATTAGTATATTATTAATATATAAAATATATTAATATAATATATAATATATATTATATATTAAAATATAGTATATAATATATATTATATATTGATATATAATATATATTATATAACATATTACATTGTAATAACAATAGAGGTGACATATATCTATTTTGGAAGTTATATAAAATACAAAAAAGGGATCATTTTGAGTATTTCAATGGTCCCTACATTCTTTTTGTCGTGAAATTCTTATGTTTTTTGTCCGCATTAGATGAAATTCAGCTTTCAAAGATTCTCTTACACCCTTTTTACAATTCCAATCATTTGTCTGTGTTTTCTTGTTTGTGCAATGGGGAGCAGTAGTTGACGTAAGAGAAAAGGTAAAAGGAAACTTACAATAGATCAAATTGAAACATATAGAGCAAAAGATAGAGAAATTCATAGGAAAAGAAGACAAAGTATGAAAAATATTCAAATTGAAGCTTCTTCTAAACCATTGAATGTCAATTTAAGTGAAGATGAAATAGGAATTGAAAATATTGAACCTCATATTCAAATTGAAATTGAAAATGCGAACAACATTGAGAATGAAAATGTTGTTGAAAATGTTATTGAAAATGTTGAAAATTAAAATGTGGTTTAAAATGAAATTGTTTTTGGCAATGAAAATGTTGTTCAAAATGAAATTGTTATTGAAAATGTTGAAAATGAAAATGTGGTTGAAAATCTAATTGTTTTTGACAATGAAAATGTTGTTCAAAATGAAATTGTTATTGAAAATGTTGAAAGTGAACCTTATGCAATACCTAATTACAAAATAACCCTAAATGGTTGGTTCAAATAGATGAGAACATAATTGATAATCTTCAAGGAAAAAGGTCACAACAAACGGTTCATTTGTGGGCTATGAAATTGTTCAATGAATTATTTTCCAATAAGACATTAACCAAACAATGCCAACTTTTTGTGCAATTACTTAAGATTTACAAAATGAGACCATTATTAAAAAAATTGAAGATTCATCTCACAAAAAATGAAAAAAATAGTCTGATTGTAAAAAATATTTTTAATGCTCTAACCTCTATTGGAAAGACTAGTAAGGAAAAAGATAAAAGGGCTGCTCGAAAAGTGATCACAACATTACTAGTAAGCCATCATTTGAAAAAAACTCGTTTAATGAGACAAACTTGTATTGATTTCAACTTAAAACACAAAACATTGAATATAGCACTGTCAAGAAGAGGAAGACTTGATAGCTCTCTTCAAAATGATATGTGGGATTTTAGTGGGAGGCTTCCACGTGTTGATAAAAATCTAACCAACAATGTAAAGATGCAAATTGAACAATATTGGAATTCTCACTCTAGAGTATCACCAAATGGAAAGGATGTTTTAAAGTTATGAATTGGTAATCGAGATCATACACCACATCCTAAACATTTTTTGGAATGTAGCCAAATAATTTTGTACAAACAATTTTATCAAGAACATGCACATTTACAAATATCACAAAGGGATTTTGAGTCTTGCAAGCCATTTTATTGTATTCCTATTAAGGTTTGTAATACATGTTGTAAACACCATGTTGATTTTTCAATGTATCATGAATTGTTATGCCATATTCGTTGTACTATCCGTACTGACAAAATGTTGTAGGAGTGTCATGCAGTGCAACTTCCCAAGTCATCCAGGGAGTTGTTAGATTTATTTTTATGCATTAGAGGTGATGGTTGCTTATTTTATAGAAATGATTGTTTAAATGAAACATTTTTTCAATGTGGTGGTTTATTGAAGTTTGTAACATGCTTTCATGAGGGCAGCAATCATGATTTTGGTAACAAAATTGTTGAGAAAAACAAGTATGAGATAGTGAAATACAAATTGAAGAGTGGAGGCGAGGGTTCTAGATGTGAGTTGGTAAGTATTGCTGATTTTATTTCAGATTTTAAGAAAAAAAAATTCTATAAGTTGGCAAGGCATAGCCATATGTCATAGTGGTTGGATCAGCAATTCATGATGTGTAAGGACTCCTTCCCCATTGGAACTATTGTATCTATAGTTGATTTTCCTGAAAATTACACATTGCAACCACACAATGAAGCTCAATCATAATATTATAATTCTATTCAAATTGTTATTTTTGTCCATATAACATATAGGCATGCCCTTGATAGTACAAAAGAGGAAAAGAAGATAATCAGGGAGTACTATTTTTACATGAGTGATGATATATCTCATTCATCCAAGTTTGTACAACATTGTTTTGAAAACTTTTTTGAGTTCTTGCAGGAAAAAGGAATTGCAATGGGTCAACATTTGATTTGGTCAAATAATTGCATAGGGAAATTCAAGAATGCTCACATGTTTTATTGGTTGAGTAGGATGCATATAGAGAGGGTTGTACCACATATTTGGAGTTTTTTTGAAGCTAGGCATGGAAAAGGCGAGAATGATGGTACAGGTGCATGTGTGAAGAGAGTTTTGGTTAAGGAACAAATGAAGATTAGAGGTGATGCAACATTTAGTGATGCACATTATATTGTGCATTGGTGTACTTATACACTATCATGAGGAGGGACACTTGATTCACAAGTTTGTAGGTTCTTTTGGTTGGTTGATGAGGGCATAGTGGAAGACATAATGAAATGTCAAACAATTAGATATTCTTCAAAGATGCATTCAGTTCAAAGCTCAGATGTGAGTGCATTAACCATATGGACACGAGGGATGGTTTTTTTTGTCAAAATTATATCTAGTGTGATTGGGATTAGTGCAAGTCAAGTGAATGGGTAGATACATGGATTCCATGGTACCTAACCCCCTTATCTGTAGCACAATCCTCATTACAAGATGTAATGGAAAGTTCACTTGAATATGATAATCTTTCAGATATTGTATAACCAGGACATGTCTATGTAGTTGTAGCACCATAGGGGAATGAAGAGTGATCAGACTATTGGTTGGCATGATGTGTACATGGAAAGAAAAAGCTAACACAACCGATGTCAGATGATGATGACTTCCTGTATCTTACAGGTTTAGTTTTTGTTTCTCAAACTTGGTTGCATTGCCATTTCACAATTTTTTAGGTTGTTTACAATAATACAGATTTTTTATTCTAAGTATATTTAGATGTTGATAAAAAGGTTATGATAAGACAAGTTCAGTTGTTGTTTTTGAAACGTGGTTGCGAATATATATGATTAGAAAGAATGACATACCTGCATTTGAAGACTATGAGAAACACAAAACCATTATGATGTATTCCCACCTTGTTATGACAACAAATGTTAAGTTATTGAGACATCATACTATACCAAAAACAAAAAAAACTATGGACAATTAGTAGTGTTGACATGAAGCATTACTAGAAAATTTGAAGGTAAGAATTGACCCTGTAGGAACACTTGAGTAGCAGATCATTTTTTGTATGGGATAGGTATGATATTATTAATCACATTTTTATATTTTTTATCTACTAAGGTTCATTATTTAGGCTATTTAGAATAATATAGATTGGTTATTCTAAGCATCTTTTATAGTTTACATTACCAATTCATCACCATTTAGGTTGTTTACAATAATATAGATTTGTTACTCTAAGAATCCTTTCTATTGTGACAATATATATTTCTCATTTGAATTATTTTGCAATGTTCCTAACATGATAGATCATGGACCTGTTGCAACAATAGCCAATGGTGATCCTTTGGGAGAGGTATGTAACATATTAGAATAATATAGATTGGTTATTGTAAGCATCTTTATAACTTCACTTTACCATTTCATCATCATTCAAGTTGTTTAGAATAATACAGATTTGTTAGTCTAAGCATCTTTTCTATTGTGACAATATAGATTTCTCATTTGAAGTATATTGCGATATTCCCAACACGATAGATCATGGACCTATTGCAACAATAGTCACCTCTGATCCTTTGGGAGAGGTATGCAAGATATTAGAATAATATAGATTGGTTGTTCTAAGCATCTTTTATAGTTTGCATTACCATTTCATCATCAATTAGGTCATTTAGAATAATATATATTTGTTATTCTAAGCATCTTTTTTTACTGTACATAGTTTGACTACTACCTTAATGGTTTGTACAGGTGGTTGTCACTCCAGAACATCAACATGTTGCTCTTGTGGAAGACTGTGCCGACCGCGAAGGTAATGCAAGCTCTATTTCCTTCCCCTACTGGGAAATGACTATGTATTAGGGTCATTTTTTGTATGCCTATGTGGCATTTTCTAAATCCTATATTTGATAGAAATTATTGAATGATAATATCATGCATATTGTGTACACTTTATGTGTATTCAAGTCTATACTTTACAACTTATGTGTATAATTTTTCACTTATGAGTATTGCAATGTATACTTTATGACCTAGATGTTTTAATGTATATACTTTGTATTCAAGTGTGTAGTTCATGACTTAAGTGTATTTAAGTATTGTAATGTATACTTTATGACCTACATGTTTTAATGTATATACTTTGTATTCATGTGTATAGTTCATGACTTAAGTGCATTTGAGTAAATGAATCACTTTTTCACTTACTCACAAGAAACAAAATGAACCCTAAACCCCTTTGCACCTTTACATCGCATCCATGTGACCCTTTTTCCATCAATTGAAAAATTGACACCACAGGAAAATGCCTCCGAGATAGAAAAACAGAGAGAGTTTATTGTAGAGAGTCTCAACACAATTCCATAGCCTCAAATGGAGAGTCTATAGGAATGACGGTTTCTGAGAAATAGAGATTCAAATATTGCTACCTTTTAACACTTTGGACTCCTAAGGGAATTGCTGGTCCAATGTAGGTCAGAGTGATTCAATGTATTTGGGTGCAAAAGAGGACCATCGCTAGAATAAATGTACCCATATGGACATTTTGGAATATTCTGTTTGGTCCTACAAGTTGTTGAACGAAAGTTGCACCACTTTGCAACTTTACACTACTTGCATCTGACAACTTTTTCCTCAACTAAAAACTCGTCATTGCGGGAAAACACCTTCAAGATAGCAAAATATGAGAGAGGTTATTGTAGAGGATCCCAACATGATCTCATAGCCTTACATGGAGAGTTTTTAGGCTTCACAATTTCTGAGAAATAGAGATTCAAAGATTGCTATCTTTTAGTACTTTGGACTCTTAAGGGAAATTGTAGGTCCAATGTAGCTTGAAGTGATTCAGCGTATTTGGGTGCAAAAGAGGACCATCGCTAGCATAAACATACCCATTTGGATGTGTTGGAACAGTTCGTTTGGTCCTACGAGTTATAGAATGAAAGTTGCACCACTTTGCAACTTTACACTGCTTGCATCTGACAACTTTTTCCTCGATTGAAAACTTGTCACCACGGGAAAGTGCCTTTGAGATAGCAAAAACTGAGAGAGGTTATTGTAGAGGGTCCCAACATGATCCCATAGCCTCAGAAAAAGATTCTATAGGAATCACAATTTTTGAGAAATAGAGATTCAAATATTGTTGTCTTTTAGCACTTTGGACTCTTAAGGGAAATTGTCGGTTCAATGTAGCTCGAAGTGATTCGGCGTATTTGGGTGAAAAAGAGGACCATCTCTAGAGTAAAAGTACCCATATAGACATGTTGGAATAGTTTGTTTGGTCGTACGAGTTGTAGAACGAAAGTTACACCACTTTGCAACTTTAAACTGCTTGCATTTGACAACTTTTTCCAAAACTCAAAACTCGTCACTGTGGGAAGATGCCTTTGAGATAGCAAAACCTGAGAGAGGTTATTGTACACGGTCCCAACATGATACCATAGCCTCAGATGAAGAGTATATAGGCATCACAATTTTTAAGAAATAGAGATTAAAAGATTGTTGCCTTTTAGCACTTTGGACTCTTAAGGGAAATCGCCAGTCCAATATAGCTCAGAGTGATTCGACATATTTTGGTGCAAAAGAGAACCATCCCTAGTGTAAACATACCCATATGAATGTTTTGGAATAGTTCATTTGGTCCTATGAGTTGCATAAAAAAAGTTGCACCGCTTTGCATCTGACAACTTTTTCCTGAACTGAAAACTCGTCACCGTGAGAAAATGCCTCTGAGATAGCAAAAACCAAGAGAGGTTAATATAGATGGTCCCAAAATAATCCCATAGCATCAGATGGAGAGTATGTATGCATCATGATTTGTAAGAAATAACCCTTCAAAGATTGTTTTCTTTTAGCACTTTGGACTCTTAAGGGAAATCGTTGATCTAATGTAGCTCAGAGTGATTCAATGTATTTGGGTGCAAAAGAGGACCATACCTAGAGTAAACTTACCCATCTAAATGTGTTGGAATAGTTTGTTTGGTCCTACAAGTTGCAAAATGAAAGTTGCACCACTTTGCAACTTTACACTACTTGTCAAAATTGCAACTTATTGTCAAATGATGGAAGTTCAAGAGTCATCTTGTTGTAGTTCATTGAAAAATAGTTGGAAGTTGTTTGGTCATGTTTGTAATGCCTTTAAAATTCCTTGTGAATGTTTGAAGAGGAATTATCCATTGAGAATTTAAATTTTGAATACTAAAATCACTATTTTCTTAGAAATTTATGTGTTTTGCATTATAATCTATAGATTCAAGGCACTGTACTTTCTCATACAGGAATTTATTGCTCTAAAAGTGGTGGTATTTGGTGGAGGATTGTTGTAACTTCAATTTGCATCCAATCTTTTAGATTTTCATTGAGTTTAAAGCATCTTTGAGGAAAATTACTATTAATGGGTTTGTGTGACCAGTTTAAGGGTTTTGAAGACTTGAAAATGAAATAATTGGCCATTTCATTTATTGTATCTATTGTGGCTCAGTGGAATGGATTAATTAGGTAGGAATTAGATGTTGTAATAGTTTGGGAGAGCAAGGGAGGTCAATCAAGGTTTGGGCATGATGCCCTAGATGTGAAAAGTGTGGTTTTTGAGTGAAATTGGGAGGTTTAATTGTGTTAGTGATTGAAATCTATTGGGGAAGAAATTTCTCAAGGTGTATTAAGCATATGCAGAATTCTATAAACGTTTTTGAGGTGTTGTTTGAGTGAGATGAGTGTGGAAATGCATATTTTAAATAAACCCCTTTATAATCTAAGCAAAATGAGTGTTTCATGATTGAGTGACTTAGATGGCATTTACAAGGATGATAGTTGTCGAATTTGGATGTTTATAGCCTAGTGAGATACTATCCAAAGTAATCTTGGAGGGGAAGTAATTTTAAAGAGGATTTTTTTTGCAAATTTCAGCTAATTGGAGCCCTATTCAGCGTAATAGTTCAATTTGAGTGGGGTTGTTCCAAAACAAGCACATTAGGTTTTGAGATATGTTAAAGAGAAGGGTAATGGGTGTCTCTCACAACATTTTTTTTGTGGTTTTAAGTTGATTTTGTAAAGATATTGATTCTTACTCAAGATGATTTTATACCTTTTACATGTTATTATGCTTCAATGAACATTAAGTTGATTTTTATCAAGATGATTATATTACTTTCGAATGAAAACTATAACATGAAATGCATTTCATTAAGTTGTATCCACTTTTCATTAATTTTAACTTCTTTTGAAATAAAAATTAGTTGCACACTTCATTACACGAGTTTAGAAAACAAAATAAAGTCAAATGTAAATTCATTCAATAGAGCTTGAAATCATGGGTATTCTCAAAATGAGTGTTTGATAAAAATGTATTGGTAGAAATGTATGAAAAATGTGGTACAATAGAAAGACAATTCATTGTTTGAAAATTATCCTCAAAGAAATAGATGGATTGCCAATTGTAATTCATAAGTTCTATTAAAATGTTATTTCATTAATCTATAACATACATTATCAATCATAACTTTAAATAATTCTAAGATAATTATACATTCCATTTTTAAAATTCAAAGTAGAAAGACATGCACATGAGGAAAAAATTAGATCGAATATCAATTCTTATATATCAAACTATAGAATAATTGTGTTTGTGCATATACAAATTTGGCATATGCCTACTCATATCAAGTTTTACAATAAGTTTTACAAATTGTGGCATATATGCCATCTCAAGATTTATCAAACGCTAAGTACATGCCAATCTATATCATATCCTAACCCTATGTCAGACCATCAAAATTAAGCCTCCTCGAAGAAGTTAGATGCTCTGAATTTTCCTGCACAATAACATTTCAAACCACAAATTAGATTATGTGAATGGTTGACAAGATAGACTAGTAAATAGAAACTTATATACCATCATTTATAAATTAAAAATTTAACATCAAAATTAGTATACATGTACTATATTAAATCAATAATGCAATTCTTGTTTACCTCAAATCTTGCTCTCTTTTTTGTAAGACATTCTACATATGATTGTCCCTTAGGAAAATCAGGAGTCCTCCTATAAAGTAATGATCTCTCACTCATCACAATTCCGAGTCGGACAGAGGACTATAGCAGATAAAATTAAAAAAGATACAAATTAACATACAATTGTTGACAAATAATCATATCTACTAATCAATACATATCTACTCCTACCTAAACGTAAATGATCTATAATATAAAATAAACACATACTTGCTATGATGCTATGACACCAGATGGGCTCATAGTGTATGGATCAACTAAGATGGTTTCCTATATAAAAAATGGAAAGAATGTAAATGCACATGCACATATAATTATAATGTCAAGAATAAAAAAAAAAATATACCTATTGTGCAACTTCATCCAATGGGTTAGGCCCAGTCAAAAAGGTTTTATAATAACCAGGTTGTTTCATAAAAAGACAAGATTGCATTAGACTATCAATATATGTAGTACAAGTATTTAAACATAATAGATTTCAAAGATTAACATCTAAAATAAAATAAATAAATAATTTACTGTATACCGATTGTCTAAGGAAAATGAAATGGCAGTATGCATAGCCTACTGCACTTCTGACATCTGCTCCTTTGTCAACAATTGTTAAAGATTCCAGCACATAAACATATATTAGTACAAATATCTTTCTTAAAATATGAAAGAATTTACATAAAACACATTATGAAATTTCTTTAAGACTTCCTGGTCCTCCCATATCATCCCTAGTAGTCGATGTCTCTCTTACAAATGTTCCACTCCATGCTCTATCAACTCCTACATCTGACATATTAGAAACCTCAAAGTTGGATGTGTCTATGGGAGCCTTAGTGGACTGTCAAAGAGGACTGAAACATAAATTGTTGCATGTCATGCAACAATGAGGCACACAAATATGTCTCGAAGAGGACAGTGTACTAGTGGGAGCTAATGGATGTGTAGTAGTGGGAGTTGCTGCAGTAGGTGCACCACCATCATGTTCAGATGTATTAGGTGCAACACCATCATGATGGGATGCACCATCAAATGGTTGTGCAACATGATGGATCTGTGTGACCAAATGATCACTCAATGAATGTAATGAATAAATTCTCAAATTCCCTGCATCTACAACAATCTAAGGGTAAGGTAGTGGATTTAGAGTAGCAATAGGTGGAGGAGGATGAACTGCGGTGACTCGATGTGCCCTAGGTCTATCTTGCGGCATCCCTCTACCAACACCTTGGAAATCTGGCATGTCAAAGTAATTGACATGTTTCCCTAGCATAAACTCAGCATATAATTTTCGGAGAAAATGCTAAGGGAAATCAAGATTGTTGTTGGGTGGTTTATCAAAAACCATCCACCAACGTCTCCAAAAATTATCTAATATGCCTCTATGGGTTCACCATTTAATTGAAAATTTTGGTTTCTGCACATTAATAGGCTGCCTAGTTCTTTGATCAATGAATAACTAAGCTAATTGGGATTTCTCAATATCAAGAGCCTTCACCTCATCGTATGATAACCCATCAGCATAAAATTGTCTTTCTTCCTCTCACCACTGTGCAAATCTATTATGCTGAGTTGCCAAAGTTTGAACATTTAAAATGATTGCTTCCAAAGTATTTTTCATGTTTGATAGTTCATTGAGTGTCTCATAGATTTTACATACTTTTCTTAATTGATATAAATTTCAATTAATAGACTCGAGTATTGTTGGATTTTGAGGGTTTTCATTTTTTGTAGGATTAGGGTTTTCATTTTGTGCGGGATTGGGGTTTTCATTTTGTGCAGGGTTAGGGTTTTCATTTTGATTCATTTTAAACATGTTAATTGATAAAAATTTCAAAATTAAGAATGATTTTAATATAATAAAAAATCTATCAAATATACCCTATTTTTGACTAAAATTAAAAAAAATGCAAAATGAATATAAATTGAATAAAAATTGAAAAAGTCAAACATACCTTAGAAATTTGATAATTTTTTTGGCAATTTCACCTCTCCCAGATGGATATCTATCTAAGTTGCAATGTTGAAACCCAACACACAAACACAGTAAAAATAAGTGTCAAGTTTTTTTGAAATATTTAATATTTAATATAATATATATTATATTAATTTTAATATAATACATATTATTATATATAATATAATATCTATAATATATAATATAATATAATATAATATAATATCAATATGTTATAATATAATATAATTATTATATTATAATATAATATATAATAATATTATATTATATTATAATATATTATAATATATAAAAGCACATATATTCTATTATAATATAATATAATATCATATTATATTATATTGATATTATATTATATAATATGACCTCTCAGGTTTTCTTTTTTAATTATAACACAAAGAACGAATATCTATTTCCTGATTTATAGAATTTTAATAAAATCCATATTTAACTACGTGTGGTTTTTTTGAAATATTTAATATTTAATATAATATATATTATATTAATTTTAATATCATACATATATTATAAATAATATAATACATATTATTATAAATAATATAATATATATTATTTATAATACAATATATATAATATATAATATAATATATATAATATAATATAATATTATATAATATGACCTCTTGGGATTGGTTTTTAAGTATAACAAAAAGAACAAATATCCTTTTTTTTTATATTATTTTAATATATAGTTAGTGGTTTTTTCAAATGTATAATAGGAAAATATAATATATATTATATTATATGAATTATAATATAATATATATATATATATATGTATATATATTATATTATTTATAATATATTTATATTATAATATAATATAATATAATATTTTATAATAATATTATATAATAAATTTAATATATTTAATATTATAATAAAATATAATATTATAATATATTAAATATGTTATGATATAATATTAAATTAATAAACATTAGTATAATACTTTTTATTTTATTGTGCATATAATAAATATATTAAAAAAATATTATAATATATAAAATTAAATAATTGGTTGGGTCAGACCTAACACAATTATAAACACTGGCGTAAACAAAATGGATATTTGTTTTGTAATGGATATTCATTTTGTAACGAATATCCATTCCTAATGGAAACTTGTTTTGGTTTGGTATTACCAAACCAAAACAAATATTGTACTTGGGCCTATAGAAATTCAAAGGTGTGAATTTCAAGTTTTTGGACGTGTTAAAAATGCCTTTTTTTCACATTGCCACTTTTTGGAGCCCCATGATCTTGCATAGACCCACCCCATTTCTTTGAGACATCTTTTCATACAATGAGCACTAAGCTCACTACCTTGTCAATGCAACAATGTGATAACATTTGACAAGGTAGTGCTCATTGTATGAAAAATGCATCAAAGAAATGGGGTCTCATGACCATTTCTTTGAGGTAGTTTCTCATACAATGAGCGCTATCTTGTCAATACGTCAATGTGATAGCATTGACAAGGTAGTGCTCGTTGTACATGAAACAAAATCACTGTGACACCCCATTTCTTTGAGGCATTTTTTCATACAATGAGCACTACCTTGTATGAAAAAATGCCTCAAAGAAATGAGGTCTCATAGTGATTACAAGGTAGTGAGACCCCATTTCTTTGTCATTTTTTAATACAACGAGCACTACCTTGTAATTGTGTCAGCATTGACAAGGTAGTACTCATTGTATGAAAAAATGTCACTGTGAGACCCCATTTCTTTTAGGCATTTTTCATACAATGAAACTACCTTTATATTACATCACTGTGAGACTCCATTTCTTTGAGGCATTTTTTCAAACAACGAGCACTACCTTGTCAATGTGTCAATGTGGTTGCATTGAAAAGGTAGTGCTCATTGAATGAAAAAATGCATCAAAGAAATGGGGTCTCATGGTGATGTACATCACCCTGAGACACCATTTCTTTGAGGAACTTTTTCATACAACAAGCACTAATCTCACTACCTTTGCAATGCGTCAATGTGGTAGCCTTGAAAAGGTAGTGCTCGTTGTATGAAAGAATTCCTTAAAGAAATGGGTTTTCATGACCATTTCTTTTAGGCATTTTTCATACAATGAGAACAATGTCGTTAATACATCAATGTGGTAGCATTGACATGGTAGTGCTCATTGTATGAAAAAACATCACTATGAGACTCCATTTCTTTGAGGTATCTTTTCATGTACAACGAGCACTACCTTGTCAATATATCAATGCGATAGCATTGACAAGCTAGTGCTTGTATGAAAAAATTCCTAAAAGAAATGTGGTCTCACAATGATGTACATCATGTGAGACCCCATTTCTTTGAGGCTTTTTTTCATACGACAAGCACTACCTTGTCAATTGATGCATTGACAAGGTAGTTCGCATTATATGAAAAAATACCTCAAAGAAATGGGGTCTCAAGGTGATGTCAATGTGTCACTGTATTGACAAGGTAGTGTTGGTTGTATGAAAAAATGCCTAGAAGAAATGGGGTCTCACGGTGATGTACATCACTATGAGACTCTCTTTATTTGAGGATTTTTTTCATACAACCAACACTACCTTGTCAATGCATCAATTAACAAGGTAGTGCTTGTTGTATGAAAAAATTCCTCAAAGAAATGGGGTTTGATGGTGTACATCACCGTGAGACCCCATTTCTTTGACGCATTTTTTCATACAACGAGCACTACCTTGTCAATTGATGCATTGATATCACCATGAGACCCCATTTGTTTGAGGAATTTTTCATACAATGAGCACTACCTTGTCAATTGAAACATTTACAAGGTGGTGCTCATTGTATGAAATAATACCTCAAAGAAATGGAGTCTCATGGTGATGTAAATCACTATGAGACCCCATTTCTTTAAGGTATTTTTTTATACAATGAGTACTAAGGCTACTACCTTGTCAATGTGTCAATGCAGTAGCATTGACAAGGTAGTTATCATTGTATGAAAAAACATCACCATGAAACCCCATTTCTTGGAGGAATTTTTTCATACAACAATCACTACTTTGTCAATGTGTCAATGTAGTAGCATTGACAAGGTAGTGCTCATTGTATGAAATTTAAATGCCTCAAATAAATTGGGTCTCATAGTGATGTACATCACCATGAGACCCCATTTCTTTGAGAAATTTTTTCATACAATGAGCACTACCTTGTTAATGCATCAATGCCTCAAATAAATGGGGTATCACCTCTCTCTCTCCCTCTCTCCCTCCTTCCCTCTCTAATATTCTCTATCTCCCCTTTCTCTCTCTTCCTTTCTCCCACCCACCTTCCCTCTCTCTCTATGTAACCTATCCATCTCTACCTCTTTCTCCCTCCCCCCTCTCTCTAAATCTCTCCACCTTCATTCACTCTCTACTTCTCTCTCTCTCTCTCTCTCTCTCTCTCTCTCTCTCTCTCTCTCTCTCTCTCTCTCTCTCTCTCTCTCTCTCTCTCCTTCCCTCTCTACTCCTTCTCTGTCTCTCTCACTTTCACCCTCTCTCTCAATATCCAAAACCCTATACCAAATATCATAAATCATAATATCTATACCTTAAACCCTACACCCTCAACCCTCATCCTTATACCCTATACCCTCAACCTTATAAGATAAACCCTAAACATTATCCCTCAACCATAAACTTAAACCCTAAACCCTACATTCAATCTTGTACCCTAAACTCTCAATCCTAAACCCAATACCCTCAACCATATACACTTAACCTTGTACCTTCAACCTTAAACATTATCCCGTAGCCCTCAACCCTATACCTTAAACCCTAAACCCTACACCCTCAAGCCTCATCCTTATACCCTATATCCTCAACCTTATAACCTAAACCCTAAACATTATCCCTCAACTCTATACCCTCAACCCTATACCTAAACCATAAACTCTACACTCTCAATCCTTAACCCTATATCTTATACCCTCAACCCTCTACCCTATAACCTATACCAAATATCCTAAACCCTAATCCCTATACCCTATACACTTAATCTTGAACCTCAACCCTAAACATTATCCCTCAACTGTAAACCCACAAGCCTAAACCCTATACGTTAACCCTAAACCCTACATTCAACCTTGTACCATCTACCCTAAAACCTCTACCCTCTACCCTCTACCCTCAACCCACAACCCAATACCCTCAACCATATACCTAATATCATGAACCATAACCATATACCCTATACACTTAACCCTATACCTTGAATCCTGACTATCCCTCAATCCTCAACCCTATACCTTAAACCCTAAACCCAACACCCTCAACCCTCATCCCTATCTATCTCTCTATCTTCCTTCCTCTCACAAACCTTCCCTCTCCAATCTCTACCTATCCCTATCTACCTTTCTCTCTACCCCCCTCCTATCTCTCACTCTCTCCACCTTCCCCTCTCTCCCCTTCCCTCTCTACTTCTCTCTATATCACCTCTCTTTATATCTCACCTCTCTCTCTCTCTCCCTATCTCTCCCCCTCTCTCTCCCTCCATAGCTCTCACTCTATCTCTTACTTCCTCCCACCCACATTCTCTCTCTACCAAACTCTCTCTCCCTCCCTCCCCTCTCTCTCAATCTCTCCACCCACCTTCCCCCCTCTCTTCTTCTCTTTCATTCTCTATATCTCACTTCTTTGTCCCTCCTTCCCTCCTTCCTTCCTTTCCTCATTCTCTCTTTGTATATATCACCTATCTCTCTACTTCTCCCTCCCTCCTCCCCCTCTATATCTCTCCTTCCCTATATACTTCTCTCTATCTCTCTCCATTTCTACCTCTCCCTCCTTCCCTCTCTCTCCCTCTCTCTCCCACCATATTTCTCTTCCTCTCTCCCTCTCTCCTTCTCCCTCTCTTCCTCTCTCCCTCTCCCTCTATCTCTCTCCCTCTCTCTTCCTCTCTCCCTCTCTCTCAATCTCCCAAACCCTATACCAAAAATCCTAAACCCTATACCTCAACTCTAAACACTATCCCTCAACCCTCAACTGTATACATTAAATCCTAAAACCTCAATGCTCAACTCTTATCCCTATAACCTAAACCATATATTCAACCTTAAACCCACACCTTAAACCCTAAATCCAATACCCTCAACCCTATAACTAACATCCTAAACCCTAATCCCTATACCCTTTATACTTAACCTTATACCCTTGAAACCCTCAACCCTATACCTTAAACCCTAAACCCTAAACCTTCAAACCTCATCCCTATACCCTATACCTCAATCTTATACCCTAAACCTTGAACATTATCCCTCAACCCTCAACCCTCAACCCTAAACCCAATAGCCTTAACCATACACCCAATATCCTAAACCCTAATACCTATGCCCTATACATTTAACCCTATACCCTCAACCCTAAAAACTATCCCTCAACCCTAAATCCTATACTTGAAACCCTAAACCCTACACCCTCAACCCTCATCCCTATACCCTATACCCTCAACCTTATAACCTAAACCCTAAGAATTATCCCACAAATCTATACTTAAACCCTAAACCTGAAGCCTTAATCCCTTAATCCTAAACCTAATATCCTCAACCATATACCTAATATTCTAAACCCTAATCCCTATACCTTATACACTTAATCCTGTATCCTCAACCTTGAACACTATCCCTCAAACCTCAACCCTATACCTTAAACCCTAAATATTGTACCCTCAATCCTCATCCCTTTACCCTATACCATCAACCTTATACTCTAAATCCTAAAATCTATACCTCAACTCTATACCCTCAACCCTACAGTTAAACCCTAAACCCTACACTCTCAAACCTTAACTATATACCTTATGCTCTCAACCCAATTCCCTAAACCCTATGCCTAATATCCTAAACCCTAATCGTTATACCCTATACACTTAACCCCATTCCTCTCTACTCTTTATCGCACCATTCTCTCCCTAGATACTTCTATCTCCCTCTCCATCTCTACCTCTCCCTCCCTCCTTCCCTCTCTCTCCCTCTCTCTAAATCTCCCCACCTTCCTCTTCTCTCTCTCCCATCTTTCTCTCTCATTCTCTCATTCTCTCCTTCCCTCTCTACTCTCTAAAAAGTACCAATCTCTCTCTCTTCCTCTCTCCCTCATATCTATCCATCTCACCTCTCTTTCTCTCTCCCTCCCTCCCTCCTTCCCTCTCTAATTTTCTCTATCTCCCCCTCCCTTTCTTCCTTCCTCAACCTGATACCTTAAACCCTAAACCCTACACCCTCAACCATCACCACTATACCCTATACCCTCAACCTTATAACATAAACCCTAAAAATTATCCCTCAACCCTAAACTTAAACCCTAAAACCTATATTAAACCTTTTTGTACTCTAAACCCTATTCCCTCAATCCTAAACCCAATACGCTCAACCCTATACCCAATATTCTAAACCATAATCCTTATACAAAATACACTTAACCCTATACCCTATACACTCAACCTTAAACCTATACTTAGAACCTAAAGCCTACACTCTAAATCCTATACCCAATAACCTAAACCCTATACCCTATACACTTAACCTTATACCCTCAACCCTCAACCCTTAACCCTCAACCCTATACTTAAAAACCTCAACCCTAAACCAATACCCTCAACCCTATAGTGAATATCTTAAACCCTAATCCCTATACCTTCATCCCTGAACACTCTCCCTCAACCCTTGACCCTATACCTTAAACCCTCAACCCTAAACCATCATCCCTTATCCCTATTACATATAACCTCATCCTTATACCCTAAACTATAAAAATTATCCCTCAAACCTATGCTTAATCCCTAAACCCTACATTCAACCTTGTACCATACAACCTTATCCTTAAACCTAATACCCTCAACCCTATAACCAATATCCTAAACCCTAATCCATATAATTTATGCACTTAACCTTATACACTTGAAACCCTAAACACTATCCCTTGACCCTCAATCCTATACCTTAAACCATAAACCCTACACCCTCAACCCTCATCCCTATACCCTATACCTCAAGCTTATACCCTAAACCATAAACATGATCCCTCAAGTCTCAACCCTTAATGCTATAATCAAACCCTAAACCCTAAATTAAGTATTGTACCCTAAACCTTGAACCCTAAACCCTAAACCCTAAAATCTCAACCATAAACCTAATACCCTCAACCTTATATCCAATATTCTAAACCCTAATCCCTATACCCTATACACTTAAACCTCAACCCTCAACTGTATACCTTAAAACCTGAACCCTACACCTTCAACCCTCATCCCTATAACCTATACCCTCAACCTTATAACCTAAACCCTAAAAATTATCCCTCAACCCTATAATTAGACCCTCAATCCTAAATCCAATACCCTCAACACTATACCCAATATTCTAAACCCTAATCCATATACCCTATATACTGAGCCCCATACCCTCAATCTTGAACACTATCCCTCAACCCTCAACCCCATACCTTAAACCTTAAACCCTACACCCTGAACCCTTATCCCTATACCTTATACCCTGAACCTTGAACATTATCCCTCAACTCTATACTTAAACATTAAACTCTACACTCCCAACCCTTAACTGTATACCTTATACCCTAAACCATATACATAATATCCTAAACCATAATCCCTATATCTTATACAATTAACCTTATACCCTAAACCCTGAACATTATACCTCAACCCTTAACAATCAACCTTATACTTAAACCCTAAACCCTACATTCAACCTTGTACCTTAAACCATAAACTCTCAACCCTAAACCTAATGCCCTCAACCCTATACCCAATATCTTAAACCCTAATCCATATACCCTATACACTTAACCATATACCCTCAACCATCAACCCTATACCTTGAACCCTAAACCCTAAACCCTAAACCCTCATCCCTCATCCCTATACCCTATGTTGTCAACTTTATACCTAATATCCTAAACCCTAATCCATATACCCTATACAATTAACCCTATACCTTAAAAACTAAATCTTACACCCTTAGTCCTCATAGGGGGAGAGAGAAAGATGGGGAAGGGAGAGATTGGGAAAAGAGAGAGGGACGGAGGGAAAGGGGAGATAAACATAAGTAGAGAGGGAAGGAGAGGTAGAGAGAGATGATATATAAATAGTAGATAAGGAAGGAGAGAGGGAGGTGAGAGAGAGGTGAGATAGAGAGCAATAGTGAGAGTGTGGTAGGGAGTGATGGAGGAGAGGCAGGTAGAGAGGGATAGGTGAGATAGAGAGAAGTAGAGAGAGATAGAGATATATAGGGAAGGAGGGAGGGTTAGAGAGAGAGGGGAGGAAGGGAGAGGAAAAGATGGATTGGTGAGATAAATATAAGTAGAGAGAGAATTGTGAGATGCAAATAAGAAGAGAGTTATAGAGAGGGAAAGAGAGAATGGTGAGATAAAGAGGGGAGAGTGAGAGAAAGAGGGTGAGGGAGGAGGGAGCGAGAGAGAGGTATATGGAAGGAGAGGAGAGATAAAGAGTAGATAGCTGAAAAGGTAGGTAGGGAGACAGGTGATATAGAGAGATAGAAAGAGAAACAAATAGAAAGATAGAGAGAGTGATGGAGGGAGAGTTAGATAGAGAGAGGGTGAGGGGAGATAAAGATAATTAGAGAGGGAAGGAGAGGTAGAGAGAGAAGTAGAGAGGGAATGAGGGAGGGAGGGAGAGAATATAGAGAGGTGTAGAGAGAGTGGTAGGGAGTGATGGATCGAGAGGTAGGTAGAGAGGGAAGGAGAGGGAGAGGTATAGATGGAGAGAGTGGGAGGTGAGAGAGAGGTGAGAGAGAGAGAAATAGAGAGAGTGGTAAGTAGTGATTGATGGAGAGGTAGGTATAAAGGGAGAAGGGAGATATAGATAAGTAGAGAGGGAGGGATAGGTAGTGAGGGAGAGAGAGGTGATATAAAGAGAAATAGAGAGAGTGATGGAGGGAGAGGTAGGTAAAGAGAGGGAGTAGAGAGGGAAGTAGAGGTAGAGAGAGAGGAGAGATAGAGAGAAGTAGAGAGGGAATGAGGGAGGGAGGAAGAGGTAGGGAGGGAGAGAAAGGTTATATAGAGAGGTGTAGAGAGAGATCTAGAGTGGCAGGTGTGATGGATGCAAATGTAGATAGAGAGGGAGATTGGGAGATAAAGTAGATAGGGAAGAAGGGAGGGAGAGAGAAGTATGGAGGGAGAGGGAGGGAGGTGAGAGAGAGTTGAGATAGAGAGAAATAAAGAGAGTGGTAGGGAGTGATGGAGGGAGAGGTAGGTAGAGAGAGGGAGAGGGGAGATAGAGAAGTAGAGATGGAAGAAGAGAGAGAGAGAGAAAGGGATTAAAAATGAGTGAGATAGAGAGAAATAATACAACTTGTTGATTACTGAAATTTGACATGCTGATTGTTGAAATTTAACTAAGTCTAAAAAAATTTATGATCTTCAAAAAACTATAATTTGCATTATAACTCATAGAGATCCAAAACCAATCTCAAACATCCTAAAAATATATACAGAAAAATAACTTAAAGTATAAGAATGTAAAAGTCCATATGTAAATGTCAAATTATTAAATGTTTATTTAATGTATATAGTTTCCCTCAAATATAACAAGAAGAAAGAGGAAAAAAGAGAAGAAAAAAAAATTCAATGTACACCAAAACACGAGCATGTTATAACACACTTGTGTTTTTTCATTGCATTCACAAAATGTGAGTGCATTATAATGTGCCTGTGTTTTGTCAATGCATTCAAATAACATGAGTGCATTATAATGCACTCGTGTTTTGTCTTATTTTGGGAATCCCCAAGCCTTTGGATTGTATTTTCTTTGGATTTCCAACCCAAAGGCTTGGAGGGCTGTCCTAATGTCCAAATATGTGTTTTTGCATATTCTACAAAATTTCACATAATCTCGTTCATGTTAACTGTTAGGTTTGCATGTGTTTCAAGGTTGAGTAAATTGAACACTTGGGTAATGTTAGGCTCTCTCTTAGCTATCTAACGATGTAATTTGTTTTACATTTTCACAATTTTAAGCCTTTGATCTTTAATTTCTTTTGCTTGTGTGTCTATTTTTTGGCAAAAACCATTGTTTGATATTTTTTTCTTTATAAATTAACCTTTCATTGGAATTTCAAATAAATTACATTTTTAGAAACTAGACCCCATTCTACACATAATAAAAATAAAAATAAATGATTTTCAATTAGTTTTCAAATTTTGTAGGGGTAGCACAGCCAAAATTGTGTTTTTAGGATGTGTCCGCTTTGAAATTTAGTAAAAAATCAAATATTTATTATAAAATTATCAAAAAATTCGGGCATAGACTACATGCTGTTAGCTAATTTCTCACTGAAGCAATTTTAAAAATACCAAAAAAAAGTAAACCTTTTAAGGGAGCCACAAAAGTTGTAATGTTATGTTTTTTTTATTAAAAAAACACCAATTTTTGTGGCTCCCTCTTTTGAAATCCTTAATCTATACCATTTTCAATAAAAAATAGTACAGTTTAGAAAGAAGACTCGGAACACTATGATTCTTGTTTTTGTTGCATCTAAATTTTTTATGTGTAACTATCCTCAATTTCTCATCCAAGGTCAGTTTTTCCTTATTTCAAAAAAAAAAAAGTGGCTACTTAAGACCCCTTTTTGGCCCCCCATATTTTTGCACTTACCCTAAAATTATTTAATTATAAGACATTAGAAAAGAGATTAGATTTTAAACCTAATTAAATAATTAAGGTTTTTCAACTAGGAGGATGAAGGGGATAATTAGTAGATGAAATGATGAATTAATTAAATAATTTAAGATTATTTAATCAATAGAGGAAATTAAGTTTAAATGATGAAAATGCAACGATGATCATGAAATGATGAAAGTGATTGAAAAATGCATTTTTGAGATATGTGATACTCGTTAAGAATTTTTACATGTCTACAAACCTATGTTAAATGGGTTTTTAAAACAACAAGAAAGAAAAAATATTTTACATATTCAATAAGCCAAACAATAAAGTTGGTAAAATCCTTCTCTTTGCAACAGTAACCCTAAATCACTCTGAAAATCTCCACAATTGCATATTTTCTTCCAAAGTCTTCTCCAAAAGATCCAAACTATCCATCTCCATCTGATATCTTTATGTCTAGCCATGAAACTACATTTTTAGAGGGGCTTATTTGATTATCTTTTATTGCTCCCCTAAGCCAATGCCTAGGTTCAATTCCTGAAGGAATTATTTACAATAGAGGGTGGTATGGATTCATTTGTAGTCTTTGATTCTTCCTTATTGTCAAGTTCCTCTTTCTTTCTCTAGTTATTTTCTATTTCCTTCTTTACTTCAATAGGATCAATCGTTTTAACTGGTTCATTCCTCTTTACTGGATTATCCTTGTATTTATGCTCCTGCAAAATCTAGCAATATGTTTAGGTCTATTGCAGTTGTTCCATGTGGCATTTATATGAGTGTTATTCCTTTCATTCATTTTTAATTTACACTGATTAGCCTTGTGTCCAAATCCATAGCATGTATAGCAGTAACCATTAAAAGATTGAATCATTCTACCATTGTTATATATGCATTCATCATTTGAATTTTGGATTCATTTGCT
This sequence comes from Sequoia sempervirens, assembly GCA_007258455.2. Classification (NCBI taxonomy): domain Eukaryota; kingdom Viridiplantae; phylum Streptophyta; class Pinopsida; order Cupressales; family Cupressaceae; genus Sequoia; species Sequoia sempervirens. The sequence continues at coordinate 211,759,994 of VDFB02000003.1, read as the reverse complement.
CTATGTCCAAACTTCTTGCATGCAAAGCATTGACCAATAAAGGATGGAATCATCTTATTCATTTTTCTTCTACATTCCATTTTTTTATGTCCAAATTTAATGCAATAATAACAAGTACCATTGAAATATGGGTACCTTTGAGCATCTAGTTATCTAATAGGGGACCTTTTAGCATTGTTTCTTTGATTCTAGAACTTGTCATTGTTCTTGTCTTTATTCAAGATTCTATGGTTCATTGGTCTTCTTTACATTAAGTGTCTAATCTTCTTTCGATCTTTCTCCTTTTTCAAGTCCCAAACCACCTTTGTCTTTATATTCTCTCTGTCCTACAATTAACTCATCAAGCATTGTAGAACTTGTCTTCAATTTTTCCTCAAGAATTTTTACTTTCTCTAGATATAATCTCATATTTACCACTTCTTTTTAAAGCCGTGTGTTGGTGTTTTCCAAAGCACCTAAGGAATACCTAAAGAATAGTCAATTCCTATACTCATGATCCTTATAATGAATGGCCAACTAATAAGATTCAGTCGAAGACAAAGATATTCTACACTTTAGGCTCTGTGGGACCAAGGAGGGTGTTCCTATTGTGTTTATTTTGACTCATACTTGTAGAACACATCACTTTAATAGACCAATTCTAATGAAGGATGAATACACATGAATTACTACAAGACCAGCTAATCTTTGAGAAAAATGCCATGCATTCATTAAGAATGAAGGTAACATGAAGATATTTCACATATATTCTTCATAACTAACGAGTTAAAAATGAGTTTGCATTCTGGTTTCAAATTGGTCTCTAGATAGACAATTAATACACCTCTTATGTGAACATTTAAAGAATAGACTAGTGTCTCATTGCATCGGGCATCAGAGTCACATATACAAAGACTAGTGATATAGAAAATTTTTAGAACTGATGAAAGGGACTACTCTCACATATTTGCATTATGGAGCTCGTGGAATCTAAAACATGACTTCTTATCAAATCCTTGTAAATTACAAAAAACTTATGACCATATTTAAGAATTTTAATTGATTACTTGAACCAAAGCAAAAATAGAGACACACATTCAAATAGATATTTGAAGATGAACGAAGGGTATCGTTGATATTTCATTTAAAATTCACAATCATTTACATTAGGAGAGTACATGTATCAAAATTACACATTTATTTCTATACCAGTTGTTTCTGTAAAACTATTTAAGATGATTACAGACATGCATCAGAGCTCAAAATAAGTTATCTACTCTATTCATTAATTCCCTTATATCCCTGAAATTCTATTCAAATGTAAACTCGACTCAAACTTGACTAGAATCCCCTGCAAATAAGCATGATTTCCCTTTTATAGAATAAGGGAGCCAAAAAGCTACCGGCTTGAAATGTAGTTACAACACAAAATTTCATTTCAACTTTAATTTCACCTACATTTCAAAATTCCCCATGTACTAATTCTGCAAGACACATTGAAAACAGGGAAAGAAAAAATGCAACCGCCATCAAAAGGGAACGCAAAGTGCTGCCAAAATTCCCTTAGCTGTTAGGTACACACCGAACCAATCATGCACATTGCCACAAAAGCACACAGTCAACACCAAACTCAAAAAACAATGACCACACACGTAGAGGTAGAGAGAAACTACCATAATAATTTATCTAAACCAAAATTTTCATCCCACATGGCACCCTCTTATCCACTAGCAACCTTGCTCTTACCAACACCCACACCAAGATACATGCACCCACTTCATGTCGTTGCAAGTGAGGGAGAGGAAACATCTCCCCCCTCCTCATCTTTGTTCCTTTAAGTACAAAACCATCCTGCCTGCTCAGAGTTTTGATAGCTAGTGGAGGGATAGACAATATCTCTTCACCAAGGGCTAGAATTCAACCTAAGGTTGTGAGATACTAGTGATAGCCATAGTCAGTCTCCATCTCACTATTTGATGAGATATTCATGAGGTCGATGGGTGAATTCTAGCATCTGAAGGAGCCCTATCCATACCATATTTTCCTACCAGCTCTAGTAGTGAATTATATCAGCTCCTTTCCCTTGTCCTCCATACTTTTAACAACAACACTCTATAATTGTAATCTCCTATTGCACCTGGTGGCTTCACTCATGGGTTTTTTAGTGGGAGGTTCAATCTCTACAATTGAGACATGTTCTGGGACATCATGACTAGGCTCCTATGAATTTAGTCAAGTCGACCTTACCGATCCTATAGAATTTATGGGCTTGCTCATCTTCTCAGTATGTTGACCTCTTAAACTCACTTAACCTTGATTTATGGAATTTCCAACTACTATGTGCAAATGACACAATTAATAGTTATTCCCTCCTATATTTGTTGTGTGATGTGATGACAACAACAATCAATACTTAGAAAATCACACACACGAAATGGTGGCAATTTATTGGCTTGCATATCATCACCATTTAATTCCCAAATGCATGGAAATATGCAAATCATGCTCCATGATTTCCAGTAATTAAATCTCCACATGCACAAAGATCAATTTGATCACTCCTGCAAAAAGTTGGCCATTAATGTGCGTTTTTTGTAAAAACAAATGACTATCACATGTATGTTCCTTCATTTTGAATATCCATCATCAATCTTCTGATGAGATGGTAGATTGAACAACTTACACTGATTTGATTATCTTTGAATTCCAGCAGTTCGGTGATTAGTCACCTTCAACCAATGTCATTCATCCCCATCATCTTAATAAGTCATCCGACGGTGGGTCTTCCTCACCTTGCAAGTTGGAAGAATAATCCACGTGTTAGGTTCTCACATACCTCATAGCCTTTAACAAGCCTCTAACTTCTCCCTATGAGCCAGCAGGGAATGGCTACAATTAATTTGGGTGTTAAATCAACATTATTTGTTTGATGCTTCAAGCAGCGGGCAAGGTAATAGGGACTGGGTCCCACGATCATACAAGGACACACATCCTTATATCCTACACCTCGCATAGCATAACCTGTTGGCATTTATCATTCGCAAGCTGGCGGTGTATGGTCTAGATTGTTTCCCTCAAGTACGGATCTCAAAATCTGCACATATATCAAGGTTAGTAATAACAAGGGGCCACATTAGGCCAATGACATTTCAACCATTAAGGATAAATGAATTAATAATTAAGTCATTGGCAAATATTTATCGATTAGACTTAGGGGAATCTTGAGGTGGGAAGTAAAATAGGTGACTAATGCTCTAGACTGAAGGGGGTGGTGACCAAATGCAAACGATGGCCCAAGTGATAACTTGGATGACTTGCAACCGACTAGGAAAGTCAACGTGAGATTAGAAGAACAAAGGGTTTTGAAGCCAAAACCCTTTCTAGACCATGGAAAAAAAGTTCAGAATGTCAACCCAATCCATATGCCATCCAGGAAATGCAAGAATGTTTTGGAGGCTCCATCACCTTGTGCATTCATCAATTTTTATTTTTACCATGCATTCAAACATTCCTCAATTCTTTTCTTTTCTTCCACTTGCACTTTCAGTCTGGTTATATTCTCATTTGCTTCTTTCAATTGTTCATTGACCTCCTTATGTCTTTCTTTGAACTTCTCGATTTGCTCTCTCAATTTTTTGATGTAGTCATTTGCTTCTTTAATATTTTCCTTTAGGTCTTTGTTTTCATGTTTAATTTTTTCAAGGTGTTTAAGAGAAACTTTGAGTTCTCCATATTTTTCAATTATGCAGTCTTCTTTTATGTATCGAATAGTAGGAATCACTTTTGGAGAAATAGGAAACTTTCTATCAGCCATTTGTTCAATCTCCAAGCCTTCCCAAAGTGGTCAAGCTTCTTCCAAGGAAGTAGACTTTGATAGTAATTGCTGAATACTTAGAATACTAAGATGGGGGTGAATCAATATTCTTATAAACCATCCAATTATTAACCATCCAAATACCAAAGCATACTAAGTAGTTATAAGAAATGAAAGCATGAACAACCCATAAAACACACAACATATGAACACAAGAATATTTCACATGGAAAACCAAAAAAGTGAAAAACCATGGTGAGGATTAGCTCATAACATGTTATAACTAGTTATAAGATATTACAGAAATTCTCACTTCTAGGTGGACTCACTATCCAAGTAAAATTACTATTCATAGTGAAAAGGAAGATAGAAAGAGTGGCTTCACAACCAAGATTTTAACTAATAATAATTGCATATAATATATGTTGGATTTAGTTCCTTTGAGGCTTAATACACTATATTAATACACTTTATTCAAATGAGATTAAAAATAATTTCTTGGCTTTATATTCACACACTTCTTCTCAACACTCACAACTTGTTCACTCAACTCTACACAATTTCACATTATTTCTTGCATTCAAATCATGTACACATTCATATTTGGTGTTTGTAAACTCAAATCAATCTTTTATATATACCAAACTCAATAACAAACATCAATTAGGTTGGTCTAATTACATGTAAACCCAAACCAATTCAAATCGAAATTCCTTCACACCAGAAAACATGTAATATAGGTTGGAATGAACCTATAATAGCCCCCTCTTTTATTTGCATCACATATTTAATCTCTAGAACTCCTTTACATACATTAGGTTAGCCTATCATAGGACCTAAAAGTATGCCAATCTTCTATTACTTGCAACTTTCAAACCACTTGTCCAAATCAAGTGAAATTTAGAATTAAGATGCTATTGATGTACATGAACAACATATTAGAATTATAGAAGAAAATTTGTATGGGAAAACAAATTCAGATCAAATTACAAGAAGGCGTTGTGTGTTGAGTCTATTGATGTAGACACTTAGAAAAATTACTTAACTACTTTGGTGTGTGGATCAAACCCTTTTGAAAAATACCTCTTCTATAGTCATCCTTCATACTATTTTGACATCCATCATATAGTGTTGACATCAATGAAAACTCATGAATGACAACCTTCTTCATTCTTTCAACACTCCTAACCCATTACCTCTCACAAAATTACAATTCACTTGTCCTCCCAACACATATATACCTCCATCTCAAAACACAATCAATGATTCCGTCCTCAACCAAATTTTTGTAAAAATTTTCATCCCTCCAACAAAATATTTCCACATTGAACCAAAATCAAAATGGCCAACCTTCACAATATGTCTAACAAAACCCATTATCATTCAAGATGTCAAGAGCACAAATGCCACAAGGCATAGAGATTTCTAGATTTGAGAAATATCGTGGTAAAAGAGGTCATAGTAACCATGTCTCGATATATACAACCTTACGTAGTGAATTTTTTTTCAAAGACAAGCTCTTGGCTAAGATTTTTCCTAGATCCTTAAAAGATACAACCTTGGAATGGTTGTGTTCTTTACCGAATAATTCAATTCATTCATTTAATGAACTTGTTGATTCCTTCCTCAAACCATTTCCAAGTGCACATTGGTCCCAATATGGTCTTACCAAATTTAATGGAATATAAACAATTAAAGATAAAAGGATCACTAATTTCATAACACATTATCAATTTCTCTACTCATAAATCAACATTAGGATTCTTGATGCCAATCTTCAAAGAATGTTCATTGAATAATTGCAAACCAATATTCAAGATAAGCTTGGGATATTAAAATTTTCCTCCTTCACTCACTTGTGCATGACTCTTCATGACTATTAGAATTTGGTTAGTCATCATGAAGTGAAAATTTCCTCCAACCATCCTGAAAATTTTAAATCCACGCCTCATAATAATTTCCCACCATTCAAGAAAAAAAAGGGCTTTATACAAATAAATTTGCCTCAAACAAATCAACATTTTGACTATCAATTGGCTACCATAAAAACAACAAATACATATGAATTCAAGGATAAGAATAGGAAATTTACAACATTACCTAATATCCTTCATTCCACCATGTTACAACTCTTGGGAAATAACATAATTACCTTACCTCCCATTATAACTCATGATAAAACTAAGCCTTTACCTCTGAACCACGATATAAATGTCTTTTTCCATTATCATCAACAAAATGGAAATGATTCAGAATGATGTATGCATTTTAAAAATAGTGTACAAGACCTCATTGATTCTAATAAAATCTAGATTGGTGGTATTAATGATCAAGGAAATAATCTTGTTTCTCCATCCAACCAAAATTTACAAATATTTACCATTCCGATGCCAAATCATAACATCTCATTTGTTAAAGCTAGTGATACCAAGAATGATGTGGTGAATGTTAATAATGTACAAGACATGACTAATGATAACATGAGTGATAATGAGGATGACATTAAAACTATGGTCAACCTCATTGAAATTCAACAGCATAAGGGCCAAACTAACTTGTCTCCTGACATTGCTTTCTCACAAAATGACATAATTAAACATGCACCTGATGGTCCTCTTTACATAGCCGAAAAAATAAAAGAAAATCCTACTAATGGGATATTGAATGATCTAATGTGTGTATAGAATGTGATCATTGAGGAATTCTTGTTTTTGCATGAAATTTACCAAGAATCTTATGAAAATTTGAAAGCATGGATCAAAACACATAATGGTTTTTCTTGCCCTACGATAGGTTTGATCACTCTCCCAATAAAATTTGGATCAAAGAAATTAGATGTCTCATTCTCCATCATCCCATTGTCGAACCAATTTTATGTGAAGTTAGGCTATCCATGGCTTCCATGGATCCCATCCCATCAGTAGTGTATAAATGCTTAAAATTTTCATTTAGCAATGAAATTTTCACTATGCATCATAATGGTTTTAATCTTCTCTTCTCCTGGGAATTTCTCATTGGGTTTTCTTCAGCCCAAACCCATGGAACCTATTAAGCCTTGTGAGGAATTCTTTTTCAAATATTACCAAAATTCCAAGGCAAAGCACATAGAATAATTATCTCTTATAAATATTCTTGAACCCATGATTGAACCTCCTATCATTGATGAAACTATGATTGAACCAAAAGCTCTTCCAAGTAACCAAGAGAAATTAACCATATTTCATCTGCCTATTTCCTATAAGAGACCAAGATATGACCATATAATGCCTGTTGTGCCTCTTAAGATAAAAAATTGTATAAACCTAAAGAGAAAGTGGTTAACCAACCCTCGATGGTTCCTTTTGTTCCTCCCTTGTGGGAAGAAAAGAAACCAATGGTTGATAAACCCACTCCTACACCATCACAACATGAAAATCATACAAAAAGAAACTAAAATGCTAAAGAGTGTAGACATAAACGTCATGATATTTCTCGTTAGTTAAAATAAAAGAACAATCCAAAAATTCAAGATCAAAATCTAACTCAAACAAAGCATGATAATTCTCCACTTTCACCACAACAACAACATAAAACCTCCATGGATAGTATCATTAGACCTCTTGCTATGATTAACTTGGATGATGATGATGAGATTGGTAAGATTGATGAGGAAGTTCACAATGAGCTAAATTTGTTAGTTTCCTCTTCCATGAGATTAGATAACAACCATGAAGATCCTCCTAACAAGAGTGAATCACCATGTGTTGAACTTGGTGATTGTCCTAGTATGAAACTCATTCCTGCCCCTTTGGCTATTTATCTACCTTTCATATATGATGAACAAGATTAGGATGCATATGAATTGCTTTATGTTGGATCACATGTGTCATACTAGCTTATGTCTATTCATTTTTTATGTGTGATTGCATGTATGTAATGTGATCCCTCATATTGTGTTGCTTGGTATGTCATTATGTTTGTGAGCCTACTTTGGATGAACCTTGTTACTCTGTTGGTTGAAGGATACAAAGGAAGCATTTTTTTGTGGAATTCTTCTATTCTTACCTATATTCAGGTAACTACAAAAAGATGGGGGCCAAAAAGGGGTCTTAAGTGGTCACTTTTTTCTAAAATCAAAAAATACTAACCTTGGATGAGAAATTGAGGATAGTTACACTCAAAAATTTTAGATGCAACAAAAAAAATGTAGCAAGTGCTCCAACTCTTCTTTCTAAACTACTGTTTTTTTTTAAATGGTATAGATTAAGGGTTTCAAAAGAGGGAGCCACATAAATTGGTGTTGTTTTTGTCAAAAAAACATAACATAGTGAATTTTTTGGATCTCTCAAAAAGGTTAACTCTTTTTTTGTATTTTTAAAATCACTTAGGTGAGAAACTAGCTAACATGTAGTTTATGCCCAATTTTTTTGATAATTTTTTTAATGAATATTTTATTTTTTACTAATTTTCAAAGTGGACACATTCTAAAAAATAGAATTTTGGTCGTGCTACCTCTATAAATTTTGAAAACTAATTTAAAATCATTTATTTTTTTATTTTTTAAATATTTGTAGAATGGATTTTAGTTTCTCAAAATGTAATTTATTTAAAATTTTAATGAATGGTTAATTTATAATGAAAAAATACCAAACACTGGTTTTTGCCAAAAAAATCCACACATAAAAAATAAATTAAGGATGAAAGTCTTAACATTGTCAAAATGTGGAAAATATTACATCATTAAATAGCTAAGAGAGAGTAGAACATTACCCAGGTGTTCGATTTGTTCAACCTTGAAACATGTGCAATCCTGATGGTTAGCATGAACACGATTATGTGAAATCTTATAGAATATACAAAAACACATCTTTGGATGTTGGTAAGGCACTCCAAGCCTTTGGGATGGTAATCCAAAGAAAATACTGATGCAAACTAGGTTGTCAAAATCCTTTTATTTATCAATTCAAAAGGATTCAAAACACCATCCTTATCACAAAACCAATTTTGGCTTGTTTTTCAACTTCCAACCTAGCTAATCTTGTAGGTCAATAGACCCACTTTTCTCAACATAGCTCTCATAAACTCTTAACAACCTTGGATAAAAATCACCATTCTAGAGACCCGTTAAGTACATCTCTAACATACTTCAATTCCACCTAGGACTCCTTTGAAGCAACTTCCCAAAAACATGAAAGTAACATTGTCCAAGGCCTCAATTAGGCCAAATTTACAAAGAAGGTGTACTTTAAACTTTCCCTTTCACCCAAAAATTGATTGGGAAGCACTAAACTTCCATAGAAATCAAAAAATACAAACTCTTTAGGCCAAGATAGACCCCACAATACCCCAAACTCAAAAACCCTCACTTTGCACAATGTGACCTAGGCCTTATTGAAAACCTATACTCCACACCTTCTCTAACTTTGAAGCAAACTAAAACACTATTTTTAATGCTTTTAAATTCTCAAAATACAATCACCCAACCTTTACATGCAATATTTTATCAAACGCTAGGGTGAAAGCACATTTTTCCACACAAATTTAACACAAAAACACTCAACTACAGTCAAGGCAACCACCCAAATTCCTTCATTTGTATTTCCTTCAACAAGAAACCATTCCCACTCCTAAAAAATACCATCACATGCAATTACACCAAGTTACAATTGATGAAAGTGGGTGGAATGGCTCAAAAAGACATAATTTCACACAAACCCTTAAAATAGGGTATGCAGACCTGCCTTGAGTAATTTGCCTCCAGAATGCACAAATATGATTGAAAAATCTTCCAAAAATTTTTAAAATCAAGTTATGCCTTCTTCCCACACATTTCCATCAAGAAGAGAGCACTATGAAACTGTACAGAACCATACAACACCAAGAAACTTTAGGATTTATGAAAAAAACATAGAAAATAGCAAAAACTGTATTATGATTTTATTGTTTTTCTCTAAAGAATAGTTTCTCCAACACCAAATTCAAACATAGGAGGTATTTTTAAACATGAAAGACACCAAATACTATCCCTCAACAAACTTCAACTAATTTTCAAACTCCTTATGGCCATTGGAGTATACAATTGCACTTTTTTAAATATTTTGTTGACATCTTTGCACATTTTGCATTATTTTCACTTTTTGATTCTCTAATCACCTAAAACATTGGATATGGTCTACTTAGACATTATTTAATCCAAAACATGACCTATCATAAGAAAATCAACATTCTACGTATCTTGACAACTTTTTGTCAACCTTGACAACATTTTCAACATGATGTACAACTTTTGCAATTTAGACCCCAAAGTTGACAATTACATCAAAAATGGTCTCATTGACCTTATTTAGACTCAAGACACACAAAAAAACTGACTTAATCACCTTGAATCAACTCTTCTTTTAAGACAACTAAAGAGAAAACATTGAAATGATAGGTGCTCCTACACCATACACACCACCAAAAGAGGTTTCCAATCCTCTTGGAAACTGATCTAAAAATTTCCCACTTTAAAAGATCCTTCTTTTTGACCTGCAAAAGATACCTTTCCTGGAAAATTCGGGAAACTTACTTTATGCTTACCATCCTTGAGTTCATGGCGAATTTTATATGACTTCTTGTGCTTTGTAGCACATACATTGACCTCTGCACCATCATAGATTTATTTTATGTCTGGTTTGACATCTCCAAACATGTTCTTATTAATTTCCCTTTCACTTACCCTTCTTCCCATCTTTGTTTCAGATCTAAACCCTTGCAACACACTCTTCTTATCTCCATCTTGCACCCTGTCAGACTTATAGACAACTGTAGTAGCAAACTCGGGAGTCTCTACCCTCAAGATCCCTGTCATAACAACATGATAACCTTTTGATTTTCCTGAACATGACTTTTCTTTCATTTATCCTATTGCCAAGGGACATATGACAGTCCCAACCATAATTTTGTCTTGCCAACTCCACCTTTCCTCAAGTGTTTCACTTTAAATCTTATTAATATCAAAATTTGGTATCACATTGTCACCTTTTTCCCTTCCTTCCATCACTACATCATCTTTCAAGGTCATTATCTTGACATCTTCACCTTCTACACACTTTTCTTTTTTTCTATTCTCAACCTTCATAAACTCTTTATTACCCATCATGATGACCTTTGCTGCCCTTGTATACTTCCTATCTTCTTCTTGCAATGGTAAAAAAGTGATTGAATTCCTCTCATGCTCAATCTGATAAGTATTGGCCCATCCATCATACATAACATGTTTGTCAAACTGACATGGCCACCCAAGCAACAAATGCCAACATACATTATCTTTGTAACCCCTAATCTGAAATTCAACTAAAGCCTACTCATTGACTAAGAGTGACTAATCATCACTTAACCATGACACCTTATAAGGAGTTTGATGAGGAAATTTTACCAAATTCAACTTATCTACCATTTCCTTTGATACTATATTATCAGTGGAGCTTGAATCAATGACTAACTTGCATATCTTTCCTTTGCTCTTGCAGGTGATCTTGAAGAGACTTCTCCTTTGCAATGGTTATTTCTCCTTGGAGGCCTTTAAAAAATTTCTTTGTAGCATTAAAGTTTCTTCGACTTCGTGTTTAGCTACAAGGTTTTATGAACTCACACTTTCCTCTTCATCCTCTTGCACAAGTTGAGCTCTATTTTCACCTTTTCTCTCACTTCCAATTGTAGTAGCTCCAAACTTATAAGGAAATTTCAAGAATGGATAACCAAATTCACCACACTTGTAACACCTTCCAACAAACTCGTTAGGATCTCTACCCCCAAAGTTTGTTCTTCCACCTCCAGACCCAACCACTTGTTCTTTTCCTTTACTAGCTATATACACCTAAAATCGGTCTAGACATTTAATTAATTAAATAGTAGTTATTTAATTAATATTTCATCTACTTATAAATAAATTCTTAATTTATTTATAGAGTTCATGCCTTCTAATTTTCCAAATCTAAAATCACAATTCTTCTAATTTAATTAAATAAAGAAATTTCTATAAGTTTGTTTTATTTAATTAATTTTCACTAATCCCAGATTTGGAATTCAAGCACATGTCTACAACTTTCACAATACTTCTCATTTAATTAAATAAACAACTTTATATAAGTTTTTTTATTTAATTAGTTTTCACTAATCCCAAATTTGGAATTCAAGCACATGTCTACAACTTTCACAATACTTCTAATTTAATTAAATAAACAAATTTCTATAAGTTTGTTTTATTTAATTAATTTTCACTAATCCCCAATTTAGAATTCAAACACATGTCTACAACTTTCACAATTCTTCTAATTTAATTAAATAAACAAATTTCTATAAGTTTGTTTTACTTAATTAATTTTCACTAATCCCAAATTTGGAATTCAAGCACATGTCTACAACTTTTTTTCATGCCACCTCACCAAGGTCACATGAAATTAAATAATTCTAATTTTTAAAGTAGAATTATCCTCAAACACATGGCTTATTCCTCACACTTTTGATTCTCCCACACATTTGACATTTAAACGCAAGGCTTATTCCTCACACACTTGATTCTCCCATTCATTTGGCATGTTGCCCTTGGTCAAAGGGGACATTCTAATAATTCTCATTTTTAATTAGAATTATCTTCAACTTTTCGTTCCACCTCACCAAGGTCACATGAAATTAAATAATTCTAATTTTTAATTAGAAATATCTTCAACAAAATTTCAAACACATGGTCTTTTCTTCCCACACTTGAGTCTCCCATACATTTGGCATGTTGCCTATTGGTCAAGAGATTCCTCCATTCATTTGTCATGTTGTCTTTGGTCAAGGGGACACATTCTTTATTCTCTTCATCTCAACCATCCATCCTTTTTGTTTGAATATGGATTTTTGATCTTTTCCACCTCACAAGATGCTTAAAAATCCTATAAATACAACCCTTTTCCATTGTATTTTAAATCCACTTTTGAATAGAGTTATTATGCAGGTTTTTCGTTGGAGCTTTAGAGAATTTTGGAGCCTTATAGTTAGATTTAATATCATGTTTTTCTTTTCTTTATCATCTCAGATGCATATATTGCTTCATAGTTGCATTTTATATACCATCTTTCATGATAGTTGCATTTTAGATTAGTTCTTTTTAAATTTGCATTTGAGCATATGTAGAAGCATGCATAGATTATTCTAGATCAATATCATATCATCAACTTCCACTTGTTCATTTATCACACTCTCCACTATCCCTTCTAGCACGCATTGTCATATAGAAATCATCCTAGCTTGCATATTCATTGTCAAATATTGTTTTCTAAGTAGTCATTTTAACAAACATTGTGCACATAGAAATTTGAGGACCAAATGGTTTAAAAAATCCTTAGAAATAGAGGAGAATGAGACATTCTTGAAAGGTTTTTTTTAATTATGAAATAGAGTAGTTTACTTCTTAGAAATCTTCAATATAAATCATTTCATTAAGGTTTGTGTTGATATAATCTTTACACATTTAACACACACAAAATGGCAACCACCATGTGGCAAGATCTCACACTACTAATGATTTATTAATTATTATTTTCTACTTGCAGGTGGGTGATATGCCAGTCAAAGAAAAATTTATGAAACTACTAATGATTTATGTAGGGGTTGGAGTCATTTAAATGCATTCTTTTGGTCAAATTAGGAATCTAGTTTAATTAAAAAGGCTTAAAGAGCACCATGTATTTCGTGCTTGATGAATGGTAGGAATATGTTCTCCCCTTAACTCGGTGAACAAAAAGTGAGACCCATTGATGTTTATTTGCGAGTGTGAGTGGAGTATATCGTGTGTTCTCTCTCTTTGTGTATGCAAAAAAAGATTGATTGAACTACATGTATACTTGCTTGCTTTTGTTTATCCATAGAGGGTTTGCATTGTGGGAAAAATTAATCACCCAATGGAATGACCCAACTGGTAACACGCTAAATCCAAGTGACTTCCAACCGGGATATAAATGTTTGTACTTGAGGAAAGTTCAAGTATCATGAGGATTGTTCTAACAAGAAGGGAAACACTAGTTTCTTTCCATATGGATGATCCCTCACGAATGGAATGCCTATACCAGAACCCTTTGTTGTATCAAGGAAAAAATCCTTAATCTATTCACTCGCATAGGAATGGTCGTTCTGAAGCCATCCCACATTTTTGTGGCTTCTACTAGAGATGAGAAGTATGCCATGGGAGATTCATGGGTATTGATGCTTGGCTGCCCCAAGAAGTGAGTGTCTTGGAGGGGAGCCAGTGGGGTCAAGTATCAAATAATTCCATTAGAAGTAAGCATAGTTGATGTAAAATACAAGTGGGAATCCAGTGAATATTGTCCTAAACAACCTTTAGTTGTACATGTTTGATGTGTTTTTAAACAAATTTCAAACAAAACATCACAGACAAAAATCTGCAAACCTTGATTCAAAAGAACATTCACTCAAACCACCATGACTAAAATAGATGAGGATCAATTGAATGCTTTAGCTCATCAAATTAAAAACCTTCAACAACAAGTTTGGGATATGCAAAGGGAAACAACCACAAAAATATATATGTTGTCAGACATCTATTCTTATCCATCTAAAAGAAATATGGACATGACACCTTCTCCACTAACAACTACATCATCACAATTCCATTTATTTGAATTCTTGAAAAATTTAAATGAGAAGCCCAAATCAAAGTCTTCAAACGCAAAGGATATTCAACAATCTTACCATGTCATGAATCTATCTTCATCTCTCATAAGGAAAAATATACCTCATGATTCTTTCACCCAAGTTAAAAATTCCATCCAACCACCTTCTTCTATCATATCTTTTATATCCAATGATTCATGTCAATATCTTGGTTTAAAAAATACTATCATAGACTCTTCTTTACCTCAAGATGAAAACATTCTTTCCATTTCATCCAATTATACCAAAATTCCACAAGTTCTTCCAATCTTTGACCAAGATTGAATCTCTCGAGAATTATATGATGATCCCCTCCTTTCACTTTTCATCCAAAAATATTCTCTTCCATCTCAAGTGAAAATTACCCTTCTGAGTTCTTTTTCCACCCCATCTAATGAATTCATAACATCTGATGATTTCTTTTCATCTAAAGAGCGTGATAATTCTTCCAGTTTATCTAATGATGTCCTACCTTCTCATGATCAATTTATCCCTTCATTTCATGAAGATGTTCATCCTTCTCAAGATCAAGGTATGCCTTCCATAGGACTACATGATGATTCCACATCTAATCAAGAGTAAGCTACTCCATCTCCTACACCTTGTGATCCTTTTCCAAGTCAAGATCAAAATACCCCATCATCCCCATGTCAAGATCGTATCACACCTATACAATCTATCCATGAACCCCACACCTACAAATTGGTATCCTCCATGATTATCCATTCTGGTTTACTTCCAATACCTATCCTTTCATCCATATCATATCCTCCCAAAAATGGACTTACATCTTGTTTCACAAAAAAAACGTATCCCATTGGTAAACGAATGTGTCAAAGTATGAAATACAAAGGAAAAGGATTAGGCCTTCATGAACAATGTATCCTAGAACCCCATTTTGCTGAAGAAAAAACATATTACCATGGTCTTGGTAATACACCTAAGTGTCCTATTCCATCAAACATACCATCTATCCTAGGTCCTCATCCTAATCCATCAAACCTATCATATATCTTAGGTCCTCATCCTAATCCACCAAACCTACCATCTATCCTAGGTCCTAATCCTAGTTCATCAAACCTTACATCTATCCTAGGTCCATATCTTATTTCTCAAGAACAACAAAGCCCAACATCCTTGATGCCCTTTCAAAAAAATTCCTCCAACAACTCATCCATGATACCTCTGTACCATTCATCTCCATCCATCTCTCCTATTTCTCTTGGAAGCAATTTGGGCTCCAAATGTCAAAAGATTCCATATAAAAATTCACATGTATCAAAGGATCAAATTTTTCCTTGGAGAGGCATGCAAAAATAAAAGAAAATTTGATCCAAAATCAAAAGAAAAATAAAAAAGGCCATAAAGTCCCATCAAAGCAAAAAGGAAAATTTCAAAGACCACAAAGGTCCATAATTCAAAAGAAATTTTCAAAAGGCCACAAAGGTCCATCAAAGAAAAAAGAAAAATTTCAAAGGCCACAAAGGCCCACAAGGAAAAAATCAAAGTTAAAAATCATATGGAATCCAAAAAGTCTCATAGAAGCAATAAAATCTAAATTGGCATCCAAATTTACTGATCCAAAAGCTTCCTCCAATCTTCCATTTAAAAACCTCTCACCTTCCAAATCCATTTTTCGTCCATTACTCCACCACCCTTCAAGGTGTGTTCCAATTTTGACCTTGCAATCCTTTCCATCTTTCCATCAACAAGTCTTCCAACATCCTATCCATTATCCAACATTCATCCCCCATCATTCTCCTTTAATCCAAACCTTTGGCTAAGAACTTAGTTCTTCCATCATGCCTTTAATAGGCCAACATTTATCAGTCTAATTCCCATTTACTATGGTTTATTAAAGGGATATTTGGTTGTGAAACTTGGTGCTTAAGGCCCTCCATCTCCCTATCATCCATATCCTATTTGTCATATTCCTCTTAAAATCTACACTTGGGGGGGAAAGTTTTGTTCATCTTATCATTCCTTAAATTTCCACCTTTGATATTGATGAGGTTGTCTTTTCCTATATGCCTTATACATATCTTTCATATCATATCCTTCACCTTATCCATATTCCATCATTCTTTCCAAAAACATCTTTTCTTCCCTTCCTTGGTCTTGATGAGGAATAGGGAAAAAATACTTGGGCCTTGTGTCCATATCTTATCTAATTGACCTTGATCATACTATTCATTATTCTTATATACTAGATTTATTCCATTCCATATCTCCTAGCTTATCAAAATCCATGTCATCATGTCCCTTTGCAACCTTGAATCTTATCATGCAAATCATATTTGGGCATAACTGTAAAAAATTATCCAATCCTCATATCTTTTGTCAATCAATCATCAACAATCATCAATCTTATTATACTTAGAGAAAATTAGTGATCCTAATTACTTATCATCATCATGCCTTGTGGAATCAATCATTCCTAGAATCTTAATCAATCAACCATTATCATCTTTCAAAAAGAGACATGTTGCTTGTGTGACATGTTTTGTAGTGAATCTTTCATTTTGATCTATCATTTATCCATGGCTGCATTGCCTCCATTATGGGGCATCTTGTTCCTTCAATTGGTCATATCATATCATTCCATCTTAAATATCCTAAGAAAATAAGCACTCTCCATCTATCTTAGACTACATGACTTGCTATGCATCATTCATCCATCACGCTTCCATATATGCATCTGTCACACATCCATGTACGCATCATAGCTTGATCCAGTGTTTGTATCATGATCTCCCCTAATACTACTTGAATCATTCTAAAAATTAGTTTGTCCCATCACATCATACTGGGGGCATGTCCTACATTGGATCAGATTTGTGTACATTCTTGAGGTCATAAAATCAAAAAACCAAAAACATTCAGAAAATCAAAAATCCAAAAACATTGAAAAAATCAAATAAATGAAAAACAAGTCAAAAAGTCAAATATATAGTCATCTTCTTGAACTACGTCATATCTGATCTTTGAACATAGGAAAGGGTGATCTTTGATCATCCCTTGAGACATTTAGGTATGTCTTCTAGGAGTCCATCATAATAAATTGGCATTTTCATGTTCATGTCTTCATCTTGTAAAAATTGGTCTGGTTGTCAGTCGAACTATGTGGTCTCTGCGTGTACAACGTAGGCAAGGCTAATTTGTTGATATGTCCTCGAGGCCCCTAGGATAGGTCTTTAGGTTAGGTTTTGGTCATCATGGTCATGTCTCACCCTAGACTAGGGACAAAATCCCAAACTCACTAGGGGCAAATAAACCTTGAGCTTAAACAAATAGAAAAATAGTAGTAGTACAACAAAACTCAACACAATGATCATAGTGCAATTTTATGTTGAATATCAGCATGAACACATCAACCATCAAAATAAAAATGACAAACCAATCAAAGAAAAAACAAAATTAAAATGGATGTTGTTCTTTCTATATCAGGGGTCTATCACATTAAACACAAATGTTCAATTGTTCTATTTTTATTTTTATTATCATATCTCTAGAGCCCCTCAATGATGTATTGAACTAGAGGAGCTAGAAAAGAGAGTGATTTTTCCTTTTTTTTATTTGTGAGTTGATCATTATAGCTATACAAATTTTTGCGGGACGTGCTCTACAAAGTATCACACATGATATTCTGAATTTGCAGAGGAAAATGGTCATGTTAGTTTAATTATACTTGGATGCTTGTATTAACTTGCACTATCAAACATCATGGAAGTAGTACTCAGGTCATCATGGTCTAAATGTGCCATCGATTCTTGTACTCACTTTCAACATTTTAAAGGCCCAATGATGATAAAAAGCATGACAAATTGGCTATTACGAATGACAACTTTTTCATATCAGATTTGCATATTTAAGTTAGATTGCATTCATGCTAGTATTGAATCTGTATCTATGGGGTTTTTTAAAGTTGAAACAATTTCACAATGATGTTATCTCTATTATAAATGGATTGAGTAGACTTGACATTAACCAAAAACACATCATTTTGATTTAGTCACACATTAGTTGCATCATCATTTGCATATATTACAAAGAATTCTCACATCATTCACATCCATGCATCACAACATAATATTTGCATCAAAAATCACAAAAATAAGTGCATTCCATCTCACTTGCATAATCAAAATCATCTCATTCATTATTAATGGATTAAGAAATTGGTACATTAAGAAGATTGAAAGACGTATCCAGTAGAGTAAGAAGAAAAAAATCTCTATTTTAATAGGGGCATAATTGAACTTGACATGCATCTATAATTGAACTTGATGCATCACTGAAATCATTTATTCCTTTAATAAAATGGATCTTGGATTTAATTAAAAGACATATCCAGTAGAGTAATATTTCCAAGAAGAAAAAGTTGTTGAAAAACATGAGTGGATAATAGAGGATATAATGCCTTTGTTATGAACATCTAAAACCAGTAGTTTAGATAGATTTGTCAAGATGCATGAATTTTTTATTACTCAAATCCAAGACTGACAAAGGATTAGCTGGATCAATATAATCATCACATAAACATCATATGTCATTTGCATAATCAAATCCATCTCATATAGCATAAAACATCATCTATAAAGCATGTAGAGTCATCAATCATACATCATTGCATACGTCATCTCATCATTATATACACAACATAATCATCACATAAGCATCATCACTGCATCATCATCATTATCATCATCATATAGACATCATCGACACATTTAACTATGGACCATCATCTAATCATTTCATCCATCATTCATTCATTGCATCATTTATTGGCATCATAAAAGACAAAAAACCTAAAATACATCACATTTCATTAGCATAATAAGATCCATCACATGTATCATATAGGAATCATTCGTAAAGCATCATAGAATCATAAAACATCAGTTGCATCATCATTTGCATCTATAGCATATCATATCACATCAAGCATCATAAAGAAAAAATAAAATGCATCCATCATAATCATCATGATCATCATCATATAAACATCATAAACACATATAGGCACATAGATCAATCATGATCATTCACTACATATCATATAAACCTAAATATAATAATGTCAAGTGTACAATGACATCCAAACATGGAGAGATACATCAACAAAGTGGTAAAAATCACAAAATCCCTTACTGAATAAGTGTATACATCAAGTATCAGTACATCATCAAGTCTCATTACATTAATCAATCCTATACTGGGGCATATCAATTAGAGAAGTCAACCACATCGTCCAACCAAATCCAAAATATGATTGTAGCACTCTAAAACCCTTCTATGATCATAACATATCACAAGTCAACAATCTTCCGAATCAATTCAACCTTGTCTATCATGAGTTTCATCAATAAATTCAACCTTGCATATCATGAGGTTCATCAATCAATCCAAACTCGCCTACCATGAGTTTCTTCAATGAATACAACTTGCCTATCATGAGGTCCATCAATGATCAATCTATTATTGATTCTCACCTATCATGAGGTCAATCATCAATCTATCATTGATCCTCGCCTATCATGTGGTCAATCATCAATCTACCATTGATCCTCACCTATCACAAAGTCAATTATCAATCTATCATTGATCCTCACCTATTATGATGACAACCATCAAAATCCTATCATTGACGATAACCTATCATGTGGTCAATCATCATCATCCTATTATTGATCCTCACCTATCATGAGGTCAATCATCAACTATCATATCAACATCATCAAATCAATCGGCTGAACGTGATCATTAAACATCAAACACAAGGAGAGAACATAAGGCATCAATTAATCAATTAATCAATTTGGTAGGCTCAATCTTCTTTTTTGGGAGATAAATATTTTCTTGATTATAAAATTTTGAAATCATTGCAAAATCATCAAAATTTTCAAAAATTTCAAAAAATACAAAAATACAAATATTCACCGATTTATCTCCCAAGGAGGCATATATCCTTCATCACCTGAAAATCAACATCTGGGGCATCAAAAAAAGAAAAAAGAAATCTCAACATCAATATCAAATTTTTCTTTGAAGCAACATGTAAACACATTACTTCAAAGAGGGGAAATATGTATACACCTAAAATCGGTCCAGAAATTTAATTAATTAAATACTAGTTATTTAATTAATATTTTATCTACTTATAAATAAATTCTTAATTTATTTATATAGTTCAAACCTTCTAATTTTCCAAATCTAAAATCACAATTCTTCTAATTTAATTAAATAAACAAATTTCTATAAGTTTGTTTTTGTTAATTAATTTTCAATAATCCCAAATTTGGATTTCAAGCACATGTCTACAACTTTCACAATTCTTCTAATTTAATTAAATAAACAAATTTCTATAACTTTATTTTATTTAATTAATTTTCACTAATCACAAATTTGGAATTCAAGCACATGTCTACAACTTTCACAATTCTTCTAATTTAATTAAATAAATAATTTTTTATAAGTTTTTTTTATTTAATTAATTTTCACTAATCCCAAATTTGGAATTCAAGCACATGTCTACAACTTTCACAATCCTTCTAATTCAATTAAATAAATAAATTTCTATAATTTTTTTTTATTTAATTAATTTTCACTAATCCCAAATTTGGAATTCAAACACATCTCTACAACTTTCACAATTCTTCTAATTTAATTAAATAAACAAATTTTTGTAAGTTTGTTTTCTTTAATTAATTTTCACTAATCCCAAATCTAGATTTCAAGCACATGTCTAAATTTTTTTTTCATGCCACCTCACCAAGGTCAGATGAAATTAAATAATTCTATTTTTTAAATTAGAATTATCCTCAAACACATGGCTTATTCCTCACACACTTGATTCTCCCACACATTTGGCACACATGGCTTATTCCTCATACACTTGATTCTCCCATCCATTTGGCATGTTGCCCTTGGTCAAAGGGGACATTCTAATCATTTGAATTTTTAATTTGAATTATCTTCAACTTTTCATGCCACCTCACCAAGGTCACATGAAATTAAATAATTATAATTTTTAATTAGAATTATCTTCAACAAACTTTCAAACACATGGTCTTTTCTTCCCACACTTGAGTCTCCCATCCATTTGTCATGTTTCATATTGGTTAAGAGATTCCTCCATCCATTTTTCATGTTGTCTTTGGTCAAGAGGACATATTCTTGATTCTCTTCATCTCAACCGTTGATGCAGGAGCATCTAGTGGTGTAAGGGCAATCTTGCATCACCCAAAAATAGTTAAATTTCAAGTTTCTCAGTTTTTTGATATTTTTACATTTTTGAATACCCTTTTTATCATAATGAAATTCCCAATTTACGGTTTTTATTTTCTATTCCTAGGTTGAAAGATATTGCAGTTTTAGTTTCCCAGATTTGCACTTGAAAATCTTCTAAGTTAGATTTGAGGCACTTAGATTTCCTAGAATGGCCCTGAAACTTGTCAAAATTGGCATAGAAAATTTTGAGCACATTATTGACTTCGAGACCTTTCCAACGGTTCAAATGGTTTGCGAATCAGAGTTCTAAATCAAAAGTTATGGCCCTAGGAAGTTGGTGCACTTTCTGGAAGATACAATTACAAATGTTCTTTTGAAATTTGAACTTCAAGTTGTAATTTTTTAGCGCCAAACTGCCTAAATTTAAATTTGAATGTTGTTTTCGCTCCAAACTAAAGAGGAGCTCTATTTATGGGCGGGTTTCTAATTTTTGGGTAACTTTTTGGGGACAAGCTTGCATATTGTGAAAGGGTGATTTTGTAGCTTTTTGTAACTTGCATGTGTTGTAGAACTTGGGGATCTAAGATCCTCTACATGTAAGAAGCTCCATTTTTTGAATAATACATTTTTTTTCTTGTTTGTGGGTTATTTTCTAAGTCTTGGGCTGCACCCTCATCAAGTAGTATCAGAGCGGGTTTTCTTGAGCATGTGGACAGATCATCGATCGTGAGGTAGTTCGCACAAGGACAGTGGTTGTGGGTCGAGGTCAAGAAAGCTACCTCCAAGAGTGATGCCTGATAGGCATGGTGGTGCCAGAGGTGGTCAAGGTGGTAGAAATGTTGGTGGAAGAGATGCACTGGCAGCCCTCCAAAGACAGATTGATGTGTTACAAGAGTAGTTGAGAAGAAGGTTAAACCTGAGGGAGGAAAGTGAGGATGAAGGAGAGGAAGAAGGTTCAAATGTAGAAGAGGAAGAAGAAGCAATTGATCAAGGCAAAATGCGGCTAATAAGGGCCATTTCGAAGATTGGGAAAAGACCCAGAGCAGAAGTCACTAGTTATTTTAGAAGTCTGAACCTAGAAGAGTTGATCGACTAGATCAACGAGCTAGAAAAATATTTTGACTATGAGGAAATAGAGGACCCAGATCGGGTTAAGTTTGTGAAAATGAAGCTAAAGGGCCATGCCAGTATTTGGTGGAAAGAGGTCTAGTTGGAAAGAAATCGAAGAGGAAAAGGAAATATCACTAGATGGGATCGCATGGTAGAGAAACTGAAGAAGCAGTTCATATTAGTGGATTACAAGTTAGATCCGTTGAAGAAATTGCAAGGGTTGAAGCAAGGAAGCAAATCTGTGAAAGAATATACTGAATATTTTCACAAGATAATCATCAGAATTGGCCACATAGAGGCCAATAAGGAGAAGGTAGCCCGATATCTTAATGGGTTACGACCGAGCATTCAGGAGGAGTTAAGCCTAGTCAGAATGACCACCATTGAGGATGTGTATTAGTTTGCTCTGAAGGTGGAAGAGAAGCTGAAAAAAAGATTTGATGGCAAGCAAAAAAGGACGAGGAGGTCAAAGTGGAAGGGGCAGTGGAAGACCTTCAGGAAGCCGAAATAATGATGAAAATAAAAGTGAAGATGTGGGTACCAACCGAAGCCAAAGGAATGACAACTTCTACCGCCCTCATGATCAAAATAGTGGTGATCAAAGAGGTAGAGGACGAGGGAGATATGGACAAGGATCTGGAAGAGGTGGTTTCAAAGGAACGTGTTTCCAGTGTGGTGAAGAAGGGCATCGAGCCTATGAATGTCCACAACACAAGGAAGGGCAAACAAAAGCCAGAGGTTGTGGAAGGTTGTGTATGCATGAGAGGCCCAATCAACATTCAGATGATGTTGAAAGGGGAGAAGCCCCTGTAATTAGGAGAGCCCTAGTGACTAAGGAAAAGGAACCAGAATAGAGGAAGAATCTGTTTCAGATAAGGTGCAAGTGTGAAGGAAAATGTTGTGATATCATTACTGACGGTGGGAGTACCGGGATAATATGGTGTCGAAGAGATGGTCACAAAGTTGAAGCTGAAGAGGGAAAGACACCCGCATCCATATCGGATTGCCTGGTTGCAAAAGACCACAAAGTTTTGGTCAATGAGCAGGCCTAGTAAAGTTCAAAATCGAGAGCTACCATGATGAGGTACTCTATGATATCATCCCCATGGATGCATGTCACATGTTGTTGGGGAGCCGCAGTTTGATAGGCGAGCTATACATGATGGCCATGCAAACACTTATTCCTTGACAAAGGATGGGGTTCATCACAAGTTGAAACCCCTGAAGGAGACCGAAGAAAAGGTATGCAGTAGTGCTAGAATTTGTTATGTAGATGGAAGAAAATTTTTAGAAGGTATGAAGCATGAGCATGTGTGTTATGCATTGATTCCTAGAGTGAGTAAGGAGGATAGTGAGAAGGTTCCAGAAGAAGTTTTTGGGATGTTGGATGAGTTTCAGGATATTGTTTCTGATAATGTACCTGAGGGTTTACCACCAATAAGGAAGATCAGTCATCAGATTGACTTGATTCTTGGAGCCAGTTTGCCAAATAAGGCAGCTCATAGAATGACTCCAGAAAAGAGGAGTTGAACATACAAGTTCAAGAGTTGTTGAGAAAGGGTTTGATACGGGAGAGTTTGAGTCCATGTGCAATACCAGTACTAGCACCAAAGAAGGATGGGGAGTGGAGGATGTGTAATGGATTCCCAAGCCATAAACAAGATAACAATCAAGTATAGATTTCCCCTGCCAAGGATGGATGACCTGATGGACTATTTGAGTGGAGCTCAGTACTTCACAAAGATTGATTTGAAGAGTGGATATCACCAAATCTGGATTCGAGAGGGAGATGAATGGAAGACTACCTTCAAGACCAAAGAGAGCCTATATGAGTGGTTAGTCATGTCTTTTGGGCTAACCAATGCACTAAGCACATTCATGTGGCTCATGAACGAGGTACTAAAAGAATTTCTAGGAAGTTTTGTTATTGTGTATTTAGATGATATTTTGATTTTTAGGAAGATGTTGGATGAGCATCTGATGCATATTCGGAGAGCCTTTGAGAAGTTAAGAGAAGAGAAACTATTGATTAAACTAAAGAAGTGCAGTTTTGTGAAGAGGGAGTTAGTGTACTTGGGGTTTGTTGTCTCAGCAAAAGGTCTCAAGATGGACCCAGAGAAGGTGAAGGCTATTCTGGAATGGCCTACCCCAAGAACTGCTACTGAGGTGAGATCTTTCTATGGTTTGGCTAGTTTTTATAGAAAGTTAATTAGAAACTTCAGTAATATTTGTGGACCCTTGACTGAAACAATGAGAGGGGATAGAAAAGAATTCAAGTGGAGCACTAGAGCGGAAAGGAGTTTTGAACTGTTGAAGCAGAAGGTAATAGAGCAACCTATTCTAGCCCTCCTAGATTTTAACAAGGTGTTTTAGGTGGATTGTGATGCCAGTGGTTGTGCCATTGGAGCAGTGTTGAGCCAAGAAGGTAAGCCCATTGCCTATTTCAGTGAAATGTTAAATGATGCCAAGAGAAAGTATTTTGTATATGATCAGGAATTTTATGCAATAGTTCAAGCATTAAAGAAATGGAGACATTATTTGTTGCTGAAGGAATTTCTTCTATATACTAATCATCAGGCCTTGCAGTACCTAAATAGTCAGGGAAAATTAAATCAGAGGCATATGAAATGGGTAGAGTTTTTGCAGAGTTATACCTTTGTTTTCAAACATAGGAGTGGGAAGTCAAATAGGGTTGCAGATGCCTTAAGTAGGAGGCATACATTGATGACAAAGATGCAGATTGAAGTGGTTGGATTCAATGACCTTAAGACACTATACACAGAAGATCTTGATTTTGCAGAGGCTTGGAAAGCTTGCAAGGAACCTGATACAATGGATAGGACAAGGTGGCTTGATTTCATAATCCAGGATGGCATGTTATTTAAGGGAAGTCAATTGTGTATCCCAAGGAGTTCCATGAGGGAGAACCTAATAAAGAAGAAGCATAGTGGAGGAATAGTAGGATATTTTGGTCGGGATAAGACCATTGCCATTATCAGTGAGCATTATTATTGGCCTCAGTTGTCACAGGATGTAAAGAATTTTGTACAAAGCTGTAGGGTATGTCAGATGGCTAAAGGAGTGAGCTAGAATACAGGCTTATATCAACCCTTACTTGTACCAGAGAGGCCATGAGAGGATATAAGTATGGACTTTGTTCTTGGTTTGCCAAGGACACAACGAGGGAATGATTCAGTCTTTGTGGTGGTTGATAAGTTTTTGAAGATGGCACATTTCATTCCATGTCAGAAGACCCATGATGCAGTCCACATAGCTAACTTGTTCTTCAAAGAGGTGGTGAGGCTACATGGTCTGCCAAAGAGTATTGTTTCAGATCGTGATACCAAATTTGTGGGGTACTTTTGGAGGACCTTATGGAAGAAGCTGAAGATAGAGTTGAAGTTCAGTTCTACACATCATCCACAAATAGATCGGTAGATAGAGGTTGTTAACAGGAGTCTGGGTAACCTATTGAGATGTTTGGTAGGAGATAAACCCAAGGGATGGAACTTGATCTTACCCTAGGCAGAATTTTCTTACAACAATTCTGTCAATAGAAGCACTGGTAGATCACCATTCCAGATTGTGTATGGAGGTAGCCCCAGAACAACTCCAGAATTGAGGAAGATGGACCAGGAGAAGAAAATAAGTGTTGAAGCCGAATATTTTGTAGAGCACATCAAGAATATACATGTGAAGGTACTAGAACACATTAATAAGATGAATATGCAATATAAGGCTAAGGCAGATCAGAGAAGGAGGAATAAGGAGTTTCAGACTGGCGATGAAGTAATGGTCCACTTGAGGAAAGAAAGGTTTCCCATGGGAACCTATAACAAATTGAATATGAAGAAATTCAGTCCCTGTAAGATTTTGAAGAAGCATGATTCAGGGAATGCATATGAGGTAGAGTTGCTTCATGGAATCAACATTTCCCCAGTGTTCAACATTTTAGAATTGACAAAGTATCATGAAGGTGGAATGGAGGAAGCACCACCAATAGGGTAGTATGGCATTCCAACACCTACTTCAAAAAGGGAGGAGATTGAAGCAATCTTGGAAAGTTGTGTGGGAAGGAGTACCAGAAATAGGTAGTATGAAGAATATCTAGTGAAATGGAGAGGAAGGCCTGTGGAAGATTCATCCTGGCTATCTAAGGCAGTGGTTGACCAGTTGGGTTTTCCTCAACCATTTGAGACGTGATGGGTCACTTCTCAAATTACCTTGGGTGTCTGATGCAGGAGCATCCAATGGTGTAAGGGCAATCTTGCATCACCCAAAAATAGTTAAATTTCAAGTTTATTAGTTTTTAGATTTTTTTACATTTTTGGATACCTTTTTTGTCATAATGAAATTCCCAATTTACAGTTTTTATTTTCTATTACTGGGTTGAAAGATATTGCAGTTTTAGTTTCTCATATTTGCCCCTGAAAATCTTCTGAGTTAGATTTGATTCACTTAGAGTTCCTAGAACAGCCCCAAAACTTGAAAAAAATAGTGTAGCATATTTTTAGTGCATTATTGACTTCGAGACCTTTCTAATGGTTCAAACGGTTCGCGAATCGGAGTCCCGGATCAAAAGTTATGGCCTCGGGAAGTTGGCACACTTTCTAGAAGATACAATTGCAAATATTCTTTTGAAATTTGAACTTCAAGTTGTAATTTTTTGGTGCCAAACCGCCTAAACTCAAATTTGAATGTTGTTTTGGCTCCAAACTAAAAAGGAGCTCTATTTATGGGTGGGTTTCTAATTTTTAGGTAACTTTTTGGGGACAAGCTTGCATATTGCAAAAGGGTGATTCTGTAGCTTTCTGTAACTTGCATGTGTTATAGAACTTGGGGATTTGAGATCCTCTACATGTAAGAAGGCCCATTTTCTGAATAATAAAATTATTCTCTTGTTTGTGGGTTATTTTCTATGTCTCGGGCTGCGCCCTCATCAACTGTCCATCCTTTTTGTTCAAATATGGACCGTTGATCTTTTCCACCTCACAAGATGCTTGAAAAATCCTATATATACAACCATTTTCCATTGTATTTTGAATCCACTTTTGAATAGAGTTATTATGCAGGTTTTTTGTTAGAGCTTTGGAGCTTTATGGAGTCTTATAGTTATATTTAACACCATGTTTTGCTTTGCTTTGTCATCTTAGATGCATGTATTGCTTCATAGTTGCAATTTATATACCATCTTGCATTATAGATGCATTTTAGATTAGTTCATTTTAAGTTTTCATTTGAGCATACGTAGAATCATGCATAGACAATTCTAGTTCAATATCATATCATCCACTTCCACTTGGTTGTTTATCACACTCTCTACTATCCCTTCCAACACACATTGTCATATATAAATCATCCTAGTTTGCATATTCATTGTCAAATCTTGTTTTCTAAGTAGTAGTTTTAACAACCATTGCACACATAGAAATCTGAGGGCCAAATGGTTTAATAAATCTTTAGAAATATAGGACAATGAGGGGTAGGATCATCATGGAAAAAATAGGCCCTTAAGTGGCAAAAATTTTAAAAAAATCAGAGTTAGGAAACTTGACGTAAAAATTTGAATAAGTTATCTATATTATTTCAAAAATATGTAAGAATAGAATCTATAGAAAATTGAATTTATTTTCTAAACTACTAGTTTGTTTAAAAAAAAAAAAATCTATTTGGTGAAAATTTGAAATTTCAATGCAATAGTACTTAAATTTAAAGGAAAAAAAAGAAGTAGGTGTCTGTCTGACCACCCTAACCACAATAAAATGATAATATTTTTTTATAATATTTTAGATATTAGTAGAGGACTCACCTCCCAATGTGATGCATATTTTTTTGTAATTTTTTTCCAAGTAAATAATTAATTATGAATTTTTTATTACAAATTTTTAAAAAATATAAAAAATCGTATGTCTGACCACCTTAAATTTGTCAAAACTTCATGAAATTCAATTTTTCTTTTTTTAATCCTATAGTATGCGAATATAGAATGTGACACAAGTTTTGGATTCAAAAAATGTGATACTGTTTGAAAGCTATAGATGTTTTTCAATTAGCCTATCAATAAGGACTTTACTCATAATTTGAATAGAAAATGAATAATAATTACTTATTAAATTCAAAGTAAATTATAATTTATATCGGTGGAAATATGAGAATCTCCTTTAAAAACCCTTTTCATTTCATCAATTTTGGGTAAAAAAATAGTCTTTAGCCACATACCCATCATATTGCCACATTTTGGCCCATCATGATCTTGCACATACCCTGAGATGATCTTGAAAGGTTTGTTTGAATTACAAAATAGAGTAGTTTAATTGTTACAAATCTTCAATATAAATCATTTCATTAAGGTTTGTGTTGATATAATCTTTACACATTTAACACACACATAAAATGGCACTCAACATGGGGCAGGACCTCACACTACTAATGATTTATTAATTACTATGCTTATAGGTGGGTGATACGCTAGTCAAAGACAATTTTATCAAACTACTAATGATTTATGTAGGGGTTGGAGTCATTTAAATGCTTTCTTTTGGTTAAATTAGGATTCTAGATTAATTAGAAAGCCTTAAAGAACACCACGTCTTTCATGGTTGATGAATGGTAGGCATATGCTCTCCCTTTAACTGGGTGACCAAAAAGCCAGACCCATTCACATTTATTTGTGAGTGTGAGTGGAGTATATCATGTGTGCTCTCTCTTTGTTTATGCAAACAAAGATTGATCAAACTACAAGTATACTTTCTTTCTTTTGTTTATCCATAGAGGGCCTTCCTTTTTGGAAAAAGTAATCACCCAAGGGAATGACCCTACCGGTAACACACTAAAGCTAAGCTACTTCCAACTGAGATATAAATGTGGGTACTTGAGGAAAGTTCAAGTATGACAAGGATTGTTCCGACAAGAAGGGAAATAATGGTCTCTTTTTGTATGGATGATCCCTCATGAACGAAATTCCTATTCTAGAACCATTTGTTGTATCAAAGCCAAAATCCTTAATCTATTCATTGGCATAGGAATGGTCGTTCTGAAGTCATCCCAAATTTTTGTGGCTTCTAGTAGAGATGAGAAGTATACCATGGGAGGTTCATGGGTATTAATGCTTGGCTACCCTGAGAAGTGAGTATCATGGAGGGGAGCCAGTGAGGTCAAGCATCTAATCATTCTACTAGATGTAAGAACAATTTGAGTAAAATACAAGTGGGAATCTAGTGAATATTGTCCTACACAACCTTAAGTTGTACATGTTTGATTTGTTTTACCAATGTGTTTTTAAAAAAAAATAAAAATAAAAATATCAAACACAAAAATATGCAAACCTTGATTAAGAACATCCACTAAAACCACCATGGATGAAATAGATGAGGATCAATAGAAGAACAAAAAATATGGGATATGCAAAGGGAAAAAACCCTAGAAAGATATTTTTTGTCAGATGTCTATTCTTATCCATCTGAAAGAAATATGGACATGACACCTTCTCCACCAACAACTACATCATTCAAGTTTAGTTTCTTCAAATTCTTGAAAAAATTAAATGAGAAACCCAAATCAAAGTCTTCAAACACAAAGTATATTGAACAATCATACCATGTCATGTGTCTATTTTCATCTACAATAAGCCAAAATATACTTGATGATTTTTTGACCCAAGTTAACAATTCCATCCAACCAACTTCCTCAATCATATCTTCTATATCTAATGATTCATGTCAATCTCTTGGTGTAAACTATGCTATCATAGACTCATGTTCACCTCAAGATCAAAATGTTCTTTCCACATCATCCAATGATACCAAAATTCCACAAGTTCTTCCAATCATTGACCAAGACCGAATCTCTCAAGAATTCTATGATGATCCCCTCATTTTACTTTTCATCCATGAAGATTCTCTTCCATCTCAAGAGAAAATTACCATTCTTTAAGTTCTTCTTCCACCCCATCTAATGAATTCATACCATCTTATGATTTGTTTTCATCCCTAGAGCATGATATTTCTTATATTTTATCTAATGATGTGCTACCTTCTCATGATCAAGATATGATTTCTACAAAATCAAATGATTCCCTTCCTCATCAAGATCAAGATATGCTTCCATCCAAGGATATCCCTTCATTTCATGGGGATGTTCATCCTTCTCAATATCAAGATATGCCTTCCATACCACTACATGATGTTTCCACATATAATGAAGAGTAAGCTACTGCATTTCTTACACCTCAATATCCTTTTCTAAGTCAAGATCAAAGTACCCCATCATCCCCATGTCAAGATCCTATCACACCTATACAAGCTATCCATGAACCCCACATCTACAAATTGGTATCCTCCATCTTTATTCATTATAGTTTACTTCCAACACCTATCCTTTCACCCATATCATATCCTCCCCAAAATGGGCTCGCATCTTGTTTCACAAACAACACATATCCCATTGGTAAACAAATGTGTCAAAGTATAAACTACATAGGAAAATGATTAGGCCTTCATGAACAAGGTATCCTTGAACCCCTTTTTTCTGAAGAAAACCCATATTACCATGGCCTTGGTTATACACCTAAGTGCCCTATTCCATCAAACCTACCATCTATCTCAGGTCCTCATCATAATCCACCAAACCTACCATCTATCTTAGGTCCTCATCCTAGTTCACCAAACCAACCATCTATCTTAGGTGCTCATCCTAATCCACCAAACCTACCATCTATCTTAGGTCCTCATCCTATTTCATCAAACCTTTCATCTATCCTAGGTCCATATCCTATTCCTCAAGAACAACAAAGGCACACATCCTTGATTCCCTTTGAAAATTCTACCTCCAACAACTCATCCATGATACGTCCATACCATTTATCTCCATCCATCTCTCCTATTTCTCTTGGAAGCAATTTTGGCACCAAATTTCAAAAGCTTCCATATACCAATTCACATGTATCAAAGGATCAACATGTTTCCTCAAAAAGGCATGCAAACATAAAAGAAAATTTGATCCAAAATCAAAAGAAAAATCAAAAAGGCCAAAAAGGCCCATCAAAGCAAAAAGGAAATTTTCAAAGACCACAAAGGTTCATAATTCAAAAGAAATTTTCAAAAGGCTAGAAAGACCCTTCAAAGAAAAAAGAAAAATATCAAAGGCCACAAAGGCCCACAAGGAAAAAATCAAAGTTAAAATTCATATGGATTCCAAAAAGTCTCATAGAAGCAATAAAATCTAAACTTGCATCCAAATTTACTAATCCAAAATCTTCCTCCAATCTTCCATTTAAAAAGCTCTCACCTTCTAAATCCATTTTTCCTCCATTACTCCACCACCCTTCAAGCTGTGTGCTAATTTTTACCTTGCAATCCTTTCCATCTATCCATCAACAAGTCTTCCAACCTCGTATCCAATATCCAACATTCATCCCCCATCATTCTCCTTTAATCCAAACTTTTGGATAAGACCTTAGTTCTTCCATCCTACCTTTAATAGGCCAACATTTATTAGTATAATTCCCATTTACCATGGTTTATTAAAGGGATACTTGGGTGTGAAACTTGGTGCTTAAGTCCTTCCTACATCTCCCTATCATCCATATCCTATTTTCCATATTCCTCTTGCACTCTACACTTGGGGGGGCAAGTTTTGTCCATCTTATCATTCCTTACATTTCCACCTTTGATCATGATGAGGTTAAGGATCTCCTTGAACACGATATATCGTTTCTTATATTATTTATGCATATCTTTCATATCATATCCTTCACCTTATCCATATTCCATCATTCTTTCTAAATACATCATTTCTTCCCTTCCTTGGTCTTGATGAGGAATAGGGGAAAAATACTTGGGCCTTGTGTCCATATCTTATCTAGTTGATCTTGATCATCCTATTCATTATTCTTATATCCTAGATTTTTTCCATTCCATATCTCCTAGCTTATCAAAATCCATGTCATCATGTCACTTTGAAACCTTGAATCTTATCATGCAAATCATATTTGGACCTAGCTATAAAACATTATCCAATCCTCATATATTTTTTCAATCAATCATCAACAATCATCAATCTTATTATACTTAGAGGAAATCAATGATCCTAATTACTTATCATCATCATGCCTTGTGGAATCAATCTTTCCTAGCATCTTAATGTATCAACCATTATCATATTTCGGCAAGAGATATGTTGCTTATGTGACATGTTTTGTAGTGAATCTTTCATTTTGATCTATCATTTAACCATGGTTGCATTACCTCTATTGTGGGGAATCTTGTTCCTTCAGTTGGTCATATAATATCATTCCATCTTAAATATCCTGAGAAAATAAGCACTCTCCATCTATCTTAGACTATGTGACTTGCTCTGCATCATTCATCCATCACGCTTCCATATCTATATTCGTCACACATCCATTTCCACATCATAGCTTGATCCAGTGTTTGTATCATGATCTCCCCTAATACTACTTGGCCCATTCTAAAAATCAGTTTGTCACATTGCATCACAATGGGAGCATGTCCTGCATTGG
Source organism: Sequoia sempervirens (assembly GCA_007258455.2). NCBI lineage: Eukaryota > Viridiplantae > Streptophyta > Pinopsida > Cupressales > Cupressaceae > Sequoia > Sequoia sempervirens. Next base: position 211,726,662 of record VDFB02000003.1, on the reverse strand, counting down.
ATAGGATTTGTGTACATTCTTGAGGTCATAAAATAAAAAATCCAAAACAAATCAAAAAATTAAAAATCCAAAAATATTCAGAAAATCAAAAATCCAAAACCATTCAGCAAATCAAATAAACCAAAAAATAAATCAAAAATTCAAAAAGTGAGAAACATAGTCATCTTGTCGAACTATATCATCTCTAAGCTTTGAACATAGGAAATTTTGATCATTGTTCATCCCTCGAGACATTTAAGTCAGTCTTCTAGGAGTCCATCATAATAAATTGGCATTTTCATGTTCATGTATTCATCTTGTAAAAATTGGTCGAGTCGTTAGTCAAACTACGTGGTCTCTGCATGTACAACATAGGCAAGGCTAATCTATTAATTAGCCCCAAGGCCCCTAGGATAGGTCCTTAGGTTAGTTCTTGGTCATCATGGTTGTGTCTCACCCTAGACTAGGGGAAAAATTCTAAACTCACTAGGGGAAAATAAACTTTGAGCTTGAACTAACAGACAAACAACAGTAGTACAACACAACTCAAAACAATGATCATAGTGCAATTTGATGTTGAACATCAACATGAACACATCAACCATAAAAATCAAAACTCCAAACCAATCAAACCAAAAGAAAAATTCAAATGGATGATGTTCTTTCTGAATTAGGGGTTTATTATGTTCAACACAAATGTTCAATTATTTTATTTTGATTTTTGTTATCATATCTTTGGAGTCCCTCAATGATGTATTGAACTTGAGGAGGTAGGAAAGAGTGTGATTTTCTTTTTTTTGTTATTTTTGAGTTGATCATTATTACTATGCAAATTTCTGTGTGACATGCTCTACAAAGTATCATTAATGATATTTTGAATTTTCATAGGAAAATGGTTAACTCTTGTTTGTTTACGCAAGCAATACTCAAGTCATCTCAGTTTAATTATACTTAGATGCTTGTGTTAACTTGCACTATCAAACATCATGGAAGTAGTGCTCAGGTCATCATGGTGTAAATGTGCCATCGATTCTTGTACTCACTTTCAACATTTTAAAGGCCCAATGATGATAAAAAGCATGACAAATTGGCTATTATGAATGACAACTTTTGCATTTCAGATTTACATATTTAAGTTAGATTACATTCATGCTAGTATTGCATCTATATCTATGGGGTTTTTCTAAGCTGAAACAATTTCACAATGATGTTATCTTTATTATCAATGGATTGAGTACACTTGACATTAACCAAAAACACATCATTTTGATTTAGTCGCACATTAGTTACATCATCATTTGTGTATATTAGAAAGAATTGTCACATCATTCACATCCATGCATCACATCATAATATTTGCATCAAAAAACACAAAAATAAATGCATTCCATCTCACTTGCATAATCAAAATCATCTCATTCATTATTAATGGATTAAGAAATTGGTCCATTAAGAAGATTGAAAGACACATCCAATAGAGTAAAAAGAAAAACATCTCTATTTTAATAGGGGCATAATTGAACTTGACTCATTAGTAAAATAATTTATTCCTTTAATAAAATGGATCTTGGATTCAATTAAAAGACATATCCAATAGACTAAGATTTCCAAAAAGAAAAAGTTGTTGAAAAACATGATTGGATAATAGAGGATATAATGCCTTTGTTATGAACATCTAAAACTAGTAGTGAAGATAGATCTATCAGGATGTATGAATTTGTTATTACTCAAATCCAAGACTAACAAAGGATTAGCTAGATCAACATAATCATCGCATAAACATCATATGTCATTGGCATAATCAAATTCATCTCATATAGCATAAAACAACGTCCATAGAGCATGTAGAGTCATCAATCATACATCATTGCATACGTCATCTCATCATTACATACACAACATAATCATCACATAAGCATCATCATTGCATAATCATCATTATCATCATCATATAAACGTCATGAACACATTGAACTATGCACCATCATGTTATCATTTCATCCATCATTCATTCATTGCATCATTTATTGACATCAAAAGGGACAAAAAAACATAAAATGCATCACATCTCATTAGCATAGTAAGATCCATCACATGTATCATATAGGAATCATTTCTAAAGCATCATAGAATCATAATAGATTAGTTGCATCATCATTTGCATCCATAGCATATCATATCACATCAAGCATCATAAAGCAAAAATAAAATGCATCCATCATAATCATCATGATCATCATCATATAAAAATCATAAACACATATAGAAATAGAAAGCAATCATCATCATCCGTTGCATATCATGTAAACCTCAAAATAATAATGTCAAGTGTACAATGATATTCAAACATGGAGAAATACATCAACAAAGTGGTAAAAATCACAAAATCTCTGACTGAATAAGAGTATACATCAAGTATTAGTACATCATCAAGTCTCAGTACATTAATCAATTATATATTGGGGCATATCAATTAGAGAAGTCAACCACATCACCTAATCAAATCCAAAATCAGACTATCTAGCACTCTAAAACCCTTTCTAAGAATATAACATATCCGAAATCAGCAATCTTCTAAATTAGTTCAACCTCACCTATCATGAGTTTCATCGATCAATTCAACACCTCCTATCATGAGGTTCATCAATTGATCCAAACTCGCCTATCATGAGGTTCATCAATCAATGCACCTGGCCTATCATGAGGTCCATCAATCATCAATCTATCATTGATTCTCACCTATCATGAGGTCAATCATCAATCTATCATTGATCCTCACTATCATGAGGTCAATCATCAATCTATCATTGATCCTCACCTATCATGAGGTCAATTATCAATCTATCATTGATCCTCACCTATCATGATGACAATCATCAACATCCTATCATTGACCATCACCTATCATAAGGTCAATCATCATCATCCTATCTTTGATCCTCATCTATCATGAGGTCAATCATCGACTATCACATGAATGCCATCAAATCAATCGGTTGAACATGATAATCAAAAAACAAACACAAGGAGGAAAAATAAGGCATCACTTAATCAATTTGGTATGCTCGATCTTCCTTTTTGGGAGATGAAACATTTATGGATCATAAAGTTTTGAAATCATCACTAAATCATCACAAAATCATCAAAAATTTCAAAAATTTCAAAAAATACAAAAACTAAAAATATTCACTCATTTATCTCCTGACGGAGCATATATCCTTCATCACCTAAAAATCAACATCTGGGACATTGAAAAAAGACAAAAAAATTCTTAGCATTAGTATCAAATTTTTCTTTGAACCAATGTGTAAACACATTACTTCAAAGAGGGGAAAAATGTATACACCTAAATTCAGTACAAACATTTAATTAATTAAATACGAGTTATTTAATTAATATTTCATCTACTTATAAATGAATTCTTAATTTATTTATATAGTTCATGCCTTCTAATTTTCCAAATCTAAAATCACAGTTCCTCTAATTTAATTAAATAAACAAATTTCTATAAGTTTGTTTTAGTTAATTAATTTTCTCTAATCCCAAATTTAGAATTCAAGCACATGTCTACAACTTTCACAATTCTTCTAATTTAATTAATTAAACAAATTTCTATAAGTTTGTTTTATTTAATTAATTTTCACTAATCCCAATTTTGCAATTCAAGCACATGTCTACAACTTTCACGTTTCTTCTAATTTAATTAAATAAACAAATTTCTATAAGTTTTTCTATTTAATTAATTTTCACTAATCCCAAATTTAAAATTCAAGCACATGTCTACAACTTTCTCAATTCTTCTAATTTAATTAAATAAATAATTTTCTATAAGTTTGTTTTATTTAATTAATTTTCACTAATCCCAAATTCAGAATTTAAACACATGTCTACAACTTTAAAAATTCTTCTAATTTAATTAAATAAAAAAAATTCTATAAATTTTTTTTATTTAATTAATTTTCACTAATCCAAAATTTGGAATTCAAGCACATGTCTAAAACATTTTTTCATGCCACCTCACCAAGGTCACATGAATTTAAATAATTATATTTTTTAAATTAGAATTATCCTCAAACACATGGCTTGTTTCTTACACACATGATTCTCCCACACATTTGGCATTCAAACACATGATTCTCCCACACATTTGACATTCAAACACATGGTTTATTCCTCACACACTTGATTCTCCCATTCATTTGTAATGTTGCCCTTAGTCAAAGGGGACATTCTAATAATTTTAATTTTTAATTAGAATTATCAACTTTTCATGCCACTTCACTAAGGTCACATGAAATTAAATAATTCTAATTTTTAATTAGAATTATCTTCAACAAACTTTCAAACACATGGTATTTTCTTCCCACACTTGAGTCTTCCATCCATTTGGCATGTTGCCTATTGGTCAAGTGATCCATCCATCCATTTGTCATATTGTCTTTGGTCAGGGGGAGACATTCTTGATTCTCTTCATCTCAACCGTCTATCCTTTTTGTTTGAATTTGGACCATTGATCTTTGCCACCTCACAAGATGCTTGAAAAATCATATAAATATTACCCTTTTCCATTGTATTTTGAATCCACTTTTGAATAGAGTTATTATGTATATTTTTTTCATTGGAGCTTTAGAGCATTTTGGAGTCTTATAGTTAGATTTAATATCATGTTTTTCTTCGCTTTCTCATCTTAGATGCATATATTGCTTCATATTTGCATTTTATATACCATATTGCATCATAGTTGCATTTTAGATTAGTTCATTTTAAGTTTTCATTTGAGCATATGTAGAATCATGCATAGATCATTCTAGTTCAATATCATATCATCCACTTCCACTTGTTTGTTTATCACACTCTCCACTATCCCTTCCAGCGCACATTGTCATATAGAAATCATCCTATCTTGCATATTCAACATTAAATCTCATTTTCTAAGTAGTGATTTTAACAACCATTGTGCACATAGAAATTTGAGGGCCAAATGGTTTAATAAATCCTTAGAAATAGAGGACAATGAGACGTTATTGAAAGGTTTGTTTGAATTACAAAATAGAGTAGTTTACTTCTTACAAATCTTCAATATAAATCATTTCATAAAGGTTTGTGTTGATATAATCTTTACACATTTAACACACACAAAAAATGGCACCCATCGTAGGGCAGGACCTCACACTACTAATGATTTATTAATTATTGTTTTCTGCTTGTAGGTGGGTGATACACGAGTCAAAGAATTTTTTATCAAACTACTAATGATTTATGCATGGGTTGGAGTCATTAAATGCTTTATTTTCATTAAATTAGGAATCTAGTTTAATTAAAAAGGATTAAAGAACACCATGTCTTTTGTGCTTGATGAATGGTAGGCATATGATCTCCCCTTAACTAGGTGACCAAAAAGCCAGACCCATTCCCGTTTATTTGCAAGTGTGAGTGGAGTATATCGTGTGTGCTCTCTCTTTATTTATGCAAACAAAGATTGATTGAACTACGGGTATACTTGCTCACTCTTGTTTATCCATAGAGGGCCTTCCTTGTGGAAAAAAGTAATCACCGAAGGGAATGACCCAACTGGTAACACACTAAAGCCAAGTGACTTTCATCCGGGATATAAATGTGGGTACTTGAGGAAAGTTCAAGTATCATGAGGATTGTTTCGACAGGAAAGGAAGCAATGGTCTCTTTCCATATGGATGATCCCCCATGAGCAGAATGCCTATACTTGAACCCTTTGTTGTAGCAAGGCCAAAATCCTTAATCTATTCACTAGCACAGGAATGGTCATTCTAAAGTCGTCCCACATTTTTGCAGCTTGTAGTAGAGATGAGAAGTATTCCATGGGATATTCATGGGTATTGATGCTTGGATTCCTTGAGAAGTGAGTGTCATGGAAGGGAGTCAGAGGGGTCAAGCATCTAATCATTATGATAGAAGTAAGTGCAGTTTGAGTAGAATACAAGTGGGAATATAGTGAATATTGTCCTACACAGCCTTAAGTTGTACATGTTTGATGTGTTTTACCAATGTGTTTTTAAACAAATTTCAAACAAAACATCACACACAGATATCTACAAACCCTGATTTAGAAGAACATACACTCAAACCACCATGGCTGAAATGGATGAGGATCAATTGAATGCTTTAGCTCATCAAATGAAAAACCTTGAACAAAAAATCTTAGATATGAAAAGGGAAACAACCAACAAAAAATATTTGTTGTTAGACATATATTCTTATCCATCTGAAAGAATTATGGACATGACAACTTATCCACCAACAACTACATCATCCAAGTTCAATTTCTTTGAATTCTTGAAAAAGTTAAATGAGAAACCCAAATAAAAGTCTTCAAACACAAAGGATATTCAACAATCTTACCTTGTCATTTATCTATCTTCATCTACCATAAGCAAAAATATACCTGATGATACTTTCACCCAACTTAAAAATTCCATCCAACCACCATCTTCTATCATATCTTCTATATCCAATTATTCATGTCAATATCTTGGTCTAAACCATGCTATCATAGACTCCTCTTCACCTCAAGATCAATGTGTTCTTTCCACTTCATCCAATGATACCACAATTTCACAAGTTCTTCCAATCTTTTACAAAGAACGAATCTCTCAAGAATTATATGATGATCCTCTCCTTTCACTTTTCATCCACAAATATTCTCTTCCATCTCAAGAGAAAAGTATCCTTCTAAGTTCTTCTTCCACCCCATTTAATGAATTCATACCATCTCATGATTTCATTTCATCCCAAAAGAATGATAATTCTTATAGTTTATCTAATAATGTCCTACCTTCTCATGATCAAGATATGCTTTCTACAAAATCACATGATTCCCTTCCTCATCAAGATCAAGATATGCTTCCTTCCAAGGATATCCCTTCATTTCATGAGGATGTTCATCCTTCTCAAGATCAATATATGCCTTCCATACCACTACATGATGATTCCACATCTAATGAAGAGAAAGCTATTCCATCTCCTACACCTCATGATCATTTTCCAAGTCAAGATCAAATTACCCCATCATCCCCATGTCAAAATCAAGTCACACCTATACAAGCTATCCATGAACCCCACACCTACAAATTGGGATCCTCCTTCTTTATCCATTTTGGTTTACTTCCAACACCTATCCTTTCATCCATACCATATCCTCCCAAAAATGGACTCACATATTGTTTCACAAACAACACATATACCATTGGTAAAGGAATGTTGCAAAGTATGAACTACAAAGGAAAAGGATTAGGCCTTCATGAACAAGGTATCCTAGAATTCCCTTTTTCTCAAGAAAAACCATATTACCATGGCCTTGGTTATACACCTAAGTGTCCTATTCCATCAAACCTACCATCTATCTTAGGTCCTCATCCTAATCCACCAAACCTACCATCTATCTTAGGTCCTTATCCTAATCCACAAAACCTACCATCTATCCTAGGTCCATATCCTATTCCTCAAGAACAACAAAGGCACACATCCTTGATGCCCTTTGAAAATTCTACCTCCAGGAACTCATCCATGATACCTCCATACCATTCATCTCCATCCACCTCTCCTATTTTTCTTGGAAGAAATTTGGGTACCAAATGTCAAAAACTTCCATATGAAAATTCACATGTATCAAAGTATTAACATGTTTCCTTGAAGAGGCATGCAGAAATAATAGGAAATCTGATCCAAAATCAAAAGAAAAATAAAAAAGGCCACAAAGGCCCATGAAAGAAAAATGGAAATTTTCAAAGACCACAAAGGTCCATAATTCAAAAGAAATTTTCAAAAGGCCACAAAGGCCCATCAAAGAAAAAATTAAAATCTCAAAGGCCACAAAAGCCCACAAGGAAAAAATCAAAGTTAAAAGTCATATGGATTCCAAAAAGTCTCATAGAAGCAATAAAATCTAAATTGGCATCCAAATTTATTGATCTAAAAGCTTCCTCCAATCTTCCATTTAAAAAGCTCCCACCTTCCAAATCCATTTTTCCTCCTTTACTCCACCACCCTTCAAGGTGTGTGCCAATATTGACCTCGCAATATTTTCCATCTATCCATCAACAAGTCTTCCAACCTCCTATCCATCATCCAACATTCATCCCCCATCATTCGCCTTTAATACAAACCTTTGCATAAGACCTTAGTTCTTCCATCATACCTTTAATAGGCCAAAATTTATCAGTATAATTCTCATTTACCATGGTTTATTAAAGGGTTATTTGGTTGTGAAACTTTGCACTTAAGTCCTTCCTCCATCTACCTATCATCCATATCCTATTTGTCATATTCCTCTTGCACTCTACACTTGGTAGGGAAAGTTTTGTCCATCTTATCATTCCTTACATTTCCACCTTTGATCTTGATGAGGTTAAGGATCTCCTTGAACATTGTATATCTTATTCTATATGATTTATCCATATCTTTCATATCATATCCTTCGCCTTATCCATATTCCATCATTCTTTCTAAATACATCCTTTCTTCCCTTGGTCTTGATGAGGAATAGGGGCAAAAGACTTGGGCCTTCTGTCCATATCTTATCTAGTTGATCTTGATCATCCTATTCATTATTCTTATATCCTAGCTTTCTTCCATTCCATATCTCCTAGCTTATCAAAGTCCATGTCATCAAGTCCCTCTATAACCTTGAATCTTATCATGCAAATCATATTTGGGCCTAGCTGTAAAACATTATCCAATCCTCATATAGTTTTTCAATCAATCATCAATCTTATTATACTTAGAGGAAATCAATGATCCTAAGTACTTATCATCATCATGCCTTATGGAATCAATTATTCCTGACATCTTAATCCATCAACCATTATCATCTTTCAACAAGAGATATGTTTCTTGTGTGATATTTTATGCAGTGAATCTTTCATTTTGATCTATCATTTATCCGTGGTTGCATTACATCTATTGTGGGGCATCTTGTTCCTTTAATTGGTCATATGATATCATTCCATCTTAAATATCCCAAGAAAATAAGAACTCTCCATCTATCTTCGACTATGCACGACTTTCTTTGCATCATTCATCCATCACGCTTCTATATCTACATCCATCACACATCCATGTCTACATCATAGCTTGATCCAGTGTTTGTATCATGATCTCCCCTAATACTACTTGGCCCATTCTAAAAATCAGTTTGTCCTATTGCATCACACTAGGGGCATGTTCTGCATTGGATCAAATTTGTGTATATTCTTGAGGTCATAAAATAAAAAATCCAAAAACATTTAGAAAATTAAAATATCCAAACAAATTTAGAAAATTAAATAAACCAAAAACAAGTTAAAAATTTTAAAATTCAAAAACATAGTCATCTTGTCGAACTACATCATCTTTGAGCTTTGAATGTAGGAAAGGTTGATCTTTGATCATCCCCCAAGACATTTAGGTCAGTCTTCTAGGAGTCCATCATAATAAACTAGCATTTTCATGTTCATTTCTTCATCTTGTAAAAAATGGTCGGGGCATCAGTCAAACTACGTGGTCTTTATGTGTATAGCGTAGGCAAGGATAATCTATTGATCAACCCCCGAGGCACCTAGGATAGGTCTTTAGATTAATTCTTGGTCATCACGGTCCTGTATCACCCTAGATTGGGGGAAAAATCCTTAACTCACTAGGGGAAAATAAACTTTGAGCTTGAACCAACAGAAAAACAATAATAGTACAACACAACTCAAAACATTGATCATAGTGCAATTTAACATTGAATATTAACATGAACACACTAGCCATCAAAATGAAAATGCCAAGCCAAAAGCCAAAAATAAAATAGAAATATGAATGGTTTAATAAATCCTTTTCTATTGAGGACAATGAGACATTCTTGAAAGGTTTGTTTGAATTATGAAATAGAGTAGTTTACTTGTTACAAATATTCAATATAAATCATTTCATTAAGGTTTTTGTTTATATAATCTTTACACATATAACACACACACACCATCTTCTTGACCTTCCTTGGACTGTTTTGGCATAGAAAAGGTACCTTTTCCCCTAGAAGTACTATCTCTTCCCCTTGTTGCTTTCTCTTGTCTCCTCTTCAGTTTGTCCTCAACCCTTATAGCCATTTGAAAACGTTCTTCTACTATTTTTGGTGTCATCAAACTGATTTCATCTTGTATGTTATACCTTAAACAATTTAAATACCTTGCCACTCTTTCTTCCTCATCTTCCTCATGTTTTATTCTTATGCTTGACCTATAGAATTATTCAGTGTATGCTTGCACATATAAGTCCTTTTTCCTAATATTTTGAAGTCTTTTAAGAAATTGAACATTATAATTATTAGGAAGGAACTTACCTTTTATTTTTTCCTTCATTCTCTCCCACTAGCCTTTCCCTTTTTCTACTTTTCTTCTTGCACAAAATTCCACCACAACAAAGCATGTCCTTTCAACTTGTTTTTTTCCTTCTTCACTTTGTGTTCTTCATCTATCTCCTCACTTTAAAAATAGTTCTCCAAGGATCCTATCTAATCCAAGAGATCTTTGCCATCTATTTTACCCACATACATAGGCAAGTCCATTTTTCCATGTCCATCACCCTTCACAGCCTTCAAAAGCTTCATCATTCTTAATCTTTTGGATCCATCTCCTCCTCCTCACTAGAGGTCTCTTCCTCTTCAGAGTCACTCTCATCCACATCCACTCTAGTTTTGGAATTTAATGTCACAACCTCTCTCTTCAATGCCTCTAATTCTTTAGCCTGACTATCAATCTTCCTAGTAGTAGTACTTCCTTTGGGAGGCATTTTGATTCCTCCAATCACACCTTCTTCTTGCACTCAAACTTTCAATCTTCTCCCTCAAGGAACCTAATCACTTCACTCTGATACCAATTAATGCAACCTAGGTTTTCAAAATCCTTCTCTTTATTAATTCAAAAGGTTTCAAAATTCCATCCTTATGACAAAACTAGTTTTGGCTTGTTTTCCAACTTCCCACCTAGTCAATCTTATAGGTCAATAGACCCACTTTTTCTTTTAACATAACTCTCATAAACACTTAACAACCTTGGATAAAAATCACCATTCTAGAGACCCATTAAGGGTATCTCTAACATACTTCAATTCCACCTAGGAATCCTTTGAAGCAACTTCCCAAAAACATGAAAATAACACTAAGGCCTCAATTAGGCCAGATTTACAAAGAAGGTGTACTTTAATCTTTCCCTTTTACCAAAAAATTGTTTGGGTAGCACTCACCTACTAGAGAAATCACAAATCCACACTATTTAGGCCAATATAGACCCTGCAATACACCAAACTCAAAAACCCTCACTTTTCATAATGTGACCTAGGCCTTATTGAAAACCTATACTCCACACCTCTGACTTTGAAACCAACTCAAACACTCTTTTTCATGCCTATAAATTCTCAAAAGACAATCACCCAACCTCTACATGCAATATTTTATCAAACCCTAGTGTGAAACCTCATTTTTCCACATAATTTTGACACAAAAACACCCAACTATAGTCAGGGCAGCCACCCAAATTCCTTTATTTGTCTTTCCTTCAACAAGATGCCATGACCAATCCTAAAATAGACTCTAACATGCCATTCCATTCAGTTACAGTTGATGACAATGGGTGGAATGGGTCAAAAGACATAATTTCACACAAACCCTTAAAACAAGGTATGTAGATCCTCCTTTAGTAATCTGCCTCTAGAATGCACAAAGATGATTGAAAACTCTTCAAACCAAATCTAAAATCAATTTAGGCCTACTTCCCACTCATTTCCATGAAGAAGAGATCACTACCACATTGTATGGAACCATACAACACCAAAAAACTTCAAGATTTCTAAAAAAAACACATAAAATTGCCAAAAAAATAGTATGATTTTATTGATTTTCTCTTAAGAACAGTTTCTCCAACCCAAAATTCAAACATACAAGGTATTTTCAAACATGAAAGACACCAAATACCATCCATCAACCAAATTCAACTAATTTTCAAACTCCTTATGGTCGTTGGAGTACAAATTGCACTTTTTAACATATTTTGTTGACATCTTTTCTTATTTTCCATTATTTGCACTTTTTGACTCTCTAATCACCTAAAAAATTGGAGATGGTCTACTTAGAGATTATTGAATCCAAAACACAACTTTACATAAGAAAAACAACATTCTACCTATCTTGACAACTTTTTGTCAACCTTGACAACATTTTCAACATAATGTACAACTTTTGGAATTTAGACCCCAAAGTTGCCAATTACATCAAAAATGGTCTCATTGACCTTATTTAGACTCAAGACACACAAAAAACCTGACTTAATCACCTTGAATCAACTCTTATTTAAGACAACTAAATAGAAAACATTGAAATGATAGGTGGTCCTATACCAAATACCAAGCCTAAGGCTTGGGGATTCCCAAAGCATGAAATAATGCGAGTGCATTATTTCATGGTTTTGACATATTTGTTTGCATTTGTGCTCAAGATTTTCCTAAGAAAGACATAATGTGAGCGCATTTGCATTGTGTTAAATGCTAGTGTATTAAATGTATGTATATATATTTGTATGTATGTATGCTTGTATGCATCTATGTATCTATGTATGTATCAGTGTATGTATATGTATGTATGTACGTATGTCTCAGTGTATGTATGTATGTATTTATGAAAGATTGTATGTAAGTATGTATGTATGTTTGTATGCATGTAAGTATGTTGTATGCCTGTATGTATGTATGTCTGCTTATATGTATGTATGTATGCATTTATTTAGAGGGAGGGACAATTTTAAGAGAGAGAGAGAGAGTTGTCTAGGTAGGGTGGGAGGGAGCTCGAGGGAGGGAGAGACCTGAGAGAGAGAGAGGTAGAGAGGTAGTGAGAGAGAGACCTGAGAGAGGGAGAAGGCTTTGGGGGGAGAGACTTGAGAGAGAGGGAGTGGAATATATATATATATATATATATATATATATATATATATTGTATCTAAGGATAAATTTTAGGTTAGATTATCAAATCAATAAAGCACAAAACCCAAAGAAAACTATCAAGTACAATGGAAACTAAATAAAAAAATTATACCTATCATCGAAGCTTCCTTGATTTACCTTCATAGCCCTTCTAACTTGTTGATTGTTGTGTTGCCCTCAGATCAAATGTACGAGCAATGACTATGACGAAGTCCTAAACAAGCTTTGAAGGATTTTAAACATATGTCTATGCCTATGAGAAAATGACTAAGATGCCTATGCCAAGAAATGTCTAAAACTTGATGAAATCACAATACAAAAATAAAATGCTGCAATATTTGAGAATGAGTGCAAGTCTGACTAGTCAAAAATGTGATAAAAATTGGCATTTTATAGAAAATGCATTTTGGATGGACAAAGGAGTTCGACTTTTGACAGAAACCTAAAATCAGAGAACAAGATTTAATGTGATAATACCTAATCAAGGTTAGGGAAAAATCATTAAATGAGTGGTCGAGATGTCATTTGAGAAAATCAAATCGGCGGTGGAGAATAGATGAGATAATTAATTAGAAAAATAAAGATTTTCAAAAATCAAGAAGACAAAGACTGCCTGATTTGTGAGATCTAAAAAATTAAGAAAATAAGAGTTGAAATGAAGATTAGATTTGGAAAATCAATAATTTTCTCAATTACTTGATTTTTGGAAGAAAGTTAGGGTATGTGCAGGATCATGATGGGCCAAAAAGTGGCAATATGATGGGTATGTGGCTGACGACTTTTTTTACCCAAAATTGATGAAATGAAAAGGGTTTTTAAAGGATATTCTCAGCTTTCCACCAATATAAATTATGCTTTACTTTGAATTTAATAAGTAATTATTATTCATTTTCTATTCAAATTTTGACTAAAGTCCTAATTGATAGGCTGATTGAAAAACATATATAGTTTTCAAATGGTATCACATTTTTTGAATCCAAAATATGCGTCACATTCTATGCTTTGCAAACTATAGGATTAAAAAAATAAAAAATGAATTTCATGAAGTGTTGACCAAGTTAAGGTGCTCAGACATACAAGTTTTTAATATTTTTTTAAATTTGTAATAAAAAAATCATAATTAATTATTTACTTAGAAAAAAATTACAAAAAATATGCATCACATCGGGACATGGGTCCTCTACTTATATCTAAAATCTTATAAAAAAATATTATCACTTTATTGTGGTTTGGGTGGTTAGACAGACACCTACTTCCTATTTTTTCCCTGAAATTTAAGTACTGCTACATTCAAATTTCAAATTTTCACCACATAGATTTTTTTTTTTAAACAAACCTAGTAGTTTAGAAACTACATTCAATTTTCTACAGATTCTATTCTTACATATTTTTGAAATAATATAGATAAATTATTCAAATTTTTATGTCAAATTGCCTAACTCTGATTTTTCTGAATTTTTTTCCACTTAAGGGCTTGCTTTTTCCATGATGATCCTGCACATACCCATTACCATTTTGAATTAAGTTAATTCAAAATATGGATTTTGTGAGATAATAAATAATCAATTTTTAGATTATTTACTAAAATGAACTGTCAATCAAGAATGTGATATCATTTTAAATAATTTATTTATTTTAAATGAGAGAAATGTTAAATTAGGTAATTAAATAATTAAAGATAATTATTTAATTTAGAGGATTATGACCAATAATTAAATAAATTAATAAATTCATTTAATTATGAGAATTAGTGACATATTAAATAAATAAATAAAATTCATTTATTTAATAATCGAGAAGAATAAATGAACAAAGGTAATTAAATAAATTAATAAATTTATTTAATTGTAAGAAGATAATAGACTCTTAGTGACGTATTGAATAAATGAATATAATTTATTTATTTAATAATCATGAAGAATACAAGAGACATGAATTAATTAAATAATAATGTATTATTTAATTAATAGTTGAATGTGGACCAAGGACATAATTAAATGTCATAATTATGCTAGGACGAAAGTGGTAAAATAGAGCTTGCAGGCCTAGGTCATTTTTATGTGTCTACATTTTGCCCCTCTTTGTTATAATGTAGCATGTCGCATTGTGACCAAAAAAAAATTCAAAAATATGCCCCAGTGAAGGTACAAAGTATCAATGCCCCCTTGGAAAAAATTTCAAATTTTTGGGTTGGCAATGGAAAAATTTGGAAAGGGTCCCGATAAGTCAATTTGATGAGCAGAAAGATAGTGGTGCAAATGATTTCCGATTCTGACATGTTTAAGGCAACCAAAATTGTGGTCAAGGTTGGTCAAAAGGGCCTCCAGTAATAACCTAGTTGACAAATGTCATTTTGACTTTATAAATAGGTTGACAAAGGGGCAAAAGTCAAATCATTTTCACTTTTTACTTTAGCAAATTCGAGAGCTCAAAGCGAAGAGGACTTCTGTGAGGATGGTGATTCCAGTGATTGAGTATTGCGGCGAGATCGTATAGACCTACAGGTGGCCAGGAGGCTCAAAGCCAACGGTATGTACCCCTAACCCACTTTGTAATTTTTTCATTTTGCGTGCCAAAATTAGGGTTTTAGGGTGAAAAATGAATGCTCCATGATGCATATGCATGCGCATAAGCCGTATTTGACTTCATGTTCGACACATTTAATGTGTTGCGACACAAGTGGAAGGGTATTTAGGAAAGACCGAGGGTGTGTAACACATTTTCCAAAAAGTGTGACACATTCATCATATCGAGCCGCATTTGAGAGTTAGAAAGCCACATGTGTCATTTTGCGATGCATTCCCCTGTTTGAGCAAAAAATTTGAATGAATTGACGCATGTGTCATATATCATGACGCAAGTCCTCTAATGCGACACAACCGAATGATGCAATCGATATGTCGTGATGCATTTGAAGTACAGAACGATGCAACCATTGTTTCACGATGCAAGTGCAGTCACCGTGATGCATTTGACTTTGAATTTGACTGGGGCTGATTTTGATTGTTTTTAAATTTGAAATTATTTTTGTGGATAATGACAAGTGTCCAGAAGGTACCGATGCATTGTTTGGCTTTGTGCAGAGACAACTAGCCCCCATATATACGTGAGAGAGCAGACCATTGACTTTCCAGTTTGGTGAACAACTAACTCCACAAGAGCGACAACAGTTGATGCGGCTAGGTATATTTTATGATGCATATATTCCTGTTATTCGAGCAAATAGGGGACTATTGACTGCATTATGTGAGTGATGGCGTTTAGAGACATGCTCCTTCCACCTGCTAATGCGAGAGGTGACAGTTACACTTGAGGACGTTTACCATATTCTACGCCTGCCAATCCAAGGAGAGTGGATTGTTTATGACCCTCGCCATGGCCGTCAAACTTTCACAGCATACTATCAAGATGAGGGAGTAGGACTTGACATCCAGGGCTATGAGATCCACTGGGAGTTTATGGCAGAGCATTATGCTCAATTTGATGCCTTCTTGGCGACATTGATTGGCAGGATACTGATTCCAGACAATTGCAGACATGGGTTTCCCATTGGTTGGGGAGATGTGATAGTGGGGATGAGGTGGGACATGACAGTATATGCCTGGGGGCCTTGCTTGTTGGGCACACTCTACCATCAACTTCATGAGGTGGCATAGAGGAGGCAAGAGAGCATTTAATGTGGCACCACACTTCTTATGATATGGGCATGGGAGCATATAGCGATATTTCATCCTCCTATTCAGAGACTGTAGTTGGCCAAGGGGATGCCCTATGCCTATTACTATGTCAGTGCTCTGTAGAAGACATGAATGGGAGAGACAGGTTGGTGGAACCATCGAATTGATACCATGGTGTCATTCATCTGGAGACTATATAGAGACTGCCAGTAGTGGGATGATGAGGTCGACCATCTCAACCTTTGTAGACAGTATCGTTACTTGATTAGGAGGACAATGCAGAGCTAGTTGATTATAGAGATGTATCTGCCATAGTGTTTCCTTAGATAGTTTGGAGAGTAGCATGGTATGCCTGTAGGCACATCCGAGTATGCCCAGTCTTCTAGAGAGTTAGCTTGGGGGCCAACGATTCTAGTATCTTTTTCCAAGTAGTAGATTGATGGGCTAGTAGCCCAGCAATGTGGATGGAGAGGTGGGATTGCAGATCTTGAGACTATAGCCGATTATGACTTATGGTGGCATCACATAGACCAGTGCCACTGACAGATCCAAATGGGCCAGCACCTATTGACCAAAGGTCGGTTATACCACGTGTGCCAAGAATTAGGTGAGGGGGGAGAGATGGTGATAGAGACAGAGGTAGGGGGAGGGATGGCAGCTAGGATGGAGGCAAGGGGAGGGGTGGAGGCCGGGGTGGAGGGAAAAATCAGGGTAGGGATGGAGGTCGAGGTGGAGATGATGGAGATGATGGGGATGATGGAGGAGATGGCTAAAGATGGAGGAGAGATGGCTACAGGTAGGGCAGGAGGGTGCGACCGCATGTGGCCAGAGTGACACTAGATGCCATCCTAGAGGTGGTCAAGGAGGGGGAGAGAGAGGAGGAGGATAAGTCGAGGTAGGAGCAGGAGTCCAAGATGGATGTGGAGTAGCCAAGGCAGAAGCAAGAGGAGAGATAGGAGGAGCCTATAGCCAAGGAGGATGTGGATGTTGATGTAGATGTGCCTCACAATGAGGGAGTCAGTGGAGAGGATGCTATAAAGGAGGATGATGGTGATGATGATGCCATGGACAAGGCCGAGAGACTCCTGAGATGGAGGATGGTGGAGGGAGAGGAGGAGATACTGTCTTCCTCGACATTTCCCCAGGATGCCACTATAGACCAGAGGGTGGTAGATCTTCAAAGGAGGCTAGATGAGAGTGTGGCAGAGGTCAGGGAACTATGAGTAGGGCTAGAGGTGGCTCGAGTAGAGTGGGATTAGGCAGTGATTTGTCAGCAGGAGTCAGCTTAGTGGTGTGTGAACTTTGCAACTCTATGTTCAAGACCTTTTGGGGATATGGCTCGTGAGTTTGCCAGGGTGAGCACTCAGTTTGGGCAGTACATGACCCTATATGAGCAGGAAGTGCCTCCTGAGTGACGAGATCCTACACTGTCATGATCATAGACAAGGACAGACGGTGGTCACATATCAAGGAGTGGGAATAGCAGTAGGAGTCACACTAGTGCAGGAGGGTCTACCTCGTTAGTGCACACATCAGGGCATAGGTCCCACCACTCTCACAGGCTTGCCTCGAGTCATCATTCGAGCCATAGTCATGGGTCTACCAGTTTAGAGCAGAGGTCAACATAGAGGAAGCCACCAGTGATAGATCCATCAGTGTCATAGAGTCAGGCCGCAGTTTCATCACAAGTGCCTATTACCATGGAGATGATGCCATCAGTTTTAGTTCCATCAAGTTCATAGACAGAGGCCATTATTGTTCCACCTATGATCTCAGTGCCAGTCACAGATCTTCAGCCACCACACTCTTTGCCATGAGGGGATGATGAGATCCTTTCCTACGGGCATGTTTTCTATATTTTCCTCTATGTTATGAGACATTATGTATAGATCATTGAGCCTGCGAGCTCCATTTTTGGGATATCTCTTGACTCTATCCTGTGACATTGTATATTTTTGTGAGATGATGCTATATGATGATGTAGTTTTGATGTGGGTCACATGTGTGTTATGCAATGCTATTTGATTTATGCATTATGATATATGTGATGTGATGCTTTATGTATGATGTTGATTTATGATGTATGATGGTACTATTTATATGTCTTGTCATGTATGTCCTATGATGCTTACTTATGATATGATTTCATGATGATGCAATGCTTATTTATATGTTATGTTGATTTTGTGATGATGATGATAATGATATGCATAATGTATTTATTTGAATGGATGCCATGTGTATGATAATGTGAATGCGATATGCAATGAAATGTTATATGATTTAATGCTATGGGTGATGTGTGTATAGACCTAATGCAATGTTCATATGATTATTTATGCACTTATGTTTTTGTATGTCATGGGATATCATCGTGAGATGGACGAGAGAAGATGACTAGACCGAAGGAGATGCATGTTAGTTCCTAGACCAAATCCTTCAAAAATTTAGCATAGGACTTTAATTATTATTGCTCTTAATCACCATCTTAACCACAATAAAATGATAATATTTTTTTATAAGATTTTAGATATAAGTAGAAGACTGATGTCCTGATGTGGTGCATATTTTTTTGTAATTTTTTCCAAGTAAATAATTAATTATGAATTTTTTATTACAACTTTTAAAAAATAAAAAAACTTGTATGTCTAACCACCTTAACTTGCTCAAAACTTCATGAAATTCATTTCTTTTTATTTAATCCTATAGTATGTGAAGCATAGAATGTGTCGTATGTTTCAGATTCAAAAAATGTGATACCGTTTGAAAGCTATAGATGTTTTTTAATCAGCCTATCAATCAAGACTTTAATTGTAATTCAAATAGAAAATTAAAAAAATTATTTATTAAATTCAAAGTAAAGCATAATTTATATTGGTGGAAAGATGAGAATATCCTTTAAAAACCCTTTTCATTTCATCAATTTTGGGTAAAAAAAATCGTCAGCCACATGCCCTATAAAAACCATCATATCACCTCTTTTTGGCCCATCATGATCCTACACATACCCTTGTCATAATCAACCACAAGCAGAAAAAGACAAGAAGGAAAATTCATGAAACGTCGTTGCTTCTCTAAATCATGTTTCCAGGACATCCTTGAGAAACTAGCAACATGACTGCCAAAATACAAAAATAGAGCCCTTATCATGATATGTCGCTGTTTTTCTAAATCCCAAAATCAGGACCTCGTTGAGAAACTAGTAATCATGCTTGTCAAAAGTCAAGAAAAATGTCATGATACATCACTGCTTCTCTAAATTGTGTTGTTGGGATCTTGCTGAAAAACTAGTAACATGATAAAAAGCCAAAATACAAGTGCCGAGTGTTTGCCAAGTGTGTTTGGATACCCTATGTTTTAATGTCAAGATGTCAGGTTTGATGATGGAAGATGCTAGGGTGTCAAGGTTTTGATGATGCCAAGATGAAGAATGTCGAAGATTGCCAAATTTAGGAATGACACATCCTGAATAATGTTGATGTTGAGAGGTTTTGATCCCTAAATGTCAAAAGGGATCCCTTGAAATTCTAGTGAAAGGGATGGTGACGATGCCTAGGAAGGACAGATCCTAAGGCATAGATGACAGAGTTTGTTCTTCAGAAGGACATCTAAAAAGTACTGATGTCAAGAGGAGTGATCCTTAGATGTCAAAAGGATCCCTCAAAATGTTGAATGACAGTGACGATGCCTAGGAAGGACATGCATCCTAAAGCATGAATGATAGAGGCTATTCTTTAGAAGGACACATCTGAAAGATAATAAAGAGTTGGAAGTTTGACAGGTTATGATCATTTGACTTGTTTTGACCAAGTCTGGCTTATGTTGACCATATGTCAAATATTTTTTGATATGTTGATGTGATTTTCATGTTTGAATAAATGATTGCCATACTTTGTTTTAGGGGTTTTCCCATTTGGAAAAATGATTTGTCTTAGCTTGAAGACTTTTTACATGTGTGCTAGTGTAATGCCATGAACCCTAATGGACTAATCTAGTACAGCCTCGGGGGCTCATCGACAGATGGCCTTGCCTATGTCATACACTTAGAGACCTCGTAGTTCGACACAACCAATGAATTTGTCTTGATGACCAAAGATTGCACCATGATTTTATTTTGAAAAACCTAAAAGGACTAACCTAATTTCGTGGGGACTCAAATATGAGTCTTGCCTACGTGGTAAAAGCATAGAGACAACGTAGCTTAGAAAAATGATAAAGACTTTGACTAGTGTGACAGACATGTGGAAATGTGACTTTGTTTTGTGTTCTTCGAGCAGTTTGATGTTTGTTGTGGTTTTCTTCAAGATGTTTTTAGGTCTTTCTTCAGAACATTTTGTGATTTTTTTGGTCTTTTTTTTTTTAGGACATTTTTTGATGTTTTTGTCTTTGTTCAGGACGTTTTCTAATGTTTTTGTCTTTTTTTTTAAGGATGTTTTATGATGTTTTTATATTTTTTCATAACTTTATACAATTGCAATGCTATGTATGACATCCACTGCCATCACATGATCAAAATTTTCCCCTAGTTAGGTCCAAGACTTAGCCAATTTTAAAGGATATGAAAGGGATGTGCCTGTGGTACCAGATGGGCAGTATAAAGGACTTGATGTCAACCATTTATCAACCATGAGAGGAAGGGTATGATTTCATGGAGAATTTTGTGATAGAGACGAGAAATTTGTTCCATCCTAGGCCTAGGAAGATGAAGTAATAGTAGATGGCCAAGCAATAATTGACTACACATGGTGTCTGTTTGCTAGGTTTTCACCATGGTACTTATCCAAAGCGCCTATTTGCCAATTTTTCACTGTTGGACGAATTATTTTTCTTTACTATTTTTGTCATTTTTCTTATTTTTTTGGTGCCACCAAGATGCCTGTTTGTTAGGTTTTCATCAGGGCAACAATTTTTTTACCATTTTTAATTTTTTTTGTATTTTAATGTTTTCAACTCGATGTTTTGATGCTATGCGTAGAACTTTTGGAGATGTAGACTATTGATAGTTTCTGTCAGTTGTTCACCATATGGAGTAGCTATTTGATACACTCCAAAACCAAAAGAAGATATGATGATGTAAGGACCTAACCAGTTTGGTTCAAACTTGCCCGACTTTTCTCTGTCAGCCTGGTTCTTAGGGTTCTACATGAGTACTAAGTTGCCAATGTCAAACTTCCTGACCATAACCTTCTTGTTGTAACTATGATAGAGATGGTTCTGATATGATTGTAGATGGTTCAAAGATTTTTTCCTTCTTTCCTCTAACATCTCCAACTTGTGCAGGCGTGACTATCTATACTCCTCATCATCAGTTAAACCCTTCAGGGAGACTCATAAGGAAGGAATTTCAATCTTGATGGGAAAGATGGCCTCAGCTCCAAAGAATAGAGCAAATGGAGTGGCTCTTGTGGGTGTGTAAATGTTGGTGTGGTAATCCCACAAAGTAGGGTTGAGTTGAATATGCTAGTCGTGGCCAGCGTCATTGACAGTCTTTTTCAAGATTTTAATAATGGTTTTATTTGACACCTCTGCTTGACCATTTCCTTGCAGGTAATATAGAGAGGAAAAATGATATTGGATATGAAATCGTTCACATAACCCACAAACAGCTTGGTTTTTAAATGAACGTCTGCTATCAGTGATGATGGATTGCAGAAGGCCATACCAAAAAATGATGTAGTTAAGAATGAATTTGGATATTTGTTTGCCCGTTATGTATGTCAAAGGGATGGCTTTGATCCACTTTATAAAATACTACATGGAAATGATGATGAATTTGTGGCCATTGGATGAGGTAGGATGGATCTTACCCATGAGGTTGAGTCCCCATTGAGAAAAGGGCTAAGGAGAAGTGATAGGCCGAAGTTCCTATGCTGGAGCGTAAATCTAGCATCGGCAACAAGTCCTGACATAGTCTAGTGCATCTTTTTCAATGGTTGGCCAATAGTACCCAAGTCTCATTATCTTCTTGGCCATAGTAGGAGCACTCAAATGAGACCCACATATACCCTCATGTACTTTGTGTAAGGTTGTACATGTTTCGTTGGTGTTGAGACATCTAAGGAGGGTGTTGTCAAAGCTACGACGGTAAAGGGTGTCACTGACGATGGCATATCTTGGAATTTTTTAGATAAAGGACTTGCTCTGGTTATTGGACAGGTTAGGTGGAAGGGTTTGAGACTTAAGGTAGTCATAAATATCTTGGTACCAAGGAGAGTTAGGACCAACAAGTTCGCAGACCATCTTTGACTCCAGAATGTCATAGGTGGGGACCAACAATTATTCTATTAGGAATTTCAGCTGAGGCATATTGCTTGGAATGTCAAGGAGAGAGCCTATTGTAGCCATGACATCTACCACTTTGTTCTGTGTTCTTAGAACTTGTTCAAAAGTTACCATATGAAAGTACGTTTGAAAATTGGTAACCATTCGTTTGTAGGGCATGATTTTCTCAACCTTTGTGTCATAGTCATCATTAACCTGGTTGATAACTAGCTGAGAATCCCCATAGACATGCAGTATTCTGATTTTCCATTTTATTGCCATTTTAAGTCTTGTAACTAGTGCCTCGTATTCCACCACATTATTTGTGCAGGGGAAAGCTATGCGGAAAGACTTAGGAATGGAGTATCCTTGAGGGGTGATGAACAAGATTCCTTCCCCCGAGCCATGATTAGTGTGCGATCTATCAAAGTAGAGTCTCCAAGGTGACTTAGGTTCCATATGGAATATCGACTCATCTAGAAAATCTACCACTAATGGGTAATCACTTTGTAAAGGTGCATCTGCCAGCTAGTTTTCTATGACTTCTCCTTTTATTTCCTTTCTTTCTACATATTGAATATCATATTCGCTCAGAATCATGACCCATTTTGCCAGACGTCATGTTAATGCTACTCGACTTAACAAATATTTGAGTGGGTCAATCTTTGCTACTAGGTGTTTCTAATGGCTTAACATATAATGTTTTAGCTTCTATGTTGCAAAGACCATGGCTAGACAAGCCTATTCAATTGATGTGTAGTTTAGTTCATAATCGACCAATGTTCGACTGATGTAATATATAGCTCTTTCTTTTTCTTCTTGGTCGTTATGGCTAGTAATGCCCTTAGTGCTAAATTAGTGGCCGAGATGTATAGGATCAATGGTTTTCAGTGAATGGGCGGCATGAGGACTAGTGGTGGTAGTAAGTAGTCTTTTATTTGTTGAAAGGCTTCTTGGAATTTATCTGTCCACACAAAGGGGATGCCTTTGCACAAAAGATATTGGAATGGTTGACACTTGTTAGCCAATTGTGCTATAAAGTGTCAAATAGATTGCACCCTACCCTATAGAGTCCTGAGTTCAATTATTCCTCTAGGAGGAGGCATATCTATGATGGCTTTTACTTTTGTTGGATCAAACTCAATTCCTTTTTGAGAAACTATGTATCCCAAGAGTTTACTCGATGTTACACCGAAGACACATTTCTTAGGATTTAGCTAGACTTTGTATTCTTCTAGTCTCTTGAAAATTGTGTCTAACACCTTCAGATGATCATTTCTTGTTACTAATTTGGCCAAAAGGTCATCTATGTAATCTTCCATTATTTTATGCATCATGTCATGAAAGATTGTGGTCATAGCTCTCTGATATGTGGTGCCTGCATTTTTAAGACCAAATGGCATGACATTCTAATAGTATGTACTCCAAGGGCAAGTGAATGTTTTTTTATGCTAGTCTTTGGGGGCAATACGAATCTAATTATAGCCAGAGAAACCGTCTATGAGGGACATCTCATATCCTACTGTGAGGTCAACTATGATATCAATATTCGGTAAAGGATAGTCATCTTTTGGGCATGCCTTATTTAGGTCTCTAAAATCTATGCAGATGTAGATCATCCCATTTAGCTTTGTTACTGGCACCAGGTTAGATATCCATGTAGCATAATCAATAGATTGTATGAACCCAACAGCTAGAAGTTTCTTCAACTCAGCCTTGACCAATAGAGTGACCTGAGGATGCATTTTGCGTAACTTATATTTAATTGGTTTGGCATTAGGCAATAGTGGCAGATGGTGATGAACTAGTTCTGGGTCTAATCCTGGCATGTCATCATAGGACCATGCAAAGTTGACTTTACATTCTACAAATAATTTGTGAAATTATGGTCTTTCTTCTTCAGTCAAGGATGCAACAAAGAGGACCATTTTGGGATCTTCAATTGTTGATATGTTATCTTCTATGGTTTCCTCTATGAGCATAGTTTATTTCCCTTGTGTTATGGGAAGAAAGTCTAGCCCTCCATCTTTGAGTACCTCAGAGAGGTTGTTAGAAACCAAGATCATATTTACAAACTAGAATATCCTTCCACAGAAGAGAAAATAAAAAAGCAAGAGAGGTTAAAAAAAGATGTGCAACATAATATTATTCCGGAATTTTAATAATTACAAGATAATGATTTGCTTTATAAAAGCAAAGATGCATAACCCTAATCTTATCTTGAGCAACAAGATAGCTCAACAAGATAAGGATGACAACTAATCAACCTAGGAATTAAATAATTACCTAAGTAAACTTATGTAAAGTGTAATTAAATATTAATTACACC
Source organism: Sequoia sempervirens (assembly GCA_007258455.2). Classification (NCBI taxonomy): domain Eukaryota; kingdom Viridiplantae; phylum Streptophyta; class Pinopsida; order Cupressales; family Cupressaceae; genus Sequoia; species Sequoia sempervirens. Next base: position 211,701,450 of record VDFB02000003.1, on the reverse strand, counting down.
AACACCCCCAATAAGTGCAACTTAGGGAGACTAACAAAGCATGCACCTAAAACTAAGATGAATGTGAGAAAGCATGAATGAATGGATCCTGACAACAAGGCTTGATTAGGTACCCAAGTACAAATGCAATAATGAAGTAGAGAAGGAAAACCCAGTGGGACAAAACCCCCCTACAATGAGATGACTGCTACAAAGAAGCACTGGAAGAACACTATGGAGTAACATTGGAACTGCAATCCGACAAGAAAGGAAAGATACTTCTGTCTACAACTGAAACCAAAACTGGAATCATGATAATGTGACAATAGACCCGATGCCACAGAACACTAGAAAACTCACAAACTAGAACAACCTTGGAATCTGTGAAGTAACAGTAGATGAGATGATGACAGAATCTGGAAACTATGTATCTCGATGCAGATGCCAAACAATGACTAAAAATCCTCCATGGGAAGGAGTACCAAAAAGACTCTAGAACATTAACCATAAAAACATGGCCCTCAAACTAAGAATCTGAACCAATGAGGATCAAGAAACATAATCTCTCAACTAAAGTGTGAACCGATGAATCTAATATGTGTCAAGCTATAGAAAAAATGTTCCCAAAAGAAACTAGGAAACCAAATAAGCCATACGAGCTGCCAAAAAATTAAAATGGATATGGAGATCAAAGTGCATGCACACTCTAATCAGATTATTATGCAAGAAACCCCCTGATAGAAATTTATCTTAGTTCATTTATTACAATAACCCAATGATTGTAAAAGGAGAGCATTATAATAATTCATAAACAAAAAAATAAAATAGACCTCAAATCTATGTAGAGGACTAAATCAACTTTCCAACTCCAAAAGAATGATGAAAAACGGATCACCAAGTCAAAAGATATGCTCTCTGGAGTGAAAACAACAACATCTGAGTTCAAAGGCCTGCAAAATAAATCTTGAGCAAGATCTAGTAAAAAAAACCTATACCAATAGATTGGCATCAAAATCAGCTTTCCAATGGTATCTGGTTGTGAAAAATGGACATCGTACGCAAAAACTACACCCAATTTTGTGAAAACAGCTCCAGAGAGCCCAATAAGGCCTGCAAGTAGCCCAGGGGGCTAAAAAAAATTAAACCCCTAGTCCTGTGTGCGACCAAGGGTTGACGATCTAGGGGTTGGGCAGAGCCCTTGGTTCTCCATACGACCATTGGGTATGCTGAGGATCTAGCGGGGGACTGGGCGCATAGTGCCCGATCCCCCATGTGACCGACGATGGGTGCTAGGAGGTTGCTGTGGGCTGGCCACAGCCCTCAGTCACCAATGTGACTGGGGCGTAGTTGCATAGAGGCCCATGGGGGTTGGCTCAGCCCGACGGCACTTGGGCAGAGGGTACTAGCAGTGGTGGCGGGCTAGTGGCCACCCGGTGGCTGCTAGGTGGCCAAATCCTAGTGAATTGGAGGCGCTGACGCATAAACTAAGAAAGCCCAGTTTTTTATTTTTTTTATTTTCATTCATTGAAAGGCATACTGGGGAGGCCGTACGGCTCCCCAGGCAATTTTTTTTTTCCTTCCAGACCAACTGCTTAGAAATCAATGAAACGAAGGGCATTCTTAGGGTTTTTGGCCACTGTCAATGCAATGGTGACCTCTGTTTCTACTCAAATTGCTCCAAAAAATTGGCTACCCCCAGAACTTGTAAAATATTTCCCAATCTGAAACACTCACAGATCTAGCAAATTATGGCCAAAATCTACAAAATAAAAGTCAATCCTAACTTTCTCCAGTGCCCTGAACCCAATGGTGAAGCCTGATCTAATCAAAAATGTCGCATAGATGAAATCAAGGCATGATACCCTCGAGGAATCTTGAACGAACCCTGCAATGATTTTCTCAAAAAATCTGAGAAGAGGCTGCAAATCAAGGCTCTGATACCATGTTAGAAACCAAGATCAGATTTGCAAACCAGAATATCCTTCCACAGAAGAGAAAAACAAAAAAGCAAGAGAGGTTGCAAAAAGATGTGCAACATAATATTATGCGGGAATTTTAATAATTATAAGATAATGATTTTCTTTATAAAAGAAAAGATGCATAACCCTAATATTATCTTGAGCAACAAGATAGCTCAACAAGATAAGGATGGCAACTAATTAACTTAGGAATTAAATAATTACCTAAGTAAACTTATGTAAAGTGTAATTAAATATTAATTACACCAATAGAGGTTTTCACCCACAGATATGTCCTTTGTTTTTACTTTTTTACTGTCAGAAGGTGCTTTTCAGTTTTCACCTAAAGATGTTTCATTTTTTATTTTATTTTTATTTTTTAATTTTGTGACTGGAGGACGAAGTAGTCTTGCCGAAGTAGGCTACACAATCTAGGTCAATGGCGAATCTTTCCTTGTGATCACCACTAGGTATGCCCTCACATAATCCCATAAATTCTACAATAGCCTCATCATTCTGAAAGGTGTCCAGGATTGGCGGGCCTTGTTGGTCCCAATCGATTAATTGTGGATAGAATAAGGAAATTCCATCGTCAACATTGGTGAATTGAGGGGAGGATGTGGAAAGCATGCAGATGGATTCAAAGATATTGTAGATGAAATTATCATCATCCAATTCCACATCAGACTCTATTGAATATTCCCCTTCATTTGTTTCATATTCGCTTTCAAAGTAAGGGGTGAATGACTGAGAGTCATTGTTGTCTGCATTATTTGGAAATTTAGGTGGTGGGTCTTGTATGTCATGGGGAAGGGAAATGGAACTACAACTATTTGGTGTCCGATTGGTTTTAAATTTTTGCCAATTTTTTTTCAGAGGTAAGCTCCCCCATTTTGACAAATAAATCATCGAGGCAATAGTCACTTAAGGATCTTTGAGAGCCAAATTCCCACTCTTGGGAGTCAGTTTTGGTGAAGGTTTCCTTAGTGGTCTCGAAACTTTCCAAAGCATGCACGTGCTCACTCGAAAGCCTAGTGGTATGTCGGTCATCATTGTCAGGTAATCCATACCCTAATCCAAGATACTTTGGTATCTTGAAAGATTCTATGGGATCTCTTCGCCTAGTTTTATTTCTGCCTAGGCCACTAGTTCCATCATAGGCTTTAGCCTTCAAAATGTCATATCCCTTGCCATATTTCTTAACTGGTAATGGGGGTAGTTCGGCCATATCTTTATAGAGCCATCCTGTAATATTGGCCAGGTCCTCATTACTCATGTCTCCCCATTTTATGAAAACCATTTTTGGTGGAGCTTTGAAAATTTCTTTGGGTTCCATTCTAAAACATGGTCAACCATAGACCTTCAGAGACTTGGGTATTGTTGTGATGCTATATGGCGTATGTAGTTTGAATTCTTCATAGCCTAGGTCTTGGATCTTGACATTGGGTTCATCCTTGGGAAGTGTGGAAGATGGTGGTAGAGTGGAAGATGTGGAAAGAGTGGATGTGGAAGATGATGCGAGTGTGGATGGGTCAACATATTTAGAAGAAGAAGAGCCAAGTGCATCTCGGTTAATAGGAACTCGATTTGCAAAAATACCCCTTAGGTTGGTACAATACAGAAAAGAGTCGAGGTCTCCATATATAGTGATTTATGTGTCGTCAAATGGAAATTTTAAGCATTGGTGATATGTGGATGGAACAAATTTTAAGGCATGAATCCATGGGCAGCCGAGCAAGATGTTGTAAGGTAATTCTAGATCTAGGACCTGGCAAGTTGTATCCACAATGACTTGTCCTACTCTGATAGGAAGAGAAATAACACCTCATGAAGAGCGTTCTTTGTCATCATATTATTTTATGACTATACTCTTTGTAGGGTCTACACATGCATCAGAAAATCCTAGAGCCTTAACTAGTTTGAAGAAGCATATGTTCAATCCTGCTCTTCCATCTACTAAAACTCTTCTAACATTGTGCTTATGGACGAAAGTTTCAATGTGTAATGCATCATTATGGTTAGTCTTGGGTGAAGAGTAGTCTTGATCAGAAAAGGTGACATGGTGAGGCATAGAGAGGTATCCCACCATGGTCTCAAATTGGTTGACATCAATATCTTTAGGGACTAATGACTCTTGTAGGGTTTTATCCAGTATAGCCTTATGCATAGGAGAGATGCGAAGCAATTAGAGTATAGAAATTTTTGTGGGAGTTTTGTCAAGTTGGTCGATAAGGTTAAACTAACTCTTGGGTTGCCATTGCTTTGTGGTCATGGTGGGTTGTGATTGCCTAGGATATGGACCAAGTATGGTAAGCTTAGGTTACCTAATGGGAGGCAGGCCAGCTATTGTGACCTTGCCACTTCGAGTAGTAGCATTACATTGGGGTGTTCTCTTGACTGTGATGGTATTGACACATTCATTATCAATTCAGATATTGTTTATAGTGGTTATGCCATAATAGTCATACTTGGCGTAGGTGAAATTGGCTTAATTATTATTTATCTTTGGACCTGACATGGAAGCATTATTAGAACCATGGTCTTGCAATGGGTTCTTATGAATGGTATGATCTGAATTAGAGGAAAATTTTGGTCCACCCACCTCAATGATACGATTCTTGATAAGGTCTTGTACCAAATTTTTCAGTTGTCACCAGGAAGAAGTTTTATGTCTTTTTTCCTGATGATAATCGCAAAATGCATTATCATCCCACCATGCTAGTTTGAATTGTCCTAGGTCATATGGTTTTGGTTCTTGAAGTTTGATGACACCATTCTGAAGGAATTTCTTGAGGACTTCCTCAATGGGCTCACCCAAGGGAGTGCATGTGCGACCTCTAGGGAATTGTCTCATTTGACAGTATTGTCCTTGATTATTTTGGCTTCTTTGGTTGTTTGGGGGGACATTGGTAGGGGGTGTTGATAGCTTCGTTGATTTTTTTTGTGGTTGAACCCCTTTTAGAGCCAGTATAGGACCCATAGTGTTTGCAGCCTTGGCTCCACAATACCATCATTGGTAACATGTTTATTTTTGACCCAGTACTTATTTTTGTCAATGGGAGGATTTGCGTTTGTGTTTTTAGGACTGTATCTTAGCTATCCCTTTGTGATAAGGGCTTTCTCCATCTGGACAACTTTTTTGACTAGGTCTATGAAGGTTGTGCAACAATGTACTTGTAATGCATATTTTAAGGGTCCTAGAAGTGTTTGAAGGAACATGTCCACCTTTTCCTTTTCGGGTATGTTGATGTGACACTGACTAGCTAGACTTCTCCATTTTTGAAAGAATGGGATGGATGTTTCACCAGCATCCTCTTGTGTGAGATTGCATAAGCTAGTAATAGAGGTGTCCATGTCGATGTTGTATGCATAATTTTTTATGAATTTTTGTTTAAGCTCATCCCATGTTTGGATATCCTTTTGAGTGGAAAACCATTCAAGGGAAGGACCTGCAAGGCTTTTAGAAAAAAGTCTCATCAAGTATTTTTGTTCATAGGCGACGTCCATATAGTTGGTTGCACATTCGCGAACATGTTTGATGGGGTTTGTCTTTCCTCTATATTTGGTAAAATTAGGTGACACATATCCTAGAGGAAATGGTGGCATGTATAAGTTCATGTCGAAGGGATATACGTTTAGATCATATGACACTTCTAATTTTTTGCTAGATATTTGTATGTTTTCTATGGTCTTCTCTAGACCCATTAGTTTTGCTTGTAAGGCATCGATTATAGGGTCATTTTTGGTCCCATACATAGGATTTATTGGTAAGCCATAGGTTGCCATTTGTTGTGAGTGGATGTTGGCATGTTGTTGAGGTATATGTTGTTGTGGCATGTATGATGTGTCTAGATTTGCATGTTGTTGGTGAGTATGAATATGGGATGAGTATGTTGGGATGTGTCCCCCAGCCATTTGGGTCAATATTTGGGGAATATGGTGACCATGAACATTTTGATGTGTGAATGATGCCATAGGTTGTGTGTGTTGACTGCCTTGTCCAAATTGTTGGGTTTGGACAAGGGGAATGGTCATATTTTGTCCTTGGGATTTGATGGTTTTGAACTGTGTTGACGTGTTAACATTTTGTTGTTGTCCTTGAATAAAGATACTATGTTTACCTGCACCCAAAGGATTTTGTGAGATACCAATGAGAGGATATGATGAAGGTGTACTCATGGTACTAGATATAGATGTCAATAGAGGATTTGTATGGCTTGATGATGCCCCTATGGCATTTACTATAGTGGTAAAGAGAGCATGGAATAACTTGCCCATGCTACCAAAAGTGTTTCCAGCCGATTGTGATAGTGTTGTGGATATTGTGGGCACTGTGACAAATTGTGATCCTCCAATGGATGTAGCATTTATTGAATTGGAGTTGTTTGGAATGTTGGAGGAAGCACTCATGGTTGTTGTGACATTTTGCGAGGTAGCATCAAAAAAGGTATTGCCCGTAGTGTTTGGAGGTTCACCACTATTTGACATGTTATGCGCGTTGTTGAAATTAGGGTCAGGAGATGTTGATCTCAACATGTTAATGTCAAATCCATGTGGTAACTTAGCTCCTTGACTTAAGAGTATGGCCAAATAGCTATCTCTATCATATAGGACCATTTGTTCCATGAATTGGGACACCTTTGGATCTTGTGCTGCTACCTCTAGGTTTTCCTCAAGTATTTTTATGTATTCATCCTTATGTAAAAATGGTTCAAAGGGATTGTTTGATGAGGATGGTATGTTCGTGAGAGGTTGATTATTTTTATTGCCAAATGGGTTGTCAAATGTCTAATTTGGGTCATACATGTGATTGTTAACATTGGAAGTGGAGTTTTGTCCAAAATTTGCCATTTGTCATTTATGTCTTTGGAGTCTAGTTTCCACCATAAAATGAGATTGCTCAAATGAAAATGACGAGAATGACAACTAAATGCGAGGATGATGCTAGCCTATGTTTTTTATTTGGATTACAAAGGAAGACTATGTTTTCTAAAGAAAATGCCAACTAGGATGACTAGGTAATGATAACGTTTGTCTAAGGAAATGATTGATGTAAGATGATGAGGTTGTCAAAGCCAAAATGTCAAATGAGGACTAAGATGATAATGTTGACTAAGGACTTAATATGATAAATGCAAGGTCTAGGTTCAAAATGATGACTAGGATGAATAATATTTTTGTATTTTTGGGAATAAAGTATGCAAGGTATAAACTAGAATGAAATTTGGAGAAAATGATACCTAAACACTTCTAAGCTCAATCTTTGTCTTGGATTTTGGTTACCAAAGGACTTGTTGAAAATGACAAAATGACAAGTTCAAGATGACTAGTGAGTTTTCCTAACTAGACTGTTGAGTTGGAAACTCTCACAAAAGGGGCAATGGTCGATAAAAAGAGAGGATGATTAAGTCCAAGATAACCTAGTTTCGAAAACAATGATGTTGCAAGTTGTGCTGAGATTAACCTAATCCAAAGTATGCAAGGATGAAAACCTAGGGTCAAGCTAATGCCTAATGTATGCAACTGACATTTGAAAGATTAAGCCTATGGTCAAGAATATGAACTAATGGTCAAATGATAAAAAAAAAATTGAGCAATTTCAAGGTTGGTTTGTGATGGAATCCTCTTGGAAACAGTGTCTAACAAGAGATTGACAGAGTTTAGACTCAGTTTGGACTTGGTATGAATATTTTATTTCTGCCAGGAAAATGTGTTGTTTAAGACCTCAGATGCATCACAGTATTTCAAATGCATTTCAGTTTAAGTGAATGCGGCTCTGGAACTGAAAAATGCGACAAGATTTAACAAATGCGATTTTGTGAGACTCAGATGTGTCGTGATGCAAGCAATTGCAGTGTTTTTGAGATCAAATGGGTCGTAAAATTTTGCAAATGCATTGCAATAGAGTGATTGTGTTTTGTCAAATGCAGTGCAAAATAATAAAAGGTCAATTTTTTTATGTTTGCGGTCAAAAACCCGAATTGTTGAAATGTTAATGATTTGTTTCCTAATGTTTGGGTGTTTTTTATTGTTTAAGTAACCAACAAACACTTGGAAAGCGTGATTTTTTGGTGTATGCAAACACACATGAGACAAGCATGATCATAATAGGCCAATAGGCCAAGGTTTTTTATACTTGATATAGGCCACCGATATACCCTAGATTTGTGCTAAACACCTTTCCTTCTCGAGAGCAGATAGCTTAGAATTTTGGTGGCACATGCTCCCTTATTTGCACACACTTATAAAGACACACCAAATTCAGATTCTTGGGTCATCACTTCCCAAGAATTGCAATCTCTACTCAAGGGGATTAGTAGTGAGTGTCTTCGGGTATGATATTGTACCCTGCACTATACCAAGCAATGACTAAAAAATGGTTGGCCTCTAAAATAATAGGTGTTTAGTAAGGGAATTCCATTCATAGGGCATGATCCATGTGGTGAGAGTCCCCTTTCGGATCCATCTCATCAAAACCATACGTGTGATTCTTGGGCTTTCCCTAAGAATCCACTTTTATATACTAGCTGAAAGTCCCTTGAGTTCACGGTGCTACCGGTTTGAGTCATCCTGGGGTGAGTAATTTTTCCCACCAGAACATGACCAAGTTCTAGAGTCAGTAACCATTTCTCTTACACCCAGGATTGCCCGAAAGCACAAGGGGAGAGGATACTTCGATTACTAAGTCTTAAGGGTGAATAACAAATAAAATGGGTCTGGTTTTCTGATCACCAAGTTTTCACAAGGTGAGAGCATAATCACCTACCATTTGTTCAAACACAATGACACACTTGCAAACAGAGTTCATTTTAGAGCATCAAAGGAAATGTTCTTAAATTAAAAATTGCAAACAAGTGGTTTGAGAGATAAATCTTCGGCACACGTAACTAAAAAATCACATGTCAGTAGTTTGAATATATGCCTTTGACCCACAAAAAATTCCAATGCCACATGCTACAAACCTAGATTAGTAACATGAAACACCTATGCTCAAACATAAAAATAGAATAAATATAGAAAATAACAGAATAGAAAAAAAAATAGAAAACAAATAGAAAAAAGTCAGAAACCAGAATGTCAAAGGGAAAAAAAAAAGTTCACCAAGCAGATGCGTCGTAGCAAATCGAATGTGTTAGAGTCTGACAGGAAAATGAGTCAGGTTTCTATCGAATGCAACATTTCGTACTTCTAATGCGTCGCCTCAGAGCGATTGCATTGTTTTAGCCTTCAAATGAGTCGTGACACACCAAATGCAGTGCAATAAAAATAAAATGTGGCATGTCTATACTTGTACCTACAAAAACAACAAAAAACAAAGAAAAAATGTACGAAAAATAGAAAACAAAGATGTTGGGTTCACCAATGTATCTAAGGGTAAATTTTAGGTTAGATTATCAAATCAATAAAGCATAAACCCCAAAGAAAACTATCAAGCACAATGGAAACTAAATAAAATGATTATACATATCATCGAAGCTTCCTTGATTTACCTTCATAGCACCTTCTAACTTGTTGATTGTTGTGTTTCCCTCATATCGAATGTACGAGCAATGACTATGATGAAGTCCTAAACAAGCTTTGAAGGATTTCAAACACATGTCTATGCCTATGAGAAAATGACTAAAATTCCTATGCCAAGAAATGTCTAAAACTTGATGAAATCACAATACAAAAAAAAAATGTTGTAATATTTGAGAATGAGCACAAGTCTGACTAGTCAAAAATGTGAGTAAAATTGGCATTTTATAGAAAATACAAATTTGGACGGACGGACAAGGTCGACTTTTGACAGAAACCTAAAATCAAAGGACAAGATTTAATGTGATAATCCCTAATCAGGGTTAGGGAAAAATCATTAAATGAGTGGTTGAGATGTCATTTGAGAAAATCAAATCGGTGGTGGAGAATAGATGAGATAATTAATTAGAAAAATAAATATTTTCAAAAATCAAGAAGATAAAGATTGCCTGATTTGTGAGATTCGAAAAATCAAGAAGATAAGAGTTGAACTAAAGATTAGATTTGGAAAATCAATAATTTGCTCAATTACTTTATTTTTGGAAGAAATTTACCATTTTTAATTAAATTAATTCAAAATATGGATTTTGTGAGATAATAAATAATCGATTTTCAGATTATTTACTAAAATGAACTATCAGTCAAGAATGTGATATCATTTTAAATAATTTATTTGTTTTAAATGAGAGAAATGTTAAATTAGGTAATTGAATAATTAAAGATAATTATTTAATTTAGAGGATTATGACCGATAATTAAATAAATTAATAAATTCATTTAATTATGAGAATTAGTGACATATTAAATAAATAAATAAAATTCATTTATTTAATAATTGAGAAGAATAAATGAACAAAGGTAATTAAATAAATTAATAAATTAATTTAATTATAAGAAGATAATAGACCCTTAGTGACGTATTGAATAAATAAATATAATTTATTTATTTAATAATCATGAAGAATACAAGAGACATGAATTAATTAAATGTTATAATTATGTTAGGACGAAAGTGGTAAAATAGAACTTGTAGGCCTAGGTCATTTTTATGTGTCTACATATATATATACATATAAAGAGAGAGAGAGAGAGAGAGAGTTATCTAGGTATGGTTCCAGAGTAAGAGACTTGAGGAGAGAGAGGGAGTGGGAGAGAGATAAAGGGAGTGAGTGAGAGAGTGATTAGGGTTTATGGTTTAAGGGTTTAAGGGTATAGGGTTGAGGGTTGAGGGATTAGGGTTTAAGGCATAGTGTCCAAGGTTGAGGGTTCAAGGTTAAGTGAGAGACCTAGATGGCTAAGGAGGGATCGATGGCTAAGGAGAGAGAGAGAGAGAGAGAGAGAGAGAGAGAGAGAGAGAGAGAGAGAGAGAGAAATAGAGAGAGAAGAAACCTTTAGAAATCAACATTTTCATAATACGAGTGCATTTTGAAGAAGTTGAGATATAGTCATTTTGTATAGCATGACAAAACACACTTGTATTATAACGGGAGTGCATTATAACATGAGTGCATTATAATGCAAGTGTGTTTTGGATTTCTCTAAAAATGGTAAAAAATTCAACACACCCATTAACTAGGCCTACATGTTATGTTATTATGTTGGTTATGTGTGTGTTCTGACAAAAAATAAGATTTTTGATGTTGTTGAGAAGTGTGAATGCAATTTTTTCACATTCTACCACCTTTGCATGAACATTCAACCACCTTTTTATGGTTTTCCATCTCAGGGAGGAAATAATAGAGTTTTCACATTGAATTTTATATATATCAATTCAAGTCTCAATTTTTGTAGTGTAACTACATGTTAACTGTGATTGAATTATAGGAATTTAACATTTTACATTGGTTATTTGTATTTTCATTAGTAATTCTATTTGAGTGATATATAATTGAATGTTTAAAAGGAAGCAAGCTTCTGAAAAACTCAAATTTTTGAGGAGTGCCATTCAAGAAGAAAAAAGACTACATAATTAGGTAGTTCCTCCATTCAAATCTTTGTTTTCTAGGTATGTGTTGGCTAATAGATTGGGCACCTTTGGATAATCTAAATTTATGCCCAAAAAGGTGCCGAACAAACCAACAACTCTGAATATCTATCCTTTTAGAAAAATAAAATATCCTTTGAATTTTACCAAGGTACAACTCCCTCTTCTGATTTTTAATGAATTGAAAGAACAAGAAATAAACACATTGTTTTCTTTTAATCATAAAGCAGTAAAGGAAAAACCCGATATCAGGAAAAATCCTAATATTAGATGTGAAGTATAGGTAACAAAATACTAGCACAAAGACCAACTTAATTTGGAACTTATTACGAATTAAAATAATGAACTCAATATTATCTGAGAGATGAAATCCATTATCAAGAGAACTATGTAACTCACACATAGGTAAAGCATAACATTAAGATACTCCTAAACACATAGATTCAAGAATATCAAATTATCTTCACAATATAGATGCATGTAGACAACTAGTGATATCATTAACAAAAAGATCAAAAAAGTCTAAAATATAATATTGAGCTTTCAAAACTGTGTCTAGAGAGATTTAGTTTTGAAATAAGTACATATAAATAAGTGGGTGAGTTGTTGAAACTATCAAAATCTGATGATTATTTTTCATATCCTCATATCCCCTGAGTCTCTATGTGATATTTACCTAAGCCACATTTCCACTATTTTCATGGTGCTTTATCCACATTCTGCCCCTTTTGCCCCATAGATTTCATCCATGTTTGTATTTTTTTACACTTTGGATTGTATCGGCATAGGTCCTCACCTATCTCCCTGACCCACTATGTTTTTTCTGCTAAATTCTTCTATTTCAGGTTATCGGTGGGACATTCTTGTTGTCACAACAACTGGCAACTCTGGGTGGGGTATATTGGCAGAGGTCTGGGGTATCAACATCATGTCCTGGCAATTTCATTTTTTTGTACTAACGACAGTGGGGAGCGGCACGGTGGGAGATATGGCTATCCTTGTAAGGTCTTGGCGAGTGACCTTCGGTATTGCCAACCTTACACATAGTTTCTCTTTGAATATACTTTCGGCAGAACTTTATATCTATCTTGGGGACATAGGACATCGGCAAAGGCATGTGTTTGTGGCAGGAGGTCATGGTGAAAGGCTTGGGTCTTGGCGAGCACATTGGGTGTCCTTTTGGTGAGAGAATCTTGTGGTCTTGGCGAAGTTGAATGGAGTCAGGAGTGCCTCGTTATGACTTATGTGTTTTGGTATTTAGTCTCCCCAAGAGTAATGGGCTATGGCGATACTTCTTGTGTTTGGTGTAACGATGGTCTGGTCACGGTGACATGAAGTTGGATGTAGGCTCTCGGTGAAACTTAAAATGATCTATGTGATCTCTCACCGACCCGGATAAGCTACGGCAACAGTGAATAGAACAAGGGGAGTTCATCGGTGTGAACTTTGCTCATGTCTCAGTGACTTAATGTAGGTGAGGATCTTCGGCAAAAACAAGTTCTAATCTATATGAGGTCTCTCCAAAGTTGTGTGGTCATGGCAATAGTCAACAAAACATGTATGCTTTTCGGTATGACTCTCCCTACGTCTTGGCGACTGTGAAAACAGTATGGGCTCTCGGTGAAACTTGATACATTCTATGTAAGGTCTCCACAATACCTATGAGTTATAGTGAAGCAGAGTGCAAACAAAGGAACATTATTTGATTTCGATATGACTAACGGGTAGCTACAGCGAATGTGATTAAAACAGGGATGCAAGCGGAGCGATAAGCGAATGAATTGCCTTCGGTAGGATGATATGTTGTGTCTGGCTGACTGCTCACTGGTGAAAATAGAATTTCAAAGTCTTGTGGCTGACATGTTGAATTGTTGGAGACTGTTGCCTACCAGCTCGATTGGAGCTTGAATCTTGTGGAGGGCCGACATAATATTTTATTTTGATATTTTCTCATGCTGGTGTATAAATAAGCAGGTTGTAGTTGTTAATAGGGATCGAACATAAGATTTTTGATTGACTGCAAGATAGATACAATAGAATAAGATTATCAAACCAGAGGCTATTGTTGCATGATTTTCACAATGGAGGTATTTATAAGATTCAGTTGATGTTGCTGCATTTTCTCTGGTGTCAATTATTTGTTGAATTGAAATGAAAAATACTGCTAAGTTGTCTCCACGAATTATTTTTCTGTTTGTTTAAATTAACATAGCCAGTTTATGTTTGATTTATCGATACACATTTGTTTTATTTGTGTGATCAATCAACTAGTTCTTTCAAGAAAAGATTAAATCCTCTTATTGATCATAGTAATAAGAGAAACTCATTTTGGATTGTTGAAGTAGAACTTAGTAGTTACATGGTTGCATGTTTATACAAGTTGTAAACAAAGCATATGCCAGATAATTTGTGTCTTCTCTATAAAGTGTTGCTTATCTTGATCTCATTTGACTCCGCATACCCAACAAGGCACTAGTCTCTGCACCTCATCATTATAAACTCATTATGTTACTTTTAATTGAGTATTTAGGACTTAGAGCAGAATATTGTCACTATTTTCAAATTGAATTTCATTTGTTCACTCCCATGTGCCATTGTGAACAAGTGTTGTAAGTGGATTGATTGCAAGTTAAGTCTACATTATTCAGAGAGGTACACCCGCCTTGGTCTTGTAGCACCTAAAGAGTAGAAGGTTTGATTGTTTCAAACCTTGTTCTGTTACCCTGAAATGTCGTGAAAGCTTGGCAACCTTGTGTGGTTAAAACCTATGTTTTTGAGAGCTAACAGATTGGTGACTCTGCTGGGGAACAATCAAAATCAAATCCTTACTTATAGAGTCAAAATTATTGTACAGACTCTGCTGAGAATTAGAAGTATCAAATATCTTTCTCATTTTTTGATAAAAGTGAGTGGCGACTCTAACAAAAATTTTTACAGCTATTCATCATGAATGGAAGAAGATCTCAGTACAAGGGAGGTCATACTGGATCTCTTACTGGTAGCAATAAATGGGCACATAAGGATGACAGAGCTGATAAGGGAAAAAGAATAAATGAAGACATGTGCATAATGAACAAAGGTAAAGCACCAAGATCACATTGTGAAACAGATAATTGCTATGATACATAGAGAGATGATTCAAGTGCATAGCTTCATACTCCTGAAGACCAAAGAAATCCTTTTTATGATTCTTAGAAACATGATGAGTTTGAAGCTATGAAATAGGCTGAGTTTGAAGCTGAACAAGAGGCAGAAAGAAACCAAGAGCTCTCAGTTTCTAATGAAGTAAAAGCACAGTTGGAACCACAAGAGAAGAAGATAAAGGAATTGGAGGCTAAATTACAAAAATCCCAAATTGCTGATTAGACAACTGGTGTCTCAAAGTATGTCCCACCTCACAAGCAGGGTGATCATGGTGTAGGGCCCTCCAATCAACAAAATGCTCCTCAAAATTAGATTGGGAATCATTACAAGAAGTCGAATCATCCACCTCACATTCCCACACAACATACAGGTATGTATCCACCTCCTGGTCAGCATTATATCCCACCTCATAATGCACAGTATAATAATCAGATGCCTCAGTATCAGCATCCGCCTATGCCTCCACCTCACCAACATGCAACCATGATCAGACAATTTGAATTAATTGGTTTTTAGTTGTATCCTTACCCTATGGATGGCAGTTGGAGGAATATGGTTCCCAAATTTATAGGGAGTAATGCAATCACAGCTGAAGAGCATTTAAGAAGTTTTAATATTTTCATTCAGGACATAGATATGCCTTATGAAGATTTACACATGAAGATATTCATGATGTCACTTCTTGAAGATGTCAGGGATTGGTTCAATAGCTTTCCGACATTCTCAATTAATTCTCTCCAAGTATTTCAAGATAAACTCTTAGAGCAATATTCAAACCAAAATGCTCCAGATGCAGCTCTTCATGAATTAATGAGAATTCAGAAAAATCAGAATGATTTAATTTATGATTTCAACTAAAAATTCAACAAGTTGCATACTAAAGTTCCTCCTGGATCAAGGTTGTCAGATTCTGTTGCATTAAGTTTTTATTTAAATGCATTTGATCCTAAGATTGGGTATGAACTGAGAAGTAGATCCCCAAGAGATTTGGCTGAAGCACAGAAAATTGCATTGACAATTGAAAATAATAGGAAGGTTGCTGGTACAACAAATGGGTAAGTGCACAAAGTTGAGTCCATGAAATGTCGAAGTTTTTTGCCTTAGCCAAAAAATTGAAATCGGCATCGAACAAACGGGATCCCGATTTAATAAACGGGATCCCGATTTTTAAAAATCGGGATCCCGTTATGGTTTGGGATCTTGAGCCTGAGAACAAACGGGATCCCGCTTTTTAAAAATCAGGATCCCATTTCCCATCGGACTCTGAACCAATGGAGACAGAATGGGATCCTGATTTAATACAAACGGGATCCCGATTTATAAATAACGGGATCCCGAGTTGTATAAATCAGGATCCTGTTTTATACTGCTATTTTTTTTTTTAAAACAATAGTTTTCACTTCTGCGAACAGGACCCTGAGTGACTTGGTGACAGCGACCTCAACAACAACTATAGGTACCCCACCTAAACACCATTTCTTTGCATTTTTTTAGTTTGAATTGGAATTTTAAAAGAAATAAGTTAATTTAGGATGTTTTTTTTTAATTTATGTCACGTTTTAATCATTTTTTTTAATTGTTATATTAGAATTCAATAATTGTCAAATTAGACGAAAACTTGCAATGAAATTTAAACATTTTTTAATCAAAATAAAAAAAAAACCTTGAATTGTGTTTTAGAAACAAAATTTAACTTTTAAATCTTAAATTGTTCAATTAAACCCAAAAAAATTGATTTTGAAAACCCTAATTGAAACAAAACAAAAAAAATTGCATTTCAAAACCCTAGAAATCGAAATGAAATAAAAACATCGCATTTACAAATCCAAATCGAGCTTTTTGAAACCCTGAATTCAAATCAAACGAAAAAAATGAATTTGAAAACCCTAGTTTGAATTGAAATGAAAAAATTTCATTAAAAACCCTAATTGTTTAAAACTGAAACCCTAAATTGAATTGGAACAAAAAATTTTGTTAAAACCCTAAATTGGAATCGAACAAAAAATCATTCACATTGCTTAAATGTTTTAAATTTTATTTGCTTTGTATGGAAAAAATGATATATATTAAACTTTAGTTTCAATTTTAAATTATAATTAGATTAGAAATCAATATGTTAAAGAATGGTTAAAATTCATAAAGTTTATCTTGATGTTTGTTTGCAAATTTAGTTAACAAATTCGTAAATCTAAACACGTACAATCGATTCCAATTGACACTAACTTGCAACTTTAAATTATGCCAAGGGCCACCCAAACTTCACCCTAAGTTTGCTAAATCCTAGACCCTAAACTGTAAAATCTAAACCCATAACACTAAAGCATTTGAAATTTATGAACCCTAGACCCTAATCTTTCATTGGACATACCTAAAATTATGTAGGTTCAATGTCAAGAATGGGTCTATTTGGTAGATTTATGAAAACTATTTTGAATATCTAGAATGCCATAAAAGTATAATTATAGCAATTCCAATTGGAAACACTTCCAGGTACATATATATCCTAGATAATAATCCACCCATCCTCAATCATAATGGATTATTTGGCAATTAAGAGAGATTCAATTTAACCATAAAATTACCTATATTTTGATACTATATAGATTTATGTGGAAGGATAGAAATGCATCAATATGCTTTGTGCCATATTTTATGAATATTAATATTTAAGAAAAATCTAGATAAGATTGACCTAAGTAGATGATTTATGTAAGGGCTTTTTAGTGAACAAGTGACACACCATGGAGATAGGGATGGTATTTAAATTCTTATTTATAAATATAGTGTACCCCCTTTAAATTTGTATTTGGTTTTTATAATGAGTTGAAATTATCAATGTGTTACATAAAAGAAATTTGTGCTTAGATATATTTAAATTAGATAATAAAGATATAGTTATATAAAATAGGGAATCCAACATGAGGAATAAACCTTTAATGTGCCATTGTGTGCATCTAATTTATGCCAATGATTTAGTAAGAGTGATCGTCTAAGAGGATGAAATAAGCCTTGAAAAATTGTAAGATCTAACACTATTTTAATGTAGTTTTATATGTGTGTACATGTCCACTATATTTTTTGAGTTTATGTTAATGTAAGATAAGGAGGATTGGTGGATATATTTGAAATCTAAAGAAAAAACAAAAATGATGTGAATATATAGATATATATTTTTAAAATGATTCTTTAACTTATCTATATTAAACATTGTATATTATCTCTATATTACTATCATGGCTTGATTTTCATTATGTCTACTAAATGTTGCTATATTTATTCATTGTTGTAATTAAATTATAGGGCTCAATGTGTAATCTATTTTACATCAAATTTTATAGTAGACTTATAATCCTAGAATGTTTGTAAATTTAATAGCTAACAAATAACTTGATAGGTGCAACTAAAAACCAAAAAATGTGGTTTGATTTATCTCCATTAGGCTGGAAAGCTAAAAAATCTACTAGGTTTATCCCTATTAGGTTGAAAACCCAAAAGTGTAGCTTAATAAACTTACAAGTGGTGAAAACTCACAAAAGCACTAGAAACTAATATTTGCAAAACTACCCTTGACATATCAAAAAAAGCCAAAGGTCACCATATGTCATACCTGTATAGGTTGTATAGTTATATTAGATACCTTATAGTATCTCCTATTGGTTAAATATGTTTGAAGATGACATTAGCGACACATCCCTACATTTATATGAGATATATTATTAACATGTCGTGTTACACATATGCTAAGATACTCAAATATGGATAAGGAGAACTAGGGAATATATATTAGAAGAGAAAGATATACTAAGCTATCCAATATTATATTTTTGTACTTAGTGTAGAAGAGAAATTCTAGACCAAGAATGCAAGTGCAAACTCAATACTCTACTTCTAATGAAAGGTAAATAAAATAATGAAAGATTAGAGAAGCATAATAGGTTCCATAACATTCTTTTATGGCTCTAAATGTATGTGTTGATGTTGCTCTTTGGTTCTCTAATGTGATAACATATACATACAAATTTTATCATATGGAAACATTTGGGGATGTCATTATTTTATAGAGTTGAGGGGAAAGGAATGGAGGACTAGGTTTTTTTGGAATCGAGGACTAGAATTTCATGAGAGAATTTTTGAATTTGAATTTGAGAGGGAAGAGAGAATTAAATGTAGGTGGTTGGGTTGATGGAGGGCTTGTGTTGACTTGATTAGGTAGATGGGAATAATTGAATGCTAATTTGAATTTGGATTGAAGGTAGTTGGAAATGAATGGCTATGATTAGTCTAATTAATTTGATGGCTAGGATAGATTATTAATTTCATTTTAGATTTGATGAAGTGGAAGTAAGTTACATTAGTTTGAGTTTGGATTGGTGATTTGGAATTATTTTAATTTTAAGCTATGGATGTGACATGATTATCCCCTTAATGGTTGATTAAAAGTTAGGATTTGGGGATTTTAGCTAATTAAATAATAAACTCTAAAGTCTAAACCGTAAACCCTAAAGCCATCATTTTTTCTTAGGCTCTTAATGAAATTTGGTTGTCTTAGGCAACTCCACCCAAATTTCATTACCTTATGCCATGCAATTTTTTCCTAGGATCTTACAGCATGTAGATCCCCTTAAGTTATCCTATTACCTTAAACCCTAAACTATAAAGTCTAAACCCTAAACCCTAAAGCCATCATTTTTTCTTTAAAGGCTCTTAATGAAATTTGGTTGCCTTAGGCAACTTCACCAAATTTTATTCATTTGATCCATGCCATTTTCTCCTAGGACCTCACTAGACGTAAATCCCCTTAAGCCATCCTGTCACCCTAAATTGTAATTCAATTTTCTTAAGGGGTTCCAATATGACATTTCTTAAGGGGATCAGTTCTAAAATTTGGTGATCAAAGTTGCCCAAGGCCCAACCAAATTTAACAATAATAAGATCCTGCAAGATTATACAATATCAATAGTTAATTGTTTTTCATTCAAATAACATGTGCCTTAGACATATAAATGAGGCTTACATATAATTTTATCATTTGTATTCAATTATTTAAGGCCATTTATATTGAATGGTTTAACTTGGTATTTCCTAAACATGTATCTTACATCTTGAAATTACAAATCTAATGCAGGTTCACTCATATCTTGAAGATCACATGGATCCATTCAATGATATTCGCAATCCACCTCCACACCATCCATCTCCAACACCTTCACCTCCACCTCTACCCACTCCACCTCGTAACCCCCCACCTCCACCACCTGAAATCAATGAACATGCTCTTTGCAAGCACAAATCAATGCTTCTGCTAGAACCATCCAAGATCAAATCAACATATTCAAAATGAAGAATGCACCTCCTGGTGAGGATGTTTGCATCTAGGATGCAAACCCTTGTTGATGCTAGGGCTATGGATGGGATCGTAGATGAGCATCGACAATGGCTAGAGGAGAGGAGAACTCCTAATTTTGAAAAGGAAAACACAAAGAAATGAATATCTATGCAGAGAGCCATAATAGTTTATAAATTAAAACAATGATCTTAATAGTTATGAATTTATAAATTTGGTGAACGATGGATATTTTGTGATGAATTTATAAATTTGGTTCCAAATGGATATTTTTAGTGACATGAATTTATGATTTTGGTTCTATATGGATATTTTAGTGACATGGATTTGTGAAGTTGGTGGAATTTATGAACTTATAATGAATAGTATATAATAGTATATATTTTATGACTATCTACTAGATCATGATTTCTCCTGCTGAAAAATTGTGTGTTGTTAAAGACATAAAATGAGATTTTGTGAATGTTTCAAGTTTATTGTTTAGTATGTATGTGCATGTATTAAAAATTTGCATAATATAGTTCTTAAATTTTGAAATTTGTATATGTATGTATGTATAGTTTAGTTTAATGATTTGTATGCATGCAAATTATGCATCGTATTTTTTATTTTAAATGTACATGTACATACATTTAATTTTTAATTTTGTATGGACATGCTCTTGAGTTGAACAATCAATGTATATATATGTGCATTTCAATTAAATATATGAGCAATCAATGTGTTAATTAATGTGATTTCTTAAGGGGTCTTAAGGGGATGTCTAAAGGGGTCATAATAGAACATGTTAATTAAGGGGATGTCTAAAAGGGTCATAATATAACAATAATGTATGCATGATATTTAATGATTATACAATTAGACATAAAGTTTCAAAGTAGGAAAACATGCACATTTAACAAAAAAAATATATAGAATATATATTTGATACATAGAAGTACATAGAGTATATTTAATTTTGTAAGTATGTATGTACATATATGTCATCTCAAAACAATGTTTACAAAATTTAGATATGCCATCTCAAGAACATCTCAAACTCGTGCCTAGAATGTGTAGGTCTTCACACCACCTGATATAAAAAAGGTACAAGCAATATCAATGAAATCATCAAACATACATATTTTAATTTATATAAAACTATCTATATGTACATAACTCAAGTACTTGCATGGTATTCGAGGTTGAATGCAGGCATCCTCTTTTGTTTCAAAGTATGAGATCAATGCAATGATGGCTTTAGGATACAAAAAATGACAATAAATCAATTTTAACTATTAATGTCCAAGCAATATCAATATGTAATCAAAAACATGTATTTAAATATAATTTAACTGATAATTACCTGTTTTTACCAAGTATTCCATGTTGTCTAGGTTGAATTTGCATGGACTAGATCCTTTTGTGATTATGCCTTAAGGATATATAAAAGAACAATTTAAATCAATTTCAACTAATAACACACTTGACCAATGTCAAAACATGTATTTAATGTATTTAAAAGGACAAAATAAAACCAAAACTATATTTACCTGTATTTACTTAGTCCATTGTACCATCTGCATCCTCTCTTTTTTGCAATGCATCTATGATTGCCTCATGCTCTTCCATAGAAATTGAGCATAGTAATTTTTTTGAAGGTCTTCCATGATAGCTCTAGTTTTATATTTGTTGCCACCACCAAATGTGAATAATGCATAATCTTTTTATGTGTTTCATAGTCTTCGAATGCAGTAGACCATTCTTTCTTCTCAAGTATTTTCGTAGCAAGTGCCAACAACCACCACTGATCCTATTGGAAACATGTTCAAAACCACCATCAAATAACTCAAAATTTACTTAAGGGGATCAAAGACTTGTTCTAAAAAATTGCTTAAGGATCTAAAACTTTGTTATCAAAATTTGCTTAAGGAGGTGTCTTAAGGGATCACCGTACTGTTGGATAATGAAAGCCATCATCATCTTCTCGAGGTGTTAACAACTTATGTTTAGTTTCCACACAACGAGCCAACCAATATCGCTTGCTCTTCATTCCCCTCAGTAACAACATACACATGTCCTACCAACAAAATTTGATTTAATAACTTGTGCATATCCATATAACTAATTTAGTATTAAAAAATAACTTAATAAAGCAAAATAAAATGAAATAAATTAAATTAAAATTACCTTCTTGTACAAGGTCTGAAACATGATCATAATCTTTAGATGCAAACAATTGATCATTTTCTTCAATAGTTATTTCATATTGATTATGTGCTTCTACAGTGTCAACGATCTTTGCTGCCACTGTTCAACCCATTCTGTATTTTCACAAGCTTCCCAATTTCCTGAGATACAAAAATGGCAAAAACATGCAAGCTCCCTTGTCCAAATAGTCCATGTGTTTTTGTCGCACTCCTAAATGAATGCCATTTAGTAGATCCACTAATTGTCTCACAATCAACTCTAGATACAATGTTTTCTTCTTCCACCAACCAAAAGAATCGATGAACTGTAGAGTAATCAATCAAAACCAAAGTGTGATAATCTTCTATTACACCAATCCACAATCTCATGTGCATTTTAAATTTTACTGAATCCCAAATTTTAATTGTTCTCTACTTAAGAATTCTTTTGACACCACCAGCTCCATCATGTTCTCTTCTCATGCCCAACTTCAAAACTCCATATATGTTGGACATTAAGTTCCTTTCAACCCTACTTAACCAATAGAACATTCTAGCATTTTTGAACTGCCCCGTACAATTATCTGACCATATGAGGTGTTCTTTCATATGGATTCCTCTTTTTTTAAATTTCTATAAAATATACTAAAAACAATATTGAACAAACTCTGATGAATGTAACCGATTGTCACTCAAATAAAAATGATACTCCCTCAAAACATTTCTATCATCCTCAGTGCTATCATCTGCATGTCTATAAACAATATGGACAAACATAGCTACTTGCATAGAATTATAATATTGAGATTGAATTTCCTCTTGCAGAGCGAGAGTATAATTCTCCACAAAATCAACCACTTAAAGTATAGTACCAATTGGAAATGTGTTTCTACATGCGCAAAATTGGCCATCAAGCCATCGAGCATGTTCAAAGTGTATAACATATTTTGGTACAATTTTATTATTAAATTCACTCATAAATGCATGCACACTAACTTTTTCTTAACTAAATCACAACGCTTTCCTATTTTTCCATCTTTTAAAGAATAGTGAACATTCCTAAATCTTTTGATGTCTACTAATTGTTGTCCAAAATCATGATCAACACCTTCATGCAAACAATTTCTTAAAAATGAAAGATTTCCGCAGTTAATGCATTTTCCAGAAATACAAGAACTTAAATAAAATAATCTATCATTAGATTTTTCACAAAACCAACCTGGAAATAAACTCTCTTATTGATTCAAGTGGTATATCAATATCACAATCCTGTATAATCATGTTAGAATGCAAGGTACAACGTATATATCGAAAAATCATAAAAAATAACGAAATTGAACATGTATTTTACAACAACAAGATATTCGTTGCTTATTAATTTTACATACGTGGTTTATTTTTCAAAAGACCTTGACTTATTTTAATATAACCAGTAACAGAATCACTACAAAATTTTCTATAAAATTTTGTGTTGGTATCTAATAGGGTGTTTTGGGTGAGGATCATGACTTTGGACCCAACCTTTTGCTTAAAACATCTCTAGCATTAGATGAAACCCTAGTATTATCATACCAAAAATTTTTATCAAAAGATTTACAAACACTCAATTTATATCACCTTGTAGTCGGCCCACTGAAACTCCAACATTGATTGATAGGATCATTTTCTATACTTTCTCTTCTTTTTGTACTCTTGTAATGTTTTAGGATGCATTTTTAAAAAATTCACTAATATTGCTTACCATTCTTTTATTCAAAGTTTTATTGACTATAGCAGTAGTTATAGCTTTTCTTGCTGCGTTTTTATCTTTGGATCGACTATTTTTCCAATAGATTGAATGGCACTAGCAACAAGAGACATAGCATGTTTTAATGATTGATCTTTTCTTTTTGGTTTAACATAAAAGCCTAACCTTTTCATTACTTTCCTCATTTTTTGCATTCTCATCAATTGCATCATTAGTTGACATTGAAATGCAATTTTTTTACGATAAAAGAATCGGTGTATATTCTATTCGCATGTGTTCTTATTTGCCTCCAAGAAATTTGATCAGGATGATTATCTGAAAAACACCACTCCAATTTAAAAAGTATTTTCATTAAATTCAACATCACATTCTAAATTTTCATCTTCATTTTCATCAACAAAACAATTTTCATTTTATTTTCATTTTCATCAACAAAACGGTTTTATTTTCATTTTCATCTTCATTTTTCATTAACAAACGGTTTCATTTTCATTTTCATTAACAAACGGTTTTCATCTTCTTCATTATTAACAAAACGGTTTCATTTTCATTTTCATCAACAAAACGGTTTTCATTTTCATTTTCATTTTCATCAAAAATATAGGTTTTGTTTTCATTTTCAAGAAAATGATCATTTTGATTTTCATTTGCAACAAAGATTTTTCTTTTTTGTTTTCAACAAATTCTATAAAAGTTTCATTTCTTTGAATATAGTCAATGTCAACATCATTATATCCAGCTTCTTGTAAATCTTCTACAAACAAATTTACCATGTCACTAACATGTGGATTTGAAGACGTACCTGGATTTGTGTATATTGAAACATTCTCCATAGCATTCAAAGAGGGATTTGAAGACATAGTAGGACTTGTTTGTATAATCACATTCTTCTCCAAATTGACTCCTTGCAAATTAGCTTCATCTACAACTATGGTATCTTCAATGTTTTCATCTTCAATAGTTGTTGAATTGGTTGCTCCACCATCTTTCATTGATTTTATTCTCATTCTTCTTTCTCTTTGTCTTTGTCTCTCTTTTTCTTTATTTGCTTCAACTTCTTGAGGAGTCAATGTCTTTCTTCTCTTATTACGAAATTTATCTCCCATAATTATAAAATTCTCAAGCACAAATAAATGTTAATAGTGAAATACTTCAAAATATTGAATCCAAATTGGAAGTTGAATACCTATTACAACAAAATTCTTCCTCTTGTTTTCTTTATGCTTCCTTTGAAAAATTCAATCCATATTACAAATTTCACTTCAAAAATGGTGTAGATGATGCTCCCTTTGATAAAATCAACAAAAAATCAAATTGACCACCTGTAGATACAATAACTTATGAAAAATAATTGATTTTTAGTGCTCTCGGCCATACATGTGAGGTTGCAAAGTTGCAGAGTTGACAGTAATTGTGAACAGTGTTTTTAAATAATATAAACGGGATCCCGTTTATAAAATGAGATCCTGCTTATAATAAAACGGGATCCCGATTACCAAACGGGATCCCGTTTACTAATAAACGGGATCCCACTCTATAATCGGGATCTCGTTCACCAAAATCTAGTGTGCGAGCCATTGTAAAGGCAAGGGGATCCAGTCTTATAAACGGGATCCCGTTACCTTTACAACGGTCGAAATAGAAACGGGATCCCGATTATGACATGGGATCCTGTTCATTAGTAAACGGGATCCCGTGTTATAATCGGGATCCCATTTTTTTAAATTTGAATTTTGTTTTGCATCATGGGCGGGTTTTTGCCAAGGTTTTTGGTTCGGGAAAAGCTTTGGAAGTCCGAACCTAAGCCTTCAACCTGGTTTGACCTGCAAATTGAAGGCCCTAACAATGTCAAAGAAAAATATTGGCTTTGGACATATGGCTGAGGACCTTTTTTCGAAAATTTTCTGACGAAATGAAAACCCATTTTAAATCAAACAATGCAAATTCTAAATATGTAATTTGTTTTGCAATTGAATTTTTTTGGTATGTTTCAATTAATTTCTAATAAAATTGGTCCATAAACTTTAAATATCAGAGTTTTTTACTATTTGAATAACTTTTGATCAACATAACATTTTGACAAACGGATTGCACAAGAGAAAACTTCAGACAATTCTTTTCAATTTGAAAAAAATAAAATCAAAAAAATGATAAGTTTAGGTCATCTTATGCATATCGTACATGACGATTTTTCAAAACAATAAATCTTCCTAATAAAAATTAACAAAAAATATATTCAATAAAAAATTACAAAAAAATATCAAGAGCAAGGTTGGTGAGTCATAAAACTTTTCCCAAAAGGATTTAGAAAAATACGATAATTTAAGTCAAAATATGGATGTCGTACACGTGCATGGTATGGTACAAAAAAATGACTTTTAAACAGTGGTTTTTGAAATGCCTATTAAAACTCAATTTGTACAATCTGGGTATTGAAATAAATTACATATTTGGAAACTAGACTCCGAGCACTACATTTTATGATTAGTGACTTTTTTAAAGATTTCATCTCTAAGTGCTTCAAATTTTAAGGTCAAATGTGTTGAATACTGAAAATTAGGGAAAACACTTCCACTTTTTGGCCAAAAAGTGGACTCAGCTTCTTGCACACACCCTAATAAAAGAGACAACCTGAGGCCTCCTCAGCAAAATAATTATCAATACAGACAAGAGAATACATACAGAAATGAAAGGCCGAGGCTGCATGATATGCCCTACAATAAAGATTGGAAAGATGGGAAACCTATGGTAGCTAGGCCCAGAAATAAAGAAACTCCAAATCCATTGAGCAAGAAAGGGACTTACATGGTGAGTAATTATTACTTTTGTGAAGTTTGTAATGAGGGTTATGAATATGATGTCTCCAATCAGAAGTATAATGTCCATATGGCTGAGCAAATTTTTTTTTATGATTCTGATAAAGATTACATAGAGCCACATCTTGTTGCAGTGCCTACTCAATGCAATGTAAGGATACTTACTGAGGATGAAATAGAAAGGATCACTGTTGCTGCAGTTGAGAAAGTCAAAAGTCAATACTAGTTGAGAAACATAAAAATAAATGAGCAAGATGGGGTTCCTGGGGGAATCTTTATAAAAGATCAAAAGGCAACACAGGAAACTATAAAGAAGCCAGAGAACAAGCAGCATGATAAAACTGAACAGAAAATAGGCCAAAAGGAGGAAGTGAAGGAATTAAATAAAGAAATACAGATGCCTGACCAGTTGAGTAAAAAAGAAAAAGAAGAAAACAAGAGATAAGCGCCAGAATTAAAGAAACTACCAAGGTGGAGAGTTCCTCTTTTGATTTCACTCAGGCATTGTCCCAGGTAAAAATGTCTATTCCACTTGAGATGATGAAAATTAAAGAGTATAGGGATACTGCTGTTCAATTGATAATGAATGGAGAACATGTGAATGCTGAAAATAAAATAACTATTAAAGCAATCAATAGGCTGGAGAAGATGAATAATTCTGAAGTCTGCTTGAGTGATATATTATCAACTCGTCCTCAAGTTGATCCCTTTTTTACTACGTTGCTTGTTAATAACAAATTGTTAAGGAACTGCATGATAGATTCTGGTGCTGCTATAAACATAATGCCTGTTGGAGTTATGAAACAACTTGGTATGTGGGTTGATATCACTGGAGGCAAGTGTTATGCAATGGATAACAGACCTGTTCTTGTGGTTGGTAGTATGAAAGATGTTGAAGTCAAGCTGGCAACTTATCCACAGGTGGCTTATAATATAGATATCACAGTGATTGACACTCCTCCGTAGTTTGGTATGCTTTTGTCAAGACAATGGACAATAACAGTTGGAGGAAATGTCCAGTTTGATTTGTCTTATGCTACTATTCTAGTGAATGGTCAAGATGTGAAGTTATACAAAGAGCCAAGAATGAATTAGATTGTTGAATGTGTACCACAGGATCAGATTAATTGTTTTTGTGATATTGATCTTGGGAGTTTTAAAATAGAACCAACTCAGCCAGAATTAATTAATAGTGATCCAATTGAAAAACATGCTGCACAAAATTGCAATGATGTCTGGAAGATGTATTTTGATGGAGCCTGTAGCCAAGAAGGTAATGGAGCTGGGATTTTTTTTGTTTTCCCTGAAGGTACTACTTTTAAATATTCATTCTTGTTGGCATTTGAATATACAAACAATGTGGCAGAGTATGAAGCTTTATTGACAGGTTTGAACATAGCTGTGAAACACAAGATCAAATTGCTAACTGTTTTTGGTGATTCTGAGTTGGTTGTTTCATAAATTAAATCCAAGTATGTAGAAAAGCACAAAAGATTAAAGCAATACATGAATGCTACATGGGACACCATTGAATTATTTGATGCATTCTCAATTGAGTGGATTGACAGGTCAAAGAATATAATAGATGATTTTTTAGTAAATGTGGCATTGAAAAGAGATGATATCACATTGGATGGGGTATCACAGATTGAGTTCAAGACAAGGCCTGCTATTCCTGATAATGTTTATAGTTGGCAAGTTTTTAATGATGATACCGATCTTTTGAAATTCCTCAATTGTATAGATTAGTTTGAAGCCCAGGAGATTGATTTCAATGCCTTTGTTGAGGAAGTAGATGGGAAACAAACTGTACTTGGCTAGGAGATCTTACATCTCAAAACAAATAAATTTCCCAAGGGTCTAGTGGCATTGGAAAGGGTGTATGATTGAAATGATAGATCTCTAATGAAGCAAACACCAGTCAAAAAAGAAGATGTTGAAGAGATTAACTTGGGAACTAAAATAGCACCAAGAAAGGTATACATTGGAAAGAAGATCAGCCCTACAATTAGAAGAATGCTGATAGAGTTGCTGAGAAAGTACAAACATGTTTTTGCTTGGTCATACAAAGATCTGAAAGCATACAGGGAAGATTTATTTCAGCATGAAATACCACTGAAGCTAGATGCCAAGCCTTTTAGGCAGAAGCAAAGACCTATAAATCCAATATTGGAGCCTAAGATGCTAGAAGAACTGACAAAGCTCAAAGATGGAGGAATTATCAAACCAATCAAACATTCTACATGGGTTTCAAATCTGGTTCCTATGAGAAAGAAGAATGGTGACATCAGATTATGTGTAGACTTTAGAAATTTGAACATGGCATCTCTTAAAGATAATTATCCTCTACCCAACATGGAAGTAATATTGCATAAGGTGACAGGCTGTGAGCTGTTATCTTTGATGGATGGGTTTTCTGGATACAATCAGGTCAAAGTCAAGGAATCTGAGCAATATAAGACAACATTCACTACTCCTTGGGGAACATATGTGTACATAAGAATGTCATTCGGTCTCACCAATGCTGGAGCGACTTTCCAAAGAGCCATGGATGTTGCATTTGCTAATTTGATTAACGTTATCATGGTGGTGTATCAAGATGACTTGACTGCTTACTCGAAGAAGGCTGAAGATCATGTGCAACATCTTGAAAAGGTATTTATCAAAGCTCTTAAATATGGTATTAGTTTAAATCCGAAGAAATTTCATTTGGAGTCATAGAGGGTAAGCTCTTGGGGCATATTGTTTCAAAAGAGGGAATTAGAATAGATCCTGAAAGGGTTGAAGCTATTGATAAAATTCCTATTCCTAAAACTGTCAAAGCAATACAATCTTTCTTTGGGAAAATTAATTTTGTCAGAAGTTTTCTCTAATTTTGCTGAGATCATCAAGCCCATATCAAAAATGTTAAAGAAAGGACAGAAAATGGATTGGATTGCTAAAGATTTGGATGCTTTTATGTCTATCAAAAGGGCTATCAAAGAGGCCCCTGTTCTTAAATCCCTAGATTTTACAAAGCCTTTTCAGATTTTTTCATTTTCCTCAATGCATACTATTGCTGCTATCATGTTACAAAAGAATAATGATGGTTATGAACAACCTGTATCTTTCTTTAGTAAATCATTACAAGGGTCTGAATTAAAATATGACATAATGGAGAAACAAGCATTTGCATTGGTAAACGCTATAAAAGCATTCAGATCATATCTTGTTGGAGCAAAAATAGTTGATTTTGTCCCTCATGCTGTTGTCAAAGACATTTTAACATAGTCTAAAGTTACAGGGAAAAAATGCAGATGGATCAACAAGATTCAAGAATTTGACATGGAAATACAAATTACTAAGCTGTTACGAGGCCAAGGATTTGTTAAGCTGATGGCAAAAACTAATATTGAGGCAAATCAGATCTGCAATGTTGAAGAAGGGACTACAGTTGCAAGCATTGAACATACTCCCTGGTATACTGATGTTATGCATTATCTTAAATATATGAAGTGTCCAGATGGATTAAGTGACAGCCAAAGGAGAACTTTGAAGTTGTAGGCATCAAAGTATGTTTTCATGGATGGAGATCTATTTTGGAAAAACAAGGATGGCATATTGTTTTTATGTTTGGATGAGTCATAGGCTAATCATGTTTTGAAGGAAATGCATGAAGGCATTTGTGGAGGTCATTATTCAGCAAAGACAACTACACACAAAATTATCAAGGCTGGGTATTTTTGGCCAAAGGTATTTAATGATTCCTTTACACGTGAGAAAATGTGAGGCTTGCCAAAAGTTTTCTTGAAGGTTGAAGTATCAAGGTTCTTTGCCACTTTGACCTTTGCAAGCTGATGCCCCTTTTCATCAATGGGGAATTGATTTCATTGGAGAGATACAGGAGAAGTCAAGTGGAGGACATAGGTGGATACTAGTTGCCACTGATTATTTTACAAAATGGGTGGAGGCAATCCCAACCAAGTAGGCAACAAGTAAAGTTGTAACAAATTTCTTGATGGACAATGTTATCACCAGATTTAGTACACCATTGAGGATAATCACTGATAATGGGATGTGCTTCAAGTTAGATGAATTCAAAAGCTTTTGTGATAAGTATGGCATTACTATTTCTTATGCAACTCCTTATCATCCACAAGCCAATGGTCAAGCAGAGTCTAGCAATAAGCGTCTTTTGAAGATTATAAAGAGGATGTTGGGACAGAATAAGAAGGCTTGGGATTTCAAGTTAAAACTAGCTGTGTGGGCTAACATAATCACTATGAAAAAGGAAATTGGAAAATCTCCATTTGAATTAGTATATAGAGCACAGGCTAGGATGCCTCTGTAGAATTTGTTACCAGTCTACAGGTTCATCTTATAGGAAGATTTGGAAGTTCTTGAGCCTATGGAGGACAGAATGGAGCAATTGGCTGAACTTGATGAAGTAAGAAGAGAGGCCCAAAGTCAAAACATGAAGCTACAGGCACAGATGAGGTATCTATATGACAAGAAAGCAAAGGATAAAAAGTTTGAAGAGAATGACTTAGTGTTGATGTGGAATGCAAGGTGTCAGGAGAAGGGAAAGCATGGTAAATTCGAAGCTCTTTGGCTTGGACCTTTTGTTGTTGTTGGAAAAAGGGGTGAAGACTCATATTATCTACAGAACATGGCTGGTGAAGATTAGGAATTTTTCTGTTCATGGGAAATTCTTGAAGCTTTTCTTGTCTTGAGCAACACAGAGGATTAAGGGTTACCAATGCATGGACAACTCTTGTGTATCCTCTTAAAAATTATTTTCCATGCATAGTATTTTTAGGTTTGCATCCACCTCCATTCCACTCCCACTTTCCATTCACCTCCATCTTGCATTCACTTTGCATTCATTTCCATTACCATTCATTCCATTACTGCTCATTGGTTCTTTCTCTGTCTGGCCTACTCTCCCAAGGATTCCAGATCCTTGCAATGATCTGACTATCAATCATCCCCAGATGGAGCCACTATTGAAACTATCAAAATCTGATGATTATTTTTCATAACCTCATATCCCCTGAGTCTCTATGTGATATTTACCTAAGCCACATTTCCACTATTTTTATGGTGCTTTATCCACATTCTGCCCCTTTTGCCCCATAGATTTCATCCACATTTGCATTTTTTTACACTTTGGATTGTATCAGCATAGATCCTCACCTGTCTCCCTGACCCACTATGTTTTTTCTACTAAATTCTTCTATTTCAGGTTGTTGGCGGGACATTCTTGTTGTCACGACGATTGGTAACTGTGGGTGGGGTATATCGGCAAAGGTATAGGGTATCGGCATCATGTTATGGAAATTTCATTTTTTTTTTACCAATGATAGTGGATGGAGTGGCTCGGTGGCAGATATGGCTATCATTGTAAGTTCTTGGCGAGTGACCTTCGGTCTCGCCGACCTTACACATAGTTTCTCTTTGAATATACTTTCGGTAGAACTTTATATCTGTCTTGACGACATAGGACATCGGCAAAGGCATGTGTTTGCAGCAGGAGATCATGGCGAAAGGCTTGGGTCTTGGTGGGCACGTTGGGTGTCCTTTCGATGAGAGAATCTTACGGTCTTGGTGAAGTTGAATGGAGTTAGGAGTGGCTCATTGTGACTTATGTGTTTCGGTATTTGTTCTCCCTAAGAGCAATGGGCTATGGCGATACTTCTTGTGTTCAACATAACGATGGTCTAGTCACGGTGACATGAAGTTGGATGTAGGCTCTCGGTGAAACTTAAAATGTTCTATGTGACCTCTCACCGACCCGGATGAGCTATGATGATAGTGAATAGAACAAGGGGAGTTCGTTGGTGTGAAATTTGCTCATATCTCGGTGACTTAATGTAGTTGAAGATATTCAGCAAAAACAAGTTCCAATCTATATGAGGTCTCTCTGAAGTCGTGTGGTCACGGCAATAGTGGAAAAAACATGTATGCTTTTCGGTATAACTCTCCCTGTGTCTTGGTGACTGTGAAAATAGTATGGGCTCTCAGTGAGACTTGATACATTATGTGTGAGGTCTCCATGATACCTATGAGTTATAGTGAAGTAGAGTGCAAACAAAGGAACATTATTTGATCTTGATATGACTAATGGGTAGCTACAGCGAATGCAATTCAAACAGGGATGCAAGCAGAGCGATCAGGATGATATGTTGTGTCTGGCCGACTACTCACTGGTGAAAACAGAATTTCAAAGTCTTGTGGCCGACATGTTGAATGCTTGAAGACCGTTGCCTGCCAGCTCGATTGGAGCCCGAATCTTGTGGAGGGCCAACATAATATTTTATTTTGATATTTTCTCATGCTGGTGTATAAATAAGCATGGTTGTAGTTGTTAATAGGGATCAAACATAAGATTTTTGATTGACTGCAAGATAGATACAATAGAATAAAATTATCAAACCAGAGGCTATTCGGTGTTGTCATAATAGTGGTTTACAATTCCTGAGAGGAATGAATTTTAGCTGAAATCACATATTTTTAGAAAATATAATGATTTAAGCCTTAAAAAGTTCCATTTTAAGGATTCCAATTGAAGAGGGTTTGATCAAATCACCTTAGATCAAACCCCTTGGATAGAACCTCGCTAGTTTTAAACCCTACTTATAAATGCGTCTCCTTTACACCTATCAAAATCTTGATAAAAAATCACTTTTGATTTAGATTTTGGGGGATCAAAAGAATTCATTTAAAATTTATTTCAAATGATTATGGTATTCCTTAGAACAAGCTATCCAATGAATATAATTTTAATATGTTTTGGTTTTGTTATGTATTTGTTTTTAAGTTTTATTAAACATAGGTTTTTCATTGAAAATGAATTTCTTTGTTCTTCACATGTGGAAAAATAGAAGATTATCAAAATTTTTTGAAAAATATGAGTGCACCAGATATTGAAGTCCTTGATCCAACAAAAAATTAAATTAAATTTTGACTTACACAAAAAAATTACACATTATCTGGTGGCGTTGTGTTTGAATGGTAATTCGTTTGACTTTGAAACTTGATTAAGGAAAAATATTCAATAAAACTATCTAACCAAGTGGAAGCACTAGATATCATAGTTACAAATCTTAATTTGAAAGAATTAGAATTTTATCCTTCATGGAAAAAAAAATTTATCGTTATCTGATTGTCGTCACTTTTTAAAATGTTGTTTTTGAAAAAAATCTATTTTGTGGGAGATGGAAAAAGTGCAATTTGATTCCAAAAATTTTGAAAAAATATTTTTAGAATCTGAGACAAAATTTGATGAGACTCTAGTTTGCACCATCTTCAAATTCCTCACAGTTTAGCCGCTATAGGTACCCGAATGTGAAGATTTAGTTAAAAATAATAATTTTAGTGTCCAGTTTGGCCAAAAATTGTAAACCACTATTATGGGATCACCCTATTGTTGCATGATTTTCACAATGGAGGTATTTATGAGATTCAGTTAATGTTGCTACATTTTCTCTAGTGTCAATTATCTGTTGAATTGAAATGAAAAATACTGCTAAGTTGTCTCCATGAATGATTTTTCTGGTTGTTTAAATTAACATAGCAAGTTTATGTTTGATTTATCGATACACATTTGTTGTATTTGTGTGATCAATCAACTGGTTCTTTCAAGCAAAGATTAAATCCTCTTATTGATCACAATAATAAGAGAAACTCATTTTGGATTGTTGAAGTGGAACTTAGTAGTTACATGGTTGCATGTTTATACAAGTTGTAAACAAAGCATATGCCAGATAATTTGTGTCTTCTCCAGAAAGTGTTGCTTATCTTGATCTCGTTTGACTCCGCATACCCAACAAGGCACTAGTCTCTGCACCTCATCATTATAAACTCATTATGTTACTTTTAGCAAAATATTGTCATTGTTTTCAAATTGAATTTCATTTGTTCACTACCATGTGCCATTGTGAACAAGTGTTGTAAGTGGATTGATTGAAAGTTAAGTATGCATTATTCATAGAGGTACACTTGCTTTGGTCTTGCAGCACCTAAAGAGTGGAAGGTTTGATTGTTTCAAACCTTGTTCTGTTACCCTGAATCGTCATGAAAGCTTGGCGACCTTTGGTGGTTAAAACCTACATTTTTGAGAGCTAACATGAGTAACCACTTTTTTCTTTCCCATAATTGATTAAAATTGAAAAGATTTGAATAAAGTGAATAAAACAACATGGTGGTGTTCTTTGGTTCCAGTTTCTAGGGGTTCCATGCATCTTTCCTGCAACGCTTGGAAAGCTTTTACGATGTGTATCAAATCCTTGTGTTGAGAGATGGTCACATTAGTCATACACACTTTCCATGACAAATAACTATCCCGAGCTACTTCAATACTCTATTCACAAGCCTTCATAAGATCAATCACTTGAGATGAGACAAGATTTAATTAACTGAATTTCTTTAAATTCTTGTCATTAAAGGAATGAGACTCGAGTATTCCCTTAACCATATTTTGGAAGTTGTCTACCAATCCTTTGACATTTTCATCATCTCTAATTTTTGCTTTTCCTGTTGCAACCCCAGAGCGACTACGATGGTTTTTGCTTCATCTAATACAACCATGCATTTGATCATGATTTCTCAAATCTTTTGCAAGACTTTCTTGGCAATTTTCAGATTCCGTTCTACACTTTTTTTCCATACAAAGCAATGAGAGTCTGCAACATTGGGCATGATTTTTTCTTCTTGTAATTTTTCCATTCCCAAATTCATCATTACCTTTAGTTAAGCATTACATTGATTCCAATTATTCTCTTCTTTTTCAATAGCAATGATTTCTTCCTCAAGAGTAGACTTCAAGGCATTAACTTTTTGGAAACACTTTGTAGACTTAGAAATAATAAAACTTCCCTTTTTGATCAAACATTCACTCCATTCTTCAATAGCTTTACCTAGGTTTTGATAGCTTTTCATCTTTCTCATAACTTATATCCCAATCATAGCTAGGGGATCCATAGAGGAATCAACATACGAAATCAGTTGAGGGGAAAGACCAGAGACAAAACTCAAGCATTCAGTCAAAGCTTGAACTTGCATCTTCAGTTCATCTTTGCTTTCCTTATCCTTCTTCAATTTTTTAACCATTCTCATTATAGATACTTGAAATATTTGAACATCTCCATCTCTTGTATGAGGCTCAAGACTAGTTTTTTCAACTTCAAAATCACTCACAGTCGCTTGGGTGATCTCCTTTTGCGCTGAAGGTCATGCAATTTCTAAATATATTTTTCCTAAATCAATATCATCCACTAACTATGTAGTGGTATTTAATTTCTTAGGCTTTGGAGTTGAGGTTCTCTGCAGTAATTGACCTACAATGTCTTTCTCAAGTAAGCTAAGCTACATAGCCTTCCTTTTTCTAGACAAAGTATCTTCCATCCAAACAGGTGTAACAGATACATTAGTTTCCTTAGAGTTTGAAGACCCAAATAATGTTCTATGTGTAGGAGTGTTCAATGGTGTGTTTTCTTATGTGAGTGGAGCATTCCTTACCTTCTATGGTACACCTACCTCTCTGGTGGATGAATCATCCTAAGAAGGAGAAGAGTTAATGTCAATGTTATCTAAATCCCCTTCTTCTTCTTCACCTTCTTTTCCCTTTTCTAGATTGGGTAGGTCAAGAATATCTTCCCCACACGTTTGCTAAAACATATTTCTGTCAGGTGGATTATCATCACCATCTCTCTTGGTTCCTGATGGTAATGGCTACAAGGCAATGCTAGTTGTTCTTGCATTTAGAAAAGGTTGGATAGTACTCCTGGAAGGTTGAGTATTTTGTGACATGGGTAGTACAATTGGATGCCTCAAAGAAATGTGGTCTCATGGTGATAACCACATTTCTTTGAGTCTTTTTTTTAAATAGCTCACATGAATTTTTAACATATAATGCCATAAAAATGGGGTTTCATGATGATGTATCATTGACAAGGTATTGAGATATTTGAACCTATTTCTATGAGGAATTTTATCAAACAAGTCATTACCTTGTCAATGCTACATCACTGTGAGACCCCATTTCTAGGAGGTATTTTTTCAAATATCTCACTACCTTGTCAATGTGGTATAGCATTTTTTTAAATAGCTCACTACCTTGTCAATGTGGTAGCATAGACAAGGTAGTGAGATAACTACCTTGTCAATACGGTAGCATAGACAAGGTAGTGAGATAACTACCTTGTCAATACGGTAGCATAGACAAGGTAGTGAGCTCACTATCTTTTCAATGCAGTAGCATCGACAAGGTAGTGAGTTGTATGAAAATATGCCTCATAGAAACGGGGTCTCATGGTGATGTGCACCACCATGAGACCACATTTCTTTGAGGTAGTTTTTCAAATAGCTCACTACCTTTTCTATGCTACCACATTTTCCATTCATGTCTACCAAAACATTTTGTCAAACAATTCACATGCCTTGTCCATGCTTCCACATTTCTCATACATTACTACCAAGGGAGTTGCAATTATAACATTTGACAAAATCCCCCCTTTATTTCAATGTTTTGATTGATGACCATACCTTGTTCCAAAGGTAGGATGTTGAAAAAAGTTGTGGAATTTGGATATATAGTCAAGCCAATTGTATTTTCTTGAAAGTTTGTAATGTCTTAAAAAATCCATTTTGTACCTATCTTGCAATTATGGCATTATATGTTAAAAAATTCATGTGATCTTTGTCTATGCTACCAAATTTTGCATACATGTGTATTTGTGGACATTATATTGGTAGATCATACATTAGAAAATGGCTAGAGAAAAGTCACATTCAATGAATTCTTGCAAGGTATAAATACTTTAAAAAATTTAGCTTTCCATTTTCCTTGTGTTCTTAGTGCACTTGTTTATTCATCATGGTTGAGTGACATTAACTCTTCTACAAGATGATTGTATGTATTTCGTATGAAGGGTTGAATGATATATATTTCATTTATTTCTATGGATTCATTTTTTAGGAACTAATATTTGTCTCTTCATCATGCTATAAATAAAATTTCACCATGCTGAGAAAATGATCAAGGATTAAACCAACACAAGAAGAGATAGAAGCTACAAATTTAAAAAGGAAACATATGTGAGGGAACATCATGAGAAGAAATTGGAAATGATTGTTGAAGAAATTCCAATTGAAGAGGAACCTCAACCATCAACAAGAGATATAGAATTGGTAGCACAAAGGGAATGAATGTCAAACCTTTGTGCTATGATAAATTTGAATACCGTAGTTGGAGACACATCCTCTTCCGCAAGTGAAGATTGAGGGACACCATCTACCACATGTCAAGTTGAGAGTACATCATTACTCACATATGAGGAAGGAGGTATTCCATCATTCCCATCTGACCCTCAAGGTACATCATCTATTCCATCCCAGAATGAAGGTATGCCATCTAGCCCATCTCATTTAAATATTGATTAAATTACTAAAGTTGAGATGAATTTACCTTTGAGAACACCACCTAGAATTTTGCATAGAAAGCCAAAGTATTTGATTAATATTGTTGAGAATATTTTGTATCCAATGGAAGGTAAGATTCCAAAACACACTTGTAGAAGATATTCTCATAAGATTTGGAGAGTGTTCTTTGAAAAGTTAAATGAGACCATAAGATGTCAACTATTTGTTGAAATGATGTGAATTATAAAGTATAGGTCAATCATGAAGATTCTTGGGTTGAGAAAATTAGATGCTTCAAGTGAAAAACTATTTTGAAGAATCTAATGAGTGCATATGAGAGTGTGGTTAAGACCTCACGCTAAAAAATATAGTAATGTCACATGGTGTGTCGTTACATATAAAATAGTAAGTAATCAAACGAGGAAAGCTCATCTCATAAAAATGAGTCAAGAATTGAGAATTAATAGAAAAACTTTATCAAGAGTAGTTCAAAGGCACCAAATAATTGAGGACCTTGATTCCAATGAATTATGCACATTCTCGGGGATACTACCAAGAAAATAAAAACCAATTGTTGAAGCATTGAGATCACTAATTGAATACTTTTGGAAGAATAACACAAGGATATCTATAAATCAAAGGGATGTGGTAAGAAGGAGAATCATTAGTTGAAATCATGAGCCACATCCAAAGCATTTTTTGGATACAATTGCAAAACATTTTTTTCATAAATTTATAGAGATGTATCCTCAAATTAAAAAATTTCAAAGATATTTTGAAATGTTAAAAAAAAATTAAGTCAAGATAAATCACACATGCACTACTTGTTGTAGATTACATATTGAAATTTCTAACTATTTTGATGTT
Source organism: Sequoia sempervirens (assembly GCA_007258455.2). Lineage (NCBI taxonomy): Eukaryota > Viridiplantae > Streptophyta > Pinopsida > Cupressales > Cupressaceae > Sequoia > Sequoia sempervirens. Next base: position 211,662,525 of record VDFB02000003.1, on the reverse strand, counting down.
TATCATTCTATATGTTTAGATTTACATATTAACAATGTTTTCCAAGATTGTGGCATACATGCCCCACCAACATCTTCAAGAGACTTCATATAAAATATTATATGTAAAAGAGATGAAGGTCAAATATTCTATATAGGACATTATGCTTGGATGGCACATGTTAGCATTGTGGTGGCTTGCAACATATGCCAATATGTGAACATATGGAAATAACACATGTGGTTGGAAAGGAACTAGTAGAGTTCATAAAGTATAAAATAGTGGCCTATAATACAAAAGATGGTAAAGAATTAAAAAGGTTTGAGTGGGTTATTCAAAAGATTCCAGTGTATCATTTTATGTCTACATTTCATGGCATTAAATTGTATGAGTTTGCAAGGAATACCCATAGAGCTCAGTGGTTGGACTTGTAATTCAAGTTATGCAAGGACACCTTTCCATTTGGTATCATTATTTTAGTCCTTGAATTTGTAGAGATCTACAACTTATAACCACAATGTGAGGTGCAATCACAATATTAGAACTCCACATAGGTTTCTATATTTGTGCACATAACATTCATTCATGCAGATGATAGTACAAAGGATAACAAGAAGCTATTGAGGGAGTACCACTTTCACATTAGTGATGATTGCACAAATTCTATAGAATTCATGCAAGGTTGCTTTTAGTTGTTCTACAATGATTTGGATAGGAGGGGCATAACATACAATCAACATATAATATGGTTGGATAACTGTTCATCACAATTCAATAACTCGTGGATGTTCTATTGGTTGAGCAGGATGCATGTTATTACAAGTTTTCAACATATATGGAAATTTTGTGAGCTTGGGTATGGAAAGAGATAGCATGATGGTTTAGGAGCATGTATCAAAAGAGAATTAGCATGAGAAAAGTTAAAGTATAAAGATAGTGCAAAGTTGATAGATTTAAAATCAATCAATGTGGTGTAGTGCTTTGATGGGTCCAAGTAATGAAGGTAAGTCTTGAGCCGGTATATTTTTTTTTTGATAGATGATACTAACATTGCACCATATGAGGATTGTTGTACACTGACAAGATCAAGTGAGCTACACTCTTTCAAAATCTCAAATGTAGGTTCATGGAGTATCCATATGTGAAGGATGGCATGAATTTGTTCTTCTTGTACAATTCAAGCTAGGAATGAGTGTGAGTTAAAGGAGTGGGTTGGAGAATGGTGGTTAAGTTATCTTAGCCCACTTGACATGTATCAGCCCCTGACAGAACTAGAACTGACATAGATGGAATCATCAGTTGACTTTGACCACATATCAGATCTAGTTCAACTAGTTAATATATCTACTTGCATAGTTTTTGAAATTCCTAATGTTATCTTACTTTGTAGTTTTTTTATAATATTGACTAATTTCATCTAATTTTTTGCACATATCAATGTAGGGCATGTTGACTAATTTCATCTAATGTTGACTAATTTTATCTAATGACAAGGTTGTGAGCTATTTGAAAAAGTGCCTCAAACAAATGGGGTCTCCTGGTGATGTACATCACCAAGGGACCCCATTTGTTTGAGGCATTTTTTTAAACAACTCACTACCTTGTCATTGCTACTGCATTGATAAGCTCACTAGCTTGTCAAATCTTGTCAATGTTGTAGCATAGACAATGTACTGAGTTGTTTGAAGAAATGCCCGAAAGAAATGGGGTCTCATGTACATCACCAAGAGACCCCATTTCTTTAAGGAATTATTTTAAACAACTCACTACCTTGTCTATGCTATTGCATTGAAAATATTTGACAAGTTAGTGAGCTTGTCAATGTGGTAGCAATGCCAAGGTAGTGAGTTGCTTGAAAATATTCCTCAAAGAAATGTGGTCTCCTAGTGATTAAGCTTTGAAAATCTAGTGAGCCTATCAATTTGGTAGCATAGACAAGGTAGTGAGCTCACTAGCTTACCAATGGAGTAGCAATGACAAGGTAGTGAGTTGTTTGAAAAAATGCCTCAAAGAAATGGGCTATCTTGGTGTATTTTGTGAAAAATTTGCATGCCTTGTCCATGCTTCCATATTTCTCATACAAGTATGCTAGGCTTGATTGTTATATAGATAACTATTTTCCATTAGTGTTTGATCCTCCCTGTAGTGGGAAGAATTTAACTATGACAAGAGTCATCTATGGTCTTTGGAAAGCTATAAATTGTAGCAACAAGCATCAATATATGCACCAGGATAGTCAAACTATGGTGAAAAACTATAGTAGAGGTAACATTGATTGTCGTTTCCTAGGTATGGGTGAGGCTGATCTCAACCTAAAACCTTTTATAGAGTTAATCCCAATAAATACAAGTAAGTGCCCCTTATATTAGTCGTATCATGTCATTTCGTATCACTTAGAATGCTAGAAATTGGAAATATTGTGTTTTAGCTATTTCTCTTTACCTAATTTGAAAACTTCATTTCATAAGTTAATGATGATAATTATCATGTTTTTATTTGTTTATAGTGTGGATATGATTCTAAAAATGTTGGATAGTCATTGCATGCAATGCAACCAAAACATCATGAAGGGGGATGAGCCTCTCTTAGAAAATGATTTTGTTTACTTGCCTATAGATTTCAAGTGGGTTAAAATATTAGATAATCACTTTTCATTGATAATTACAGTTAAATTATTGAGCTTTAAAAGTTTTTAACTAATATCTAGATTAACTTAATTTTGGTTTGTAGAAATAGATGAAATTTGGGCAATGCATTTTTGAATTTCACATTGGCTAAAGCTACATGGAAATTTTTTTTGTCACAGAAAACTACACCCTACTGTACAAGAGTTCAATGTTCTAATGACACAATGGAAATGAACTCAAGGTGTGGGACCTTGAAAGTGAGGTCAAGTCTCTGGAGAAGGCTAACTTCATTTTCAAACTAAGTGCAAATGTGTTGGCCTAACCCAACACATGAAAGTCCTAAAGCTAACCTGCTCTAATAGATCACATGAGAAAAGGGTAGAAAGAGACATGAAATGTGAAAGAAAGTGATGCACCAAATTTAGATTGTGTTCCTCCTACTTTAGAACAACATAATATGTTAAAGAAATAGCTAAAACACCCACTTAGATATGAAGGTAAATCAATTTACTCAAATATGCAAGAGGTAATAGTTGAATTTTATTAACATAAAGCTCGAAGTAACCTTTACAATGGTAGAATGCAAGAGTTGTAGGTTTGCAAAAGAAAAATCCCAGAGAAGCCAAAGGAGGAACCCTTAAAATGAGTACATTTATTTCCTTTATAGTTCAGGCATAACTGAGGTTTGAATCCAAAACCCTAACCCTAACCTAACTAGGGTATGCAAGAAGATGAAGTTGATCAAATTAAAATGATCCATATTACTCCCATTATAGAGCAGCATAACTATCCATAAAGGCTCTGATAACTTGAACAAGCCCCAAAATGATGACTCATATGAATGTAAGGATGGGAAATCACAAAATCCATAGCAAAATATCAAACTAACATAACTTGATAGGAGAGATGTAGCCTCTTCAACACATTAGAGAGTAATGTCGCTGCCCAAAAATGAAAAGTAGCATTGAAAAGGTATGAAAAATCAATCCAAGTCAATTAGATTTGATATTGTAGCTAAGAATTTCGATGAAAAATAACTTTTACAAATCTACCATGAACAAGATAAAGTAGTTGTTGAAGTTTGAATACTGGCGATCAAATTGAGCATAAGTGGCTGAGATCAAATTCTGAATGAAGCTTTAAAATGTATCCATTGATTGCAAGAAAATCAAGATCAAAAACCATCGCATACCTTCAATACATCATTCATTCCTTTAAGAGAAAAAAATATCAATACACAATGCATTAGAGGCTAGTGATGCAATGAAAATCCATCACCTATTTATTAGGATATGTGTCACACTATCGATCTATTGCACATCAAACTTGGCCCCACCATATCACTGCCATTGGACATCGCAAGAAGCACCATCCCATTGGGATGTCAAAGGGACACCAAAATAGGTCTCGCTGATATATATCATTCTCTTTTATGAAGAGATCTTGCTATTAGCTGGAATGTTGAAGGGACCACATTTTAGATCCATCAATATCCACCTATCTCCTCAAAAATTACCTTATTTAAATCTTCATCACTCATTGCAAAAAGGATCCATGCTTTATGTTTCCAAACCATGATATGAAAAACCTTTGCGATTAATGTCAAATGCATGTCCTCAAATCTGAATAGTTGACGCATCCATTGTGGCAAACAAAACCATGATGAAAAGAACTTGGGAATATTCAATCAAAAAGGTGATGTGAATGATGTGTGTGATGGTCGTTAGACATTATCTATTGAGTTTGATCCATTGAAACCATACAAAGCAAAACAAAACCTTGATCCTACCAAGAAAACTACCACCTACCCACTGTCCTGCCAAGCTCAACTCAGGACCCACCATATCACTGTGGGATAGCGGGAAACAACCACTTTTCCTTGCTAATGTCATACACTTTTCCATTTCCCATCACACAAAGGTCTTTAACTCATGTTTATAACTATGATGTGAAGGAAGCTAGTGATGATCATCTAATCATCATCTTTAAATTTGGGCCCTTATTCACCTGATCATCACTCATCGTAGAAGGACGTTGTTGCTCAAAAAGATAAACGTGATGTGAAGAACCCTTTCGATGGTGAGAATATTCATTAGAAATCCTATTAGGCATTACATATCACTGTAAATGTTTCAAGGTTCAAATATGTATCAATGATGTAAAGAGTCCACACGATGTGAAGGGAGATATAGGCCATCACACATTGTGGGAATGAAATTAGTGGTGATGAGCTTGTAGCGATATGAAGGTGTGTCACCAAAACATGTATAGTTGAAATTTTTATGCTCACTTGAGTTTATCTTTTAAACTTTTACTTGAGTTTTCCTAGATTTAATGTTGTAATGTGGTTAATACATTCACATTAGGTCTTAGACTCTTGTGAATCATTAAGACTTCTAGGATTTCTTGTAAAGTTGTTGTGAAGTGTTGTAACACATTTCTACACTTTTCTAGACCCTTCTTATCATAATTCATCATACTAACTCCTATTTATCACTTACGAAGTATTATTTTAAAGTGTTGTAACCCACTTGCATAGTTTTCTAGACTTGTCATCACTAATTTAACCCTTTCTCAAGTTTAAATGACCCTTTAATACACTTTCCAACCCCACTTAAGTGTGTTTTTTAGGATATTCATGTTGAAAAACATTTAATTCCCCTTAATTCTTGACATCCACTTAAAATTACCTAAGTGGACTAAGTCACCAATAGGGACGACTTAGTCCTTTTTGGCACAAAACTCAAAATCATATCAAAATTCTAGCAGGATTTTTTCCTCTAACCCTTAAGGTCGTCCTATGATGTGTTATTTTTTAGAAATTTAGTAAAATCAAGTATAAATAAGTGTTTTTCCCCTCATTTTTCATCTCCTCATTCATTCAAGAATTCTCTCAAGCAATTATCTTAATCATTCTCAAGTATTCAAGCACTCTAAGCATAATCAAGTCATCCATTGGAGCACTTCATTGCATATCTTCAAATTTCATCAACAAGGGTTTGGTAAGTTTATGAAATTGCAAGTTGTTTATTTAACATTCTCTTGTCATTTCATTTCATTTCATTTCATAGGGTTTGATTACCAAAGTGGGGTTTGACCAAGGAAAACCCCTATACTTTAACCCTCAACCATTTTCCCCCTTTGCATGTGTGTTTGTAGAATTTATAGGTAGATATTTCAAAGGATAAAGTGAGAAAAAGGTGTCTTCAATCAATCAAAGCTATTCAAGTCAACATAACCCTAATTAAAGCTTGGAGATATTCTATAGGTCATTTTCTGAAGATTTGGATCTAGACCCACATTAGAAAAGAAAGTGCATACTTGAAGCTACAAAATCCTATCTCAAGATTCCCAAAATCTGTAGGAGGACTAAGTCACCACTCCTAGCGGATTAGTCCCATTGCTAGGTAAGAAAAGTGGTTTCTACATTTTTGGATACCCATTTGGCAGATTCATGTTCTAGATAGATTTTCCCAAAACTAGGACTAAGTCGCCCAACTTGGCATAAGTGTCACAATCAAGATTTTGAGTCATTTTCTTAGGATTCTAGAATCTCTTCATATCTGATTTTAGATTCTAGGTGCACCTCTCCAATCCTGTTAAGTTATTTCATCATTTACTTGCATTTTTAGGTGTTTTTGCATATCATAGTGTGTTT